>OX388309.1:15847154-16452778 GCA_947579605.1 Athripsodes cinereus
CCATGGTAACGTTCACCAATTCCACCTTTTTCTCCCTTATGAAGCTTCTCTCATATTAATGTTTTCAGAGTGGGTGACTGCATTCATCGCTGAAAAGCGACTTCATCCAGCCAACCGCACCTACTGGGATTTGAACCCATCACCTCTGTATTACGAGTCAAGTACTCGAACCATTAGGCTACAGGGGTGTGTGGGTAGCCTGAGATTATTGTAATTATTAACTGCAAATTCACATCTACCGCGACTCCATCGCCACCTATCGATATTGTTTGCAACTGCTAAGCCACCATCAAAGTTCACAAGGTCGGATCCTAGTGAAGTACTCGAACCATTAGGCTACAGGGGTGTGTGGGTAGCCTGAGATTATTGTAATTATTAACTGCAAATTCACATCTACCGCGACTCCATCGCCACCTATCGATATTGTTTGCAACTGCTAAGCCACCATCAAAGTTCACAAGGTCGGATCCTAGTGACGAACCAATGGCTTGCAAACAAACGCGCTTGGCAGATGAAAGTTCATGATGAGGGGGATTTTATTTTACCAAATATCGTTTAGAGGTGTACCAACTAAGTAAACATACATATTCAAATCGCATGCCATCTAAAAACCACAAATCCATTTAAAAATTTATATATTAAGTGGTAATATTTAATTTTATATTCACCAATTCATAAATACGCGTTCCTTTTCATGCTTTCATTATTGGCATGCAGATTGTAACAAACTATGATGTACAGGGAAGTCAAATTTCCTTAATTTGAACTCATATTGATTTTCTAAATGACAAGCAAAATACTTAGGTGGGTGTTTTAGAATATTTTAATAATGTGGACATCGGAGGATCAAATGGCAAGATCATTTAAATCAAATCCTACATAATGGTCACGTGTTGAGCACATTGAACAGGAGAGCATGCATGAGGAATTGTATGACAGTGACGGAAGCGAAAGATGTATGCAAGGACAGAAGGAAGTGGCGCTTGATCCTTTCTGCCTACCCCGCGAGGGAAGCGGTGTGATGTATCTTGTTGGAAAAGCTTTTTACAACATTGACGAAATGCTAAATGGGACTGTTCACCCTATTTAGCACTGACCGATTTAAATTCAATTTGACTTATTTGTTTATATTGATTTGAATATACTGACGTGAAGTTATTTTTGAGCCCTTTACACTTGAAATAACTTTGATATACTACATAATTCTTTTTTAGTATTTTTTTTCGTTTCCTATATGTATGATGTTACTGAAAGTGATTTTTTTCACAAAAAACATTGTAAAAACTGACGATTCCAAGTGCCCAAATAGTGGCCTACGGATGATGGAAAAGAATAAAGATGATATGTATGTATATTTTAAATATACTCACCTAACATGCGGAATTCCTATGCCGCCATGTAGAATCTTATATAATTTGCTTTCATAAAGTAGTTGGGGATGTCGTGAGTTGATGGGCTCCATTTTAATAGCCACTTCCTGAAATAAAACAGCATCTTGTCATTATATCCACCTTGTCATGTACATCTTAATGTAATATGAGCCCACACAGTGTTACAACATAAATGCAAATAGAATTTTATTGAAAGACATTAGATGGTGATATATTTCCTTTTATGCTTATTTGATATGCCCTATGCATAGACATACTAGACTTGCAGCGCGGTACATTGTTTCGAAATTTTTGTGTTCCAACATCGATGACCTTCAAGCATTAGCAATGTATTGTCTTACAACCAACGTCAGTTTAAAACTGGATGCAAAATTTGGTAAATATCAAGTATAGATGAACTATTCAAGAAAATAATTATGAATTTTCAAGTTATATTTATGTGAATATGTAGTTTTCTACCTGAGAAATGATAATCCATCCAAAGTAAGTTGATTTAATGCACACAAAATTAATTATTTGCATATTTTGTACACGATTTACACATCACAATCAAAACGAGTATCCGACGCCATGTTGACACAAAAATATAGGAAATGAATTGCAGGTTTACCAATATGACATAAACAATGCATATCATAGAGAAAAATGATAAATTTTCAATAAAAAAATTAATTAAATCCATAAATACCATAGGTATATATCACTAATTTTGTAAAATTAAAGTAATAAATGTGTTTTTGCATATATTAGCACCGTACTACCTAACAAACCTAACCCGCAATCAGTCAACGTAATAAATGTGTTTTTGCATATATTAGCACCGTACTACCTATTTTTTTATTTTTTATTTTATTGTTGGGGTAAGATATGCACCGCGACCTATAAGATCTATTGTACTCCCCCTACTCAGCTTTCCCGGTGTTGCCCGTCAAAGCGCACCCTCAAGTCCCAGACATCTTATGAAGTCTAATATCTTGAGAGGGTCCAAGGTGTGGAGAGATTCCACTTCTACCCAGTGTCTACCTAGGGCTTTGATTCTTGCGAATACCACAGCATTGCATTCCGCTAGGAGATGTCGAGGAGTCTCGGCCTCTTCTTCACAAAATCTACAAGTGCCGTCTTCTTCAAGTCCCAGTTTGCGTAAGTGTTCCTTGAGCCTGCAGTGACCCGTTAGGAAACCTGTTACTGCTTTAAGACTTGTTTTACTTAGGTTAGTGCATACCTTGGCTCTATCGAAGTTATATCCTCCGAGTAGTTCCTTGGCTTGCCTAAGCCTAGGGAGATTTTTCCATAATTCATTTCTTTCTTGTCTCCCTTTCTTTTTAATTTCCTCTTGGAAAAACGTATGTCCCAAACCACAGAATGGTTCTGGTCCATAGAGTTGCGTTGCCGCACCCTTTCTTGCCAGCTTATCAGCTCGTTCATTTCCCTCAACCCCGATGTGTCCGGGTACCCAGAAGAGGGTGACTTTATTCTTCTTGCCTAACTCGTTAAGTTTGAGGAGGCATGTCCAAACCATCTTGGAGTTGATGATGTTTGAACCCAATGCTTTAATAGCTGCTTGACTGTCAGATAGTATAGCTATATGTTGCTTACTATATCCTCTGTCGAGATTGAACTGGATACATCTTTCCAAAGCATATACTTCTGCTTGGAAGACACTTGGGAATTTTCCCATTGCTTCAGAGTATTCGGTGCGTGGCCCGTAGACTCCTGCTCCAGTTCCCTCTTCTGTTTTGGATCCATCCGTGTACCATACGATGGTTCCATTCTTGAGAGAGTGTATAATATCCTCGTCCCATTCTTTCTTTGTGCTCAGTTTGATAGCAAAATTCTTCTCGAAACTGAACTTCTTGATCATTAGATCGGCTGGCAGGTCAATGAGGTATGCGCAGTCATTTAGAATTTCTTCTCCTTTGATGCGATTTACCCTCGTTGATTCTGTCTTCTTAAGTCTGAGATATGTCTTCTTTGCAGTTTCCTCCACTACCATGTGGAGCGGAGAAAGATTGAGGATCACCTCCATGGCTGCTGTTGGACATGTTCTCATTGCTCCTGTTATGCATAAGCATGCTAACCTTTGTACCTTTTCGAGTAATTTCTTCGTGGTAACAAGTTTGGTTCTACTTGACCATGCAATGGCTCCATATGTGATGATTGGTTTTATCATCGCTGTATACATCCATAGCAGGATGCTTGGGTTGCAACCCCAATTTTTACCTGCTATCCTTCTGCAAATCATAAGTGCAGAGGTTGCTTTTTCGACTACTTTGTCGACGTGCCTATTCCACAGCAGCTTTTTGTCTAGTGTTACACCTAGATATTTTGCTGTATCACTCCATTCTACAACAGCTCCATCTAGAAAGATTTCCTTGGTGTTTTGGAGTTTCATTTTGTTTGTGAATGGTACTAGTGTGGTTTTTCCTGAATTCAATTTCAGTCCCACAGATAAGCACCATCTTCTTGTAAGTTCTAGTGCACTCTGCATTAAATCACATAGCACATCTTCAAAGCCTCTGATTGTGATGACTATGTCACCGTACTACCTAACAAACCTAACCCGCAATCAGTCAACGTAATAAATGTGTTTTTGCATATATTAGCACCGTACTACCTAACAAACCTAACCAGCAATCAGTCAACGTAATAAATGTGTTTTTGCATATATTAGCACCGTACTACCTAACAAACCTAACCAGCAATCAGTCAACGTAATAAATGTATTTTTGCATATATTAGCACCGTACTACCTAACAAACCTAACCCGCAATCAGTCAACGTAATAAATGTGTTTTTGCATATATTAGCACCGTACTACCTAACAAACCTAACCCGCAATCAGTCAACGTAATAAATGTGTTTTTGCATATATTAGCACCGTACTGCCTAACAAACCTAACCCGCAATCAGTCAACGTAATAAATGTGTTTTTGCATATATTAGCACCGTACTACCTAACCAGCAATCAGTCAACGTAATAAATGTGTTTTTGCATATATTAGCACCGTACTACCTAACAAACCTAACCCGCAATCAGTCAACGTAATAAATGTGTTTTTGCATATATTAGCACCGTACTACCTAACAAACCTAACCCGCAATCAGTCAACGTAATAAATGTGTTTTTGCATATATTAGCACCGTACTGCCTAACAAACCTAACCCGCAATCAGTCAACGTAATAAATGTGTTTTTGCATATATTAGCACCGTACTACCTAACCAGCAATCAGTCAACGTAATAAATGTGTTTTTGCATATATTAGCACCGTACTACCTAACAAACCTAACCAGCAATCAGTCAACGTAATAAATGTGTTTTTGCATATATTAGCACCGTACTGCCTAACAAACCTAACCCGCAATCAGTCAACGTAATAAATGTGTTTTTGCATATATTAGCACCGTACTACCTAACCAGCAATCAGTCAACGTAATAAATGTGTTTTTGCATATATTAGCACCGTACTACCTAACAAACCTAACCAGCAATCAGTCAACGTAATAAATGTGTTTTTGCATATATTAGCACCGTACTACCTAACAAACCTAACCCGCAATCAGTCAACGTAATAAATGTGTTTTTGCATATATTAGCACCGTACTACCTAACAAACCTAACCCGCAATCAGTCAACGTAATAAATGTGTTTTTGCATTATATTAGCACCGTACTACCTAACAAACCTAACCCGCAATCAGTCAACGTAATAAATGTGTTTTTGCATATATTAGCACCATACTACCTAACAAACCTAACCCGCAATCAGTCAACGTAATAAATGTGTTTTTGCATATATTAGCACCAGACTACCTAACAACACAAATACAGTATATACGAAAAAGGATTTATAATAATAATATGAGGTATGTCTATTTTTGATTTAATAAATTGTAATAATTTTCCCATTTCATTATTTTGACTTTTTTCCCCGTTGTCTAATTTTGACTTCGTTGTATTTTGTCCAGTAAACATTGTTTTTGTTATGTTGGTAACAATGAACCATTTCTCTGTGCAAATTTCAACATGGCCGCCGATATTTATAGGATACTTGTGATACGTCAAGGGCATACGAAAAATGCAAATATTTATTGTTGTGCTTAAAAAATCCACAATTGTGCGCCGGATTCTTGTTCTCCAGGTTGAATACTACATATCTACATAAAAATAATTCAATAATATCAAGTATTTATGCGTTCATTACAACTTGATAAGTTCCCAAAATTTGATCAGCTGCATGACCGATTTTTTCTTTGAATTACCCATCTAATATATCTTTGGCCCTATGTCATAAAGTACATTATTATACTCTGCATGCAGGTCACTGGTAGTCGCAATTATGTAGGTTTTTTGGAAAAGGATAAGATTTTTTAAAGCAATTCAGCTCACAACAGCATTTTAGTTTGTATAATATGTTGATCATTTATATAAGGACTGGGATAATTGCGCGTAATCAAATAATTCACTTATCTGACTAAAAACAAAAACATTTAAGAATGGGTGGAGATCAAGGCACAACACACGTTTTTATCCAATTATGACATTATGTGAGTCACATATATGGAGCATGCTGGGAGATATCAAGAATCGATTGCAACTTCATAAGGGATTGGGAAATATTGAAATATAGCAAGAGTGGTTGCACTCCATTAGTCTGGTATCGAGAAATAACTGTTCTTTATTAATAACAATAAAGTGCATCCATTAATATGCGAAGTTTTGAAACGTCATTGTGGCGACGAATAAACGGAAAATGTATTAAGAAAATCGTACGCCTGGAAGGTCGCTTTTCTCAAGAAACATTTGGCAAATATAAGAGAAGCATTTGAGAAAAAGTGAACACACAACTAAACATGGCCGCCAATGTTTCGAAAGCGACGAAGTTTTGCCTTGCAACTGTTTCAAGTGATCGACACATCCACGCCAAAACAACTTAATAAGGTGATCTGGTGTGATACAATATATCTTAATCAAACTTACCTCTCCATTAGTAATATTGATGCCTAAATAAATGTCACCAAAAGATCCACTTCCAATTTTACGAACTATGCGATATCGATTCCCCACTATAAATTCCTTTTTCGACATGATACGCAACGCCATTATGAACTTGCAAACTATCCAAATACGATTTATTGAATTACATACGCGTTCAAATCAATATGACGTTAAAAATTGTTCAGTTTCCTAACAAAAGCAATCCCTTCTATCCCACTTTCGACACATTCAACACGCCAACATCTCCCCACGAATAGTAAAAAACTGACGTCACGAATATGGCGTCCTTGGCCAATATGGCTGTTATGGCTACGTATTATTGTGTACGGCCAATATTTTATTATTTTCATATGGCAATTTTAAAGTTAAATATTTTAGTACAAAGTTGTTTTTCTCAAAAAATCTAGCATAGCAAAATACAAAAAAAAATAATGCTAAAAGTGCCAAAATAATGTAGAGAAAATTGTAGAAATACAATATAAATTTGTTTGCGAGTTGAAAAGCTCTTTATTATATTTTGTAATGGCAACATAATTTTCTGTTACGTCTTCTTAGTATTCTCGGGGTGCGAGTTTTCAGTTTTTTGGGATATTTTAGAATAAAATCAGAATCATGTCGTTAGTCAATCGTCAAGTGCTTAAGGCTATAATCCAGGTAATATTCACATTTGAGTCTTCGCCTTGTGTATAATAAATGTCTTAATTTTTAACTGATGAGAAGTGTCTTGCGGACTGCAAGGTATTGTATTTCACACTCATCAGTGGTATTGTTTATATTTATTCTTGTTAGGGGTTCTTTTGAATATGAACTAATGTTAGTTTATAGAAAGTATTCGCCTGGAATATCACATATTATTACAGTTATCTGTATTTTGTGGGTTTTGAATTTGACAAATCTTTGTACAGGGGCCCTATTCTCCAATCGATTGATAAATGTCACCTGTGAGATATGTCCATTGAAAAACTCGCACGAAAAGTCGAATGGTAGCCTACGACCCTATTCTTGACGCCATTCGAGATATAAACGGTCGACATTCGAGAAGCTACTGGCAACGTCGCACTTTTCGTATGTTTTTGTATGTGGTCATCGAAAAATGACATTTATTTATACTCTTTTTCACGAGATGGCGTTGATGGTGCTTTCGTGTGGGGAGGCATGTGACGCACAAAGATGGCGCTTTTACATGAGGAGTCACAATCAATATCAAATTTTTCGTTATATTTTTACTTAAACTAAAATACTTTATAAATGCGGCATCACTTTATTTTATTTTATACCGTTTGCGAAATGTAAACGACCATTGAGTGACTCACACTGGCCATTTTAATCAATTTTTGACATGTCGATTGGTGTGACATTCATCTCGAGTGGTAACACCACTCGACAAATTCTCGCATGATATCGTGTGACATTTGTCGTCTACGACTTTCAAGAATAGGGTTTTTAAGAAATCGATCGAAAGTAATAAAATCTCGCTTACGACATCCATCAATCGAGATTGGAGAATAGGCCCCCAGGGGCCCTATTCTCCAATCTCGATAGATAAATGTCGCCTGTGAGATATGTCGATTGAAAAACTCGCACGAAAAGTCGAGTGGCAGTCTATGACCCTATTCTTGACGCCATTCGAAATTTAAACGGTCGACATTCGAGAAGCTACCGGCAACGTCGCACTTTTTGTATGTGGTCATCGAAAAATTACATTTATTTATGCTTTTTTCACGAGATGGCGCTGCTTTCGTGTGGTGAGGCACGTGACGCACAAAGATGGCGCTTTTACATGAGGAGTCACAATCAGTATCAAACTTTTCGTTATATTTTTATTTAAACTAAAATACTTTATAAATGCAGCATCACTTTATTTTATTTTATACCGTTTGCGAAATGTAAACGACCATTGAGTGACTCACGGCGGCCTTTTTTATCAATTTTTGACATGTCGATTGGTGTAACATTCATCCCGAGTGGTAAAACACCAATCGACAAATTCTCGCATGATATCGTGTGACATTTGTCGTCATCGACTTTCAAGAATAGGGTTTTTAAGAAATCGATCGAAAGTAATAAAATCTCACTTACGACATCCATCAATTGAGATTGGAGAATAGGTCCCCAGGTGTTTCCCAGAATGTTAGACAAAGTGATAGGGTATATAAAGGGGACCATTTGGAATATCTGGTGAGTACTCAGAATGTATAGAGGATGTAAAATGTTAGAAGCTTAAAAAAATATTTATCAATGTATCCCATTCAACAAAATTTTATTGTTTTATATAACAAATGTAGGTATACCTACTTATTCTATAAGATTAAAAATCTTTTCCAGGAAAGGACCTTACATCCCCTACCAACCTTACATCCCCTACCGCTACCCCCACCCCTACATCTTCACAGGTTCTAAGGCGAAGCGAGAGGATCAGGAAGAAAAAGTAGTCAGTCGGTTTGACAATGGATTCCCGAGCGCATTCGAAAGCTCACCACCAAACAAAAATACGCGATGTGTTCGCAAAGACAATCTATACATACATACCTCGTCGCGAAAAACTTATCAACAACATATATATATATATGTTGTTGCAACAACATATATGTATACACAATGCAGAAACACAACACCTATTCTGCAAATCCAATCTGCATATTCCGGTGACGGGCCGTGCCTCGTCCCATATGCAAAGGCAAGAGCCAAGTCTCTGCCCGACTGTACGCAGTGAAATGGAGTAAAACCTTCACCTCATATATATATATATATATATATATATATTGTATGACATTAAATATTTAGTATACAATATGTATCCATATCAACAATGTAAAACTGAATACAATTTTTAATAATAGTTAATAAAATAAAAGGTTTTTAGGTCCCTTCTGAAAGTCTTAGGCTAAGTTCACATGTAACGCGCGTTAATGCGCGTCAACGTGCTATAAAATAAAATGAGTGTTCAGATGACGAGCGCTAATGCGCATTGCGAGAGTACCATCACAAATTGTCAGTCTGGTTTATCAATTAGTGGGTCGATGTCAATATCTTCAGATTCAGTCATTTCACTGCAAAAACAATTTATAATAATAATATGTCATGTTAGCTACAGAGCTAACTCCGAAATCTTTAATAAATAATTTACAAAAATTAGATTTACCGGTTAATTTGTGAATTAAAATTCATCTTCCAACTAACCCAATAAAATAAAACAATTAACTACTTGAAATCACTGATAAAAAGGAAAAAAAAAAAAAAAATAATTATTCTTTAAGATGATATATAGAAACTAAAATATAAACCATAAATATATAATACATACTCTTTTAAGTAGTTACTAGAAAAATGATAATAATAAACTATGAAAAAATAATACATACAAACAAATAGATATTTATTTAAAAAAAAAAATATTAATTCAAACAAAATACATACTGTCAATATAATACATACATATAAATATATACCAAAATACATACTTACGGGAAAAGTAAATAAATAAAATAAAAAAAATAATTATAAATCTAATATATAAAAGGAAGACGTGTGTGTTACAACACTTATAACTCAAGAATGGCTGTACCGATTTGAATGATCTTTGATTTGTTGGATTCTTCTCCGCCCGGAATAAACTATAGGCTATTAAAACATCTTACAAATTCACGGGAAGAAAAAATATGAAGAAAATTATTTACGCCATACATTTTTAATTTCAAAAATAAAAACAATATGGAGAGTCCATACGCTATTAGCGCCCCCACGTCGACTGTTGCATTGTGCTAAAATAATCCGTAGGTTCTGCTATATTAAGAACCAAATTACTATAACTAATATGAACGAAATGTGTACTAATATTTGTTTACTATAATTCGGTAGTTACATGGCAATAGGTTGTATCTCACTAAAACATAATTTTATAGGAGAGCAAAAACAAAGTTTGCAAAAGAGATATTTCAGCCAAATTTCGAGCATTATATATCAAAATGAAGGTAATTATTATTTCTACAAGATAGATGTAACATTCTCTTAATAATTTCTTCTACAAGATGTATGTAACATTCACTAAATAATTTCTTGCAGTTTAAAAATATTTGAGTTTTTTTGCCATGTTGATGAAAGCAATCTTTCTACATGTCAATAAGTTACGTCTTTTCTCTCTTTATTCTGACTATAAAGAGACATATCCTTTTGCCACATCAAATATTACACTATTTTGAGCATTTTATGGAACAAACTTGAAAACGCAAAAAATGCGAGATACAACCTATTGCCATGTAACTACCGACTTATTCGACTAATATTTATGTATCGATGGATCTTCTGTCATATAAATGTGGACGTGCACAGATTATATTTGAAATTGTATTTTATTTTTGCAGATGGAAAATTATTATTGAACCAAAAATTGTGCTATTAAAGATGAAAATAAGAATGTGTTCATGTAGGTAGTTCTGATGCAAGATTGTGTAGTGAAATTTGCAGACAGAGAAGAAAAATTACGAAGAAAATTATTTACGCCATACATTTTTAATTTCAACTAAAAATGCAATATGGAGAAATATACAAAATCAACAATGAAGTTTTTTTTATAGATTGGACTATTTATATGATAATTTTTCTATACATTCTCAAATTAAAAACGTTATCCATACAAATTAACATCTGTAGTTCTGATATTTCAATTTTTAAAAAATCATGGAAAGAATTTTTATAAATTTTAAATGAATAGGTAAAATCTACCTGAAAAAAAAATAGTACCTACATAATTATATTACGTACTGCAGATAATTTATAAACAAATCTCAGTTAAGTATAATTGTTCAACATAAATTGTGCATGTCGGCCTGTGTGGCGCGGAGCTCTTTCCTTTGAGTCACGAGGTCCCGGGTTCGATTCCCGGACAGGGCAAAGTGAAGAATGACCTTTTTCAAATTGTCCTGGGTCTGGGTGTTACATATATATGTATATAGTGCATTGTATATGTGGGTATCGTCGCGTTAGTACCCATAATCAAGATTCATCTAAGTTTGGGACTAGCTCGATGTGTGTGAATTGTCTATGTAAAAAAAAATAATGTAACATTCGCAGTTTAGCGGCCCCACCCGTTGTCGAGTACTTTTTTTCCATAGAAAAGGTAATATTTTTGAAACTTGAGGAAATTGTTGCCATATGTAGAATTATTTTAATTTGCCGGCAAAAAATCTACTTCGAAAATTAATTTCCTAAAATTCCGTACATATTACTCGACAACGGGTGGGGCCGCTCAAGTTTCATAGTTGCGAATTTTTTTTCCTATAAAAGAATTTTCCAAAAATTTGGTGACCAAAAAATAATTCACCATATGGCAACAATTTCCTCAAGTTTCGAAAATATTACTTTTTCTATGGAAAAAAGTACTCGACAACGGGTGGGGCCGCTAAACTGCGAAAGTTCCAAATGAATTAGGTATATTTTTTTACACTATACCTTCGATGACACACTTTGACAATTACGGGAGTTTGTAAAGAGATTAATAATATTAATCATTCATAAAGTCAGTGGGAGAGGGCAGAAGATAGGGCAGGTGTCGAACATGTGTTGAAAGGCTTGGTTTGGAGTGGCCAGAGGTCCTGGAAGCAGCGGTGGACAGTTATCTCTTTAATATAGTTAGATACTTAGGGGCAATGGGCCCCCGACCGAACTAGGACAAGGGGAAGAAGATGTATGTATGAAATCGTTCATTGATTCTTAGGCGGTACGAAGTTCGCCGGGCCAGCTAGTGCGAAATAAAAAGCAACACACACGTTGGGAAAATTATAATTACGAAAATTAACAAAAATAATATGCCGAATCGTGATGAAAGTGTGCGCTCATATGAACAGCAAACGGACTTTACATTAGTTTGAAAAACTTTGCCATGTGAACATAGCCTTAAGAACCGCAGCCTGTCTAAGCTCTCTAAATGTGCAGTATACATGTATTGTTATGTTTTGAGTAGTGACCTTAAATGGAAACCAGTTCTCTACTCAATAAATTTTTTAAGTAAAACTAAAACCATTTTTTGCTTTTTTCCATATATAAACATGATATTTTGCAAAATTAAGGTCGACTCAATAAATAAATTCTTAAAATTTTTAAATGTGACAATTCTTGGGACTTTGTAAGCCCATCATTTATTTGTACGTCATTTCCTGGAAAAGATTTTTACTTTTTTAGAAAAAGTATAAATTTGTGGTTTGATAAAATTTTGTCTATCTGATGCATTATAAAAAATAATGGTAAACCGATAAAAATTTTGTCAATTTTTTACTATACTATACCCTCGCGCAGTGTGCCAAGTGGGGTAGGCTGTGAGAACAGAAGACCATATAGATCTATCCTTACATACTTCTTTCACTTCTACATTCATACATTTACTCATATACACGCACGTCCATTTTACTTGCTTAACACACACCCATCCTGTAGAATTTGATCCATGTGGTTCTTAGAATCCTGCGCTTCCTCACACCCTTTCTTTCAGATAAGTATATCCTCTTTTTCATCTTATCCTCATTCATTCGTTCTACATGTCCAAACCATTGTAACTTCGTAACACAGCACTCCTCTTGCATCCACTCATTCTTCTAATATCCTCTTTCTTCTCTTCAACACGCAATGTTTTACAACCTTTTGTCCTTTTTGAACTATGTCAATGTTGTGCACCAGCATTTTTGCTATGTTCTAAACATTGCCATTGCCAACAATGAAGTGAAGCGCACTGTTTAGTCTGACACTATAAATTCTGAGTACTCACAAGATATTCCATAATATTATGGTTCCCCCTAAATACCCTATCAGTTTGCCTAATCTTCTGCGGAACACCGTGTATATAATGTACAATGTTTAGTTTGAAGGGGAAAACATTGTACACTTTGAGTTTTATGTAACATTATTGACAAAAGAAATTTT
Source organism: Athripsodes cinereus (assembly GCA_947579605.1). Classification (NCBI taxonomy): domain Eukaryota; kingdom Metazoa; phylum Arthropoda; class Insecta; order Trichoptera; family Leptoceridae; genus Athripsodes; species Athripsodes cinereus. The sequence continues at coordinate 15,860,455 of OX388309.1, forward strand.
CTGACAAGTAAAGTGAACATCTTTATAACAATTGTTGATAATAATTATAATTTCAGGGGAATCAAGCACTAAGTAAGAGGTCTCTTCACTGTACAGTTTACAATAGTCAAAAAGATGGAGTAGGTATTTCACCAGACCACCTTGTAACTTTCCCGGTGAGCCCTTTGTCTGTTGTGTGTCTAACTAATATTATAATATGTCGAGGTTGTTACACTATACAATATCTGATTACAAATTGAACACAAATATTTACGCCAAATACATAAATGATACATATTTTATTACCTCAATTTTCTCTAGTAAACTTAAATAAGTATGCTTTTTATTGCTCAGGTGTTATTAATTGTTATTTTTAATAGTAAGGGAAGATTCAACTTAAAACAGTTTACAAACTTGAATTCATGATCAACTGTGTGAAGGTTTTTTTAATCTATGTGTGATGTAAAAGTTGTGAAAAAGTAATACTTACAAACATTTTTTTATTGAAAATTAATCTTGATTTTGATTGGCTCCTACATTTAAAATACGTAGTATTGCGCTTTTTAAAATTAAACTTTATTCAATTGTACATAGTAATTTGTATGTTGAGAAACATTTTGATATGACATGATATTTTTGAAAGAAGGAGAAGGTTCTTTGTGTTGAAGAACTTTTTTAAGCTTGTAAATGGTATTATCCACAATCTTCCAGTGTTGAGTTAGTTATCTCGTTTTGTTCTTGACTCCTTATAGTAGTTATTACCCTAGTTGAAGTGGAACTGATGTGTTGCGGAACTTTCCAGTGAACAAGGTGATGAAATTGTTGAATGTAATGTCTCACCATTGTGATATATACCATGTAGATAGTTTATTGCGGTAATGGAGGCAACAAACAAACTTTATTTGACTGCTTTTACTTTTTACTGTCTCTGTAATGCGTTACCCACACAGCTGTTAGGTTGCGCAGAGTTAATTAAAACAGAGTATTAACCTATACTGTAGTGACATTTTTTTCGTGTGAGTAGTCCTAATTAAATGAGTTTTTTTTCACCATTAGAAATATTTTTTTAAGTATAACATTATATAAATATACTGATTATTCCATAAAAAATTGTAAAAAAAATCTATTTTAATGCAATTTTCCTATGAAAATTCTTATATGGGTTATATGTATCATCAACCTTTGGTCGCAGAAAAAAACAAACACTTTTAGAGTTGTAAAAAATGATTAAATCCCATTTATTTTTTAATTTTTATAAAGGTTTATGTTCTTTTTCACTCAATTTTGTCCATAGTATCCATAATAACTATGGCTCAAAATTTTCACTACCAATATGTAAAAACGTAAGAATTACCTATATAAAAATGTTGGACATCACTCTCTAAATATTTGTTTAAAAAAGTGATCATCAAATAAAAAGAAGTAAAAAACTAACAAAATTCACGATAAAATGCAAAAAATGCTCTAACATACGAAATAATATGACGCACTTGAACTATTGGTTTGCAATCCCGCAAAACAAAAAAATGAAGATGGCGGCGCTGTGTCCTCACTCGAATGTTTATGTACCTATAAAGTATCCCAAACTTGAGAATTTTACACCAGAAGTACAAAATATTGTGAAGAATTTCGTATAGATGGCAGTGCCGTGTTAAATTTTTATATATTTTTTTTGTGTTGCGTCGTAATATTGATAGACATACCGGTACGGTCATACTCCGATTTGCACTGACAGCGTTCGCCATACAGGTACGGCCATACCACTTTAGAGGTTAATAATATTTTGCCTAAGATGTGATTGTGTATTAATAAGTATACGTGTATCTAGTAGACAAATAAAAATTATGTTTTATTTAAGCTCATTACAGAACTTGTTTCACAGTAAATTGTTGAGTACCTCCAGGTGAGTATATGTGTTAGGTAGTTTTCCAGATCTGTTGAATTGCAAACTATTACCTACTACTAACATTCTCCTATATCTTATTTGTGTGCTATACCTTCCGGTGTATATAATGTGTTTCTTATATTTGCAAATAAATATTTGTCTTTCATAATAATTAAATATTCCCGTTTCACTTTAAATTGTTTAAAATGTATGTACTATCACTCCCTATCTGTCATGAAAACTTTATTTAGTTAAATATTTGGAATACATATTTATCTCCCACTTTCATGGGCCAACAACTCAAAATTTTATAGTATAATTTTTTTATCTTATTAGAAGTTATATTATAGTTGGGTTAAACTAAATGTGAACCCTATGCCTATTTAAAAATTATTTGACAATCATTATGAATTATAAATCTCTGGAAATTAAGTGGGTAACTTCAATATTAATTTTATAACACTTAAACTACTAAACTGTATCTATACTCAATTTCTGGAGAGAATAACCAAGTGTTGCGCATAGTACCACCCTTTTAACTGCGCTGCTACCCCCTCTACAATATTTTTTTTGTAACCTTCCAATGACTGAAAAAATAAATGGGGTACAAAAAGACCAAGAAATTTTGTGAACATAAAATATTTATTATTTTAAATGCAGTACAATATTATAAATTCGGAAAAATTATCAACAGTATTTACTACACACTATTAGCAAAATATATTGTTTTAAATACAAAAAATAACAGCTAAACGTTTAATACATATACAAAGAACATATTTTCTACTGAAAATGTATGGAAATAAATTTAATATTTTATTGTTTTAAATACTACAAATAAACATTTAAACGTTTAATACCTATACAAAAAACATATTTTCTACTAAAAATGCATGGAAATAATTTCAAAAAACAAGATTACACATTTGAAATATGTGGTAGCTACGCGTTATTTTAAATTTAATAAAATTTCGGCGTTATTTTCAAAAAATAATTAAAATCCTTACAAACACTTTTTATTCAAATAACACTTCGGAAAAAATAATTACAATAAAGTAATACTTTACCTGTCCTTTTTTATTTTTTTTTCTGGCGATACTTTTGGGGTAATATTGTCCGTTTTATTTATCGCGGTCACTACTCGGTTAAAACTCAACAAAAAAAATCTAACACTCCTGCGCAAGGGTGTCGATAGACTGATAAGGGCTATTATTGGCAGGGACATTACACAGATGGGCGTACCTGCGCAGAACAGTTCTCAGTTTGGTACTTGGCTTGGTTATTCTCTCGAGAAATTGAGTATAGTAATAAAAACTTAATTGTGTGTCGATTTTGTGTGAAGTGTGCTAAAAATAATTTATTGAAGTATTATGCTTGAGTGTGTTACTTCAAATTTATTGATTATTACTGTGTGTTTAACATGAAATTGAAATAATTTACATTTATGTCTTAATTTAAATTTCAAGTAAGTATAAAATTATCCATTACTTCTTTTGCACACAAACCACCCTCTTGTGATACTATGATTTTTTTTATAAAAATGGCTTTAATTTATCATTATTGAAAATCTATGAGATGTAGGTAGATATATTTATATAATTTATAACAATGTTTTTGACTAGTCCTCTTCATGCTCGGGGAAAAGTGTTGACATTCAGTTCCTTTGCCCATATCTCCCATGCTTGTTTATGCTTGCTACATTTATCAACACATTATGGTGGACTTTTTCAGCAAAAAGGTAAAACAGAAGGAAGGACCACCTGCACTCTCATTCCTGGAGATGGTGTTGGCCCTGAACTAGTTTACTCTGTACAAGAAGTTTTCAAGGTATTACAAGAGCTTTTATTATACTTATTACATAAGGCGTTAAGATTAATAAACAAATATATGTAATGATTATATAGTACCTGGAATAAGATCCATAGATCCCAGACATACTTTACTTATTATCTCATAATATTTGTAAACATTTTTGTCTTCCTTGTATTTAGTTCCTAATAAAAACTCACTGATGATGGGTGTCTACCCAAAAAGCCTCCGAGTCAAATATTATTCATAGTGAAAGTAATGCAGTGTTTTATTTTAAGTTTATTTTAATTCTATATAAATATATGTATATATTTTAATGTAGGCAGCCAATGTACCAGTGGATTTTGAGTCTTACTTCTTCTCTGAAGTGAACCCAACACTCAGCGCTCCTTTGGAAGATGTAGCCAATTCAATTAGTAAAAACAGAATATGTTTGAAGGTACGTCTCCATTTATACAATAGATGTAAGTTTTTCATTTTGAAATATTTTTGTACTAAATACATTGTCTTCAAATATTTGATAATTAATAGTTTTGTGTAATATTTAAGGGTATTTTGGCTACACCGGACTTCTCTCACACGGGTGAATTACAGACATTAAACATGAAGCTTCGTAATGCCTTAGATTTGTATGCCAATGTGGTTCATGTAAAATCACTCCCTGGTGTAAAGAGCAGACATCAGAATGTAGACTGTGTCATTATCAGAGAGCAGACAGAAGGAGAATATTCAGCTCTGGAGCATGAGAGTGTCAAAGGTTTGTATTCAAACTGTTTCCTTTTGCTTCCCATGGAGCCCATGGAGCTCTCTCTTAATGTTATGAGTGTTCTGTTGAATCCAGGGTAACATAAAACATTTAACATATTATATTCAGCTATGATGCTTGTTATCTATTTTAAATATTTTTAATGATACAGAAAATATACTGATTGTTGATTACATATAATTAGTTTACTGCCCTGCCATGACCAATTGTGCTCTAAATAACTCTTTTTATGAACAGACTTATATTTTTCTTATATTTCCATATATCAGAATTCGATGAGCTCTCTCATACAAATCTATATCCGTAATTGTTAGAGGTCCTACAAAATAACCCTCAAGAATTACTATTACCATTGGCTGTGATTTATTGAGTGCACTTTCCCTTATTTATTTGAATTTCAGGAGTTGTTGAGTGTCTCAAAATTGTTACAAAAGCAAAGTCACAAAGAATAGCTAAATTTGCATTTGATTATGCAACTAAAAATGGACGCAAGAAAGTAACTGCTGTACATAAAGCTAATATTATGAAGCTTGGAGATGGTCTATTTTTGAAGAGCTGTCAAGAGGTAACTTTTATATTTCTAACAATATTAACATGCCTTTCTATTTTTACAATTCTTTTCTTTTATATTTTAATAAAATTAATGTCAGCTTTATTTATTTGTTCTAAAATAATACGTACAAACAAACATTATGGAATAAGTTACCTGGATATTTTGATATGTCATAGCTGTCACTTGGTTGTAGCAATACAACCAAGTGACAGCTATGACATTTTAGCGGGAAACAATGATACCATAGACAACAAAGAAGCCTGTATATCAATCATTATTTTCAACACTCACCCTTAATCTGGTTTCTTAGTTCATACTTATCGTTACATTAATCCTACATGATATCAGCTGATAACATCCCTAATCCAGAAACATAAAAACTATGTTTCTGTTCCCTTAAAGATTTTGTCATTATATCTGCTATCATATCACTTGAATATACATACTTTAAACATACACTATGTAACCAGATTTCCTCCAGCTTGCTCATAATCGGCAGATTACTGAAACTTTCTCAGGGGTGTCGTTGGGTAAATGTATGAGAATGTTTGTAAGTGAGAAAACACAAGGATGGTAGAACAAATAGTTTATTTAAGAACACAAGTTAATTCTTTTTTTGTATACGCAAAACATTTCACATTTTTATACAGAATTATTCACTATGTGACACTCACAGTTTATTAATAACGAAAGAAGGAAGATAGATTATTATTTTTGAGTGCGTACCTCCGTTCCCTATTGTAAGGCGAACGAAGGTAGACTGCTCCAAAATGGCTGACTCGAGCGGAAGGGGGTTAAGAAGGAATCTGTTTTATCTTAAGATCAAAAGGTATCTACTTTACCTTTCGACAGGCCGGCCAGTGCTTCACCGGATTTCAATAGATGGCGACACAAGTACCAAATTTACAATACTCCCATGACAACTACCCACAGACAGTACATCTATATACCTATATAAAATGAAGTTGTGTGAGTTACACTATTTATAACTCAAGAATGGCTGTACCGATTTGAATGATCTCTGATTCGTTGGATTCTTTTCCGTCCGGAATAGTCGATAGGCTATTAAAATATCTTACAAATTCACGAGAAGAAAAATTACGAAGAAAATTATTTACGCTATACATTTTGAATTTCAAAAAATAATGCAACATTGGTAAGATGTTTATTGCGTTTGTAAATTTATTTTCCGATCTCCACAAATTGTCTTTGAAATACTCAATAAGTTCCGATTATTATTTATTTGATGCGTAAATGTATGACTGAGAATTACCTAAAATCTTAACCTTGTATTTATTGTATTTATAGAAATAATAATGATAAACAGAAGCATACACATTGACTAGACAATCACCGGACAGCCTTGGTTAGGTTAACCTTGTGTACGTTTCAGGGTTTGTAACTTGTGTTGTATTCCACAAGAACAAAACGCCAATGCAGAGGACACATTAAATATAGCTGCTAATAAAATTATTGGTGTTTTCAGATGGCCAAATTGTATCCCAAAATTCAGTTTGAGCAGATGATTGTGGACAACTGCACCATGCAGATGGTATCTAACCCACATCAGTTTGATGTGATGGTGACACCCAACTTGTATGGTAACATTGTAGATAATCTGGCCTCTGGTTTAGTTGGAGGAGCTGGTGTTGTAGCTGGTGCTTCCTTCAGTGCGCAGTGTGTTGTGTTTGAGCCTGTAAGTTTTCTATTTCACACAATGTAATTAAAAATTGTTTCCTTGAGTCTGGATGGTATAGTATTTCTGTTCTGGAATAACATATTATAGTATTCCTTATATAGCACAACTTGTGTATCCATAGATAATTCATTTATTTAATAAACAGGATATACATTATAATAAATGTGCAGGATATATCTAATAATTTTCTTCTAAATCCAAATATTAAATATGTGTTTTATTTTTACTAATTTATCATCAATATCCACCAAGGTGGACAAAACTAATTTCATAGTCTGTCATTTACTGATTGGAAGTCAATTACTAAATGTCTTTTGCTCTTTGCAACTATGAATCCCACACCAAACATGCAATCTTAGGGCAATTATTATTCATTGTATATTTATTATTTTCTTTGAAAACTTTTTAATCTATTTATTTATTTAGGGTGCGCGTCATACCTTCTCTGAGGCTGTGGGAAAGAATGTGGCTAACCCAACTGCCATGCTACTGTGCGCAACTAACATGCTGAGACACATCAATCTACACAACTATGCCAACACGATCAAAGCAGCCATTGAAAGGTAAATTACTGTTCATGGTAAATAGTTACACTATTCTACATTGTCACATGCACATTTTATTTGACAGTTATAGTGCAGTGGTGGGCAAATTCTATTTACTCTACTTTACATTGATAATTTCAAGCAGTTTTATACACAAATATAATCGTTTCAAATAAAAAAATTACAAAATGAATACATAAGTAGGCAAAATAAAATGCATAATGCATAAAGACAATCCATATGAAATAAAACAACTATGCTAGTAGTCGACCAGTTAACTATCACCCACATTTAAATATTTCGTAAAAAAATTGCTAAAAACATATCAACTAACTCGTGCCAGTGTTTAGGATTAGAATTGTGTGATATTTTGAAATTAATAAAATAAAAAACCGAAATTCTTCCAGATAAAATAATACTTATCAATTAATTAAAAAATATTTAAATATCTAGTAGTCGGCCAAGTGCGAATTGATAGTCGGCCATTAATGTTCCAGTAGTCGTCCATTGAGATAGAGTGGGGAAAAAATTGACATGGAGGTATTTAAATGAAAGAAAACTATCAATAAAACTATTTAATACACCTAAAAATTAAACAAATAACATTATAATAACCATTTTCATCAATTAAATAAAAAAACTTATTTCTATAAGAAGTTAAATGATTAAATGGTGGAAGCAATGGTTACAATGAGTTTTAAAGTAGGTATTTATTATGAATATCGAATTTAAAAAGACCTCGACCGTACACATTGGGTTCAGAAAGACGTCCTACAACATCACGTGGAGAAAATGGATATACATCCTCTACTTGAGGGTAACCATACACAAAACCAGAAAATTGACTGGATTCTTTTGGCCGTAAAAATGACGTTTCCAATTTACCATCTTCTTTTTCTGATGGACCTTTGACTTCCGCAATCCAAAACCGTTTCTTGTCTCCACCTTCAATGTCTAATGCCACTAACACCCAATCGTTTTTTTTTAATAATTCGGACAACGAAAATGGTTTTTAATAAGGGAACGAGCGAACAAATTTTCCTATAAGACTGGTCAATTCCGTTCTTTTTTCGACCGACATAAGTGGCAGTTCTGGAACGGCAGTTAAAGGCTTATTCTTTTTATTTTTTTTAGTTATCCCAACTTTGGTCTTTTTTAATGCCTTGTCTTTTTTTGCATTTTTTATTTTTTCTCTCTCTTCTTTTCGTATCATTTTATCCAAATCTATTTTATTTTTCTCAACTTCCTTTTTTAAATAATAATTTCTCCAAGCTAAACTTGATATGGCACTCGGTGCCTTTTCTTTACGGATTTTATTACTTTTTGCTATGGGTTTTGGATAAAATAGATGATCCTTAAACGGTGAAATCTGTTGCGGTACGTTAGAAGGTGCTGATGTTGTAGGTTGAATATTGTTTCCCAACGAATCTTCCAATAAAGTTCGGAAACTTGATGTACTTGGTTGGGAAAGATCTGAAGAAATCATTGTTTCCATTGGGAGATTATTTTGCTCGACGATATGCACGGGTGTTGATGTTTTAAATTGAACATTGTTTCCCAACGAATTTTCCAATAAAGTTGGGGAACTCGATGTACTTGGTTGGGAGATGTCTGAAGAAATCATTGTTTCCATTGGGATATTATTTTGCTCGACGATATGCACAGGTGCTGAAGTTGTAGGTTGAATATTGTTTCCCAAAGAATCTTCCAATAAAGTCGGGAAACTCGATGTAGTTGGTTGGGAGAGATGTGAAGAAATTATAATATCTATTGGAGGATTATTTTGTTCAACGATGTGCACGGGTGTTGGATGCTGAGTGTTTCTTTCCAATGAGTCATCTAATAAAGTTGGGAAACTTGATGAACTTGGTTGGAAGATATCTGAAGAAATAGTTGCTGGATTTATTATCATCACATCATCGTTACACCAATCTTGAGAGCCGTACTGTGTGTAAGATAATGGTACTAAATCTGATGTATTGTTTTTAAATAACGATGTTAACTCGGTTTCATTTATTGAAAGATTAATCAATTGCTGTTCGTCTTGTGATATTTGAATAGTACTAGTACTTTGAGAAGTATGAATATAAGGTATTTTTGATTGCTCTCTAATTATCAGGTCCTCCAATTTTTTATAATCAACGCCTTCTGAAATTATTTTATTTTTTAAGTAGAGTAATGTCTTCAGTACAGTTTCAAAATCTTGTCTTAGAGGAATATTTTCCACTTGTGGTTCTTTTGATGGCGTGTCAATGTCTTCTAATCTATTCTGAATGCACTTGGAGTAATCCACAGCGTTTGGATCCAAAGGATATAGTCCACATCTTTTGAATCCATTTTTTATTGCTGCTACTAATGATAACGATTCTAATGTGGATTTTAACAGTGGTGAAAACGTGGATTTAGTTAACACTGAATTTATATTTTGAGGCTTGCTTAGCCAAACCCGTACTGTAGCCTTCCAGCCAGTTTTTAAAGGTTTAAACACACTCACATCTGCTGGCTGCATAATGTGTGTTGTGTTTGGTGGTAAGGCGTACAAAATTATTCCATTTTCATTACAGAAATTGCTAAGCTCCATTGTTAAATGCGACTTGTGTCCATCAACAAATAATATGACAGGTTTTTTAATATTATTTTCGGCTATGTGTGATGATACGCAATTTGCCACATACTCATAAAATAGATCGCTTTTCATCCAACCACTTTCACTCTTTCCCAAAATCCAATTTGGAGGCATGCTTTCTACCACAGGGCGTGGAGGTTTAACTATATTAATAATACATATAAATAAATTTGTTTTTCAAAAGAGTCTGTCCTAGTCTCTGTCTTAGCATATATAATATTACTAGCTTAAATACCCGGCGTTGCACGGGAATACGGGAAATATATATAAAAAAAAACAGTAAGTAGGTATATCGTTGCCGTGGAGGTGATCCAAGCCACACTTTTTTGAAAAATGGGTTTAGTATGCAGTTTTGTTCAGAAAACCACGGAGAACATAGTGGTGAAGAGAAATAAGTGATTTGATATTCCTAAAGGGCATTTTTGGAAGATTTTGAACAATCATTTCAAGTATGTTAGAGCATTTCACTAACGCATATAGGAACAAATAGTTCAATTAAATTATAGAAGTGAAAAGATCTAAGCCGCATAGCGCGTAACTTTCCAACAATTTTTTTACAGGTGGATCTTTCTCAGCTACAGTGGTGAAATAACCCAAGTGATAAATTCGTGTTTACTTCTAAAATATATAAATTCTTTAAAATTTTGTTATTTATATTAGTGGAATATGTGATCAGGAATATTGTGTAATTTTTTTAGCGAAATCCATGCAAAAATAACTTAGTTATTGTAAGATTAGTATTTTCGGATGTAACAGCGTAACTTCAACACCCTTTTTATCGGAATGTCTGTCTTGTGGGTTGGATCACTTCACATCCACGGCAACGATATATAAATAAAAATGATTTTATGTAGGCAGCAATAATTTTTGTATCAACTATATACACAGTGTCACATTAAAGTAGAGAACATATAATAGAATATATGTTAGTGAGACTAACAGTATATAAAATTATAACAATATACCTACATTACATACACATACATACATACATAACATTACGCCGCTTTCCTCGCGGGGTAGACAGAAAGGATCGAGAGCCACTTCCTTCTATCCTTGCATACATCTTTCGCTTCCGTCACTGTCATACAATTCCTCATGCATGCTCTCCTGTTCAATGTGCTCAACACGTGACCGTCCTGTAGAATTTGATTTAAATGAGCTTGTCATCTTAACTTATTCACATTCATCCTTGTAATTACACCAACTTTCATTCCACATTCCTTTTGTATATTACTGTTATGCACACAATCTCTCAGACTTTTACTACACATCCTTTTCAGCTCATATTTATGTAAATTTTAAAAAAATGGGTATTGAAATCTTGAAGTTTGACATCCCACACGGCCATATTTCAATAAAAAAATGGAAAGTATCTACGTGGATAAAGGTACTAAAATCCTCTTCCCACTGTAAAATCTTGAAGTTTGACATCCCACACGGCCATATTTCAATAAAAAAATGGGTAGGTACCTACGTGGATAAAAGTACTAAAATCCTTTTCCCACTGTAAAATATTGAAACTTCACATCCCACACGGCCATATTTCAATAAATAAAATAGGTAGGTACCTACGTGGATAAAAGTAGTAAAATCCTCTTCCCACTGTAAAATCTTGAAGTTTGACATCCCACACGGCCATATTTCAATAAAAAAAAATGGGTAGGTACCTACGTGGATAAAAGTACTAAAATCCTTTTCCCACTGTAAAATCTTGAAGTTTGACATCCCACACGGCCATATTTCAATAAATAAAATGGGTAGGTACCTACGTGGATAAAAGTACCGAAATCCTTTTCCCACTGTAAAATCTTGAAGTTTGACATCCCACACGGCCATATTTCAATAAATAAAATGGGTAGGTACCTACGTGGCTAAAAGTACCGAAATCCTTTTCCCACTGTAAAATCTTGAAGTTTGACATCCCACACGGCCATATTTCAATAAAAAAATGTGTAGGTACCTACGTGGACAAAAGTACTGAAAACCTTTTCCCACTGTAAAATCTTGAAGTTTGACATCCCACACGGCCATATTTCAATAAAAAAAATGGGTAGGTACCTACGTGGATAAAAGTACTAAAATCCTTTTCCCACTCTAAAATCTTGAAGTTTGACATCCCACACGGCCATATTTCACGGATAAAAGTACTGAAAACCTTTTCCCACTCTAAAATCTTGAAGTTTGACATCCCACACGGCCATATTTCACGGATAAAAGTACTGAAAACCTTTTCCCTCAGTAAAAGCTTGAAGATTGACATCCCACACGGTCATATTTCGATAAAAAAAAATGGGTAGGTACCACGTGGATAAAAATACTAAAATCCTTTTCCCACTCTAAAATCTTGAAGTTTGACATCCCACACGGCCATATTTCACGGATAAAAGTACTGAAAACCTTTTCCCTCAGTAAAAGCTTGAAGATTGACATCCAACACGGCCATATTTCAATAAATAAAATAGGTAGGTACCTACGTGGATAAAAGTAGTAAAATCCTCTTCCCACTGTAAAATCTTGAAGTTTGACATCCCACACGGCCATATTTCGATAAAAAAATGGGTAGGTACCTACGTGGATAAAAGTACTAAAATCCTTTTCCCACTGTAAAATCTTGAAGTTTGACATCCCACACGGCCATATTTCAATAAATAAAATGGGTAGGTACCTACGTGGATAAAAGTACTGAAATCCTTTTCCCACTGTAAAATATTGAAACTTGACATCCCACACGGCCATATTTCAATAAATAAAATAGGTAGGTACCTACGTGGATAAAAGTAGTAAAATCCTCTTCCCACTGTAAAATCTTGAAGTTTGACATCCCACACGGCCATATTTCAATAAAAAAAAATGGGTAGGTATCTACGTGGATAAAAGTACTGAAAACCTTTTCCCTCAGTAAAAGCTTGAAGATTGACATCCCACACGGCCATATTTCAATAAATAAAATAGGTAGGTACCTACGTGGATAAAAGTAGTAAAATCCTCTTCCCACTGTAAAATCTTGAAGTTTGACATCCCACACGGCCATATTTCGATAAAAAAATGGGTAGGTACCTACGTGGATAAAAGTACTAAAATCCTTTTCCCACTGTAAAATCTTGAAGTTTGACATCCCACACGGCCATATTTCAATAAATAAAATGGGTAGGTACCTACGTGGATAAAAGTACCGAAATCCTTTTCCCACTGTAAAATCTTGAAGTTTGACATCCCACACGGCCATATTCCAATAAAATAATGGGTAGGTACCTACGTGGATAAAAGTACCGAAATCCTTTTCCCACTGTAAAATCTTGAAGTTTGACATCCCCCACGGCCATATTTCAATAAAAAAAATGGGTAGTTACCTATGTGGATAAAAGTACTGAAATCCTTTTCCCACTGTAAAATCTTGAAGTTTGACATCCTACACGGCCATATTTCACGGATAAAAGTACTGAAAACCTTTTCCCACAGTAAAAGCTTGAAGATTGACATCCCACACGGCCATATATCAATAAAAAAATTGGGTAGGTACCTATGTGGATAAAAGTACTAAAATCCTTTTCCCACTGTAAAATCTTGAAGTTTGACATCCCACTCGGCCATATTTCAATAAAAAAATGTGTAGGTACCTACGTGGACAAAAGTACTGAAAACCTTTTCCCACTGTAAAATCTTGAAGTTTGACATCCCACACGGCCATATTTCAATAAAAAAATTGGGTAGGTACCTATGTGGATAAAAGTACTAAAATCCTTTTCCCACTGTAAAATCTTGAAGTTTGACATCCCACACGGCCATATTTCGATAAAAAAATGGGTAGGTACCTACGTGGATAAAAGTACTAAAATCCTTTTCCCACTGTAAAATCTTGAAGTTTGACATCCCACACGGCCATATTTCAATAAATAAAATGGGTAGGTACCTACGTGGATAAAAGTACCGAAATCCTTTTCCCACTGTAAAATCTTGAAGTTTGACATCCCACACGGCCATATTTCAATAAATAAAATGGGTAGGTACCTATGTGGATAAAAGTACTGAAATCCTTTTCCCACTGTAAAATCTTGAAGTTTGACATCCCACACGGCCATATTTCAATAAAAAAAATGGTTAGATACCTACGTGGATAAAAGTACTAAAAAAATATATGTATATATACATAGTAATAATAATAATAATAATGTCGAATAATGTTGGGGTTCTACATTTTGAATATAAATTTATTTTAATATTTTATGGTTTTTGTTATTTAATGTTATATTTAAATTTTATTGTTAATCTTATATTGTATTTAAAATGTAGAATCTAATATTGTTTTGTTAAATAAATGAGATATGAGATAATAATAATAATGCCTAGAGCCCGTTGCCGAGCATATTTATGAAGCATCCGGAGAATCGTTGCTACGTAGTTGTTCCTGCCGGTGATGCCATCGAAGGTGACTGTGGAGGCCGATTCTGGACAAGCACACTTTGTCGCACTTTGGACAGGGTACAATAATAATATATAATAATAATAATATATACATAGGTACCTATAAGGAAAACAGTTCTTAAAAAGGAACGAAACAATGTTTCCTATATAGGCATTCCCTCCCTGTATTCCCAAAAGAAACCTTGATGAATGAATGTACATTCTTCAATATTCTGAAGTATTATATTTTAAATTGAAATACTTCCATCAGATTTTTTTTAAAGACTCATGAAAATATTAGGTCAAAATAAATACTACTCGTTGATTGAGAAAAGTACCTACCTATGTATTTATTGGAAAACGCATACCTACAATATTGTCTACAGTATTGTCAGGAATTAGTCCATTGTCACAAATCAGCCCATGTAGGTTGAGTTGCCTTATAAAAAAAAAAAAAAAAATTGTCTATGAATTTCATAATTCCATTTTCACAATTATTTTTCTTTGTTTTTTTTTCTCATGTGTCATATTTAGTCTGTCATATGTGGTCTATGAAATTGAATGAAAATATGCCGAAATTATGCAATTCTAATTTACACAAATTAGGAGTTTTCATGATATGCAAGCATGATGTTTTAAAACCAAAATAATCTCCAAGCTTTAAGATTCAGTTTTGTTGTATTTTTTATCACTTCCATTTTGAAATTAATTCAATATGATGAAAATGTTTTGTCTACGATTTCGGCAATCAGGAAGTCAAATTTTCATTCATTACCTCATTGAAATGTTGATATCTTTGTCAATAAATAAGATATTTGAAATATTTTTGGCCTGGAGTCTGTGATTATGTATAGAGTTTATTATTCAACTTGCCTTTCCTAAATTAGGGATATGTACGGGCTCAAATATTTGTGCCGATTCCCACAAATACTAAGAAATAATAAAGGTCTACCATATTTTTGAAATCTGAGGCTTAAAAGCATTTCAAAATAAGTCAAAATTTTCATATTTCCACACAAAGCATAAAGGGAACATTAAAATAGAAGAACAATACATACCTTCTCCTTTTTTGTAATTAAGATACTTTGCAAAAATATAAATCATGTCATGTCACATCAAAAAATATAACCAGAACGTAATCATTGCAAAAAAATAATGGATACTCACCTATTTTTTCTTAATTTCCTATTCAATTACATATTTTATAAAACATCATAGGAAAAGAGAAAGTTTTATTATGTTAATTCATTTATTGCATCAAAAATTCATAAAACAACTACTCGATCAACTTTCAAGATTTTCCTGGGAACGAAGAGAAGAGAATACAGTCTTTTCCGTTCAGATTCTTTGCAATGATTGTCACTTCTTCCCACGACATTCCTAAAGCCATAATGTCGTTGTCATTAATTTATTATCAATTTAATTTCTAATTTCTTAATCATTAATTTCATCATTGAAAAATGAGCATCCAGATCGCAATGCACCGTTTTGTGTTTCTGCAAAAAAATATACTGTTAACTCTTTAGTAATAAAAATGTAAAGCAGGTTTAATAGATTAGATAGAAAAATTAATTAGATAGAAAACGTAAATTAATTCTCACCTGATGTTAAATTAAATATTGAACGTACTTTTTGACACATCGTTCATTAATCGCCATTTTGGAATGTTATAATGACACAAATAATTGCCAGACGAATAACATATTGTTTTTGGCTTTTCAATTAGCTCGTGCTTAATATTTTTAAATTGGATTATTTACGCAAAAAATATTTTAAATGTGTTTATTTGCACGAAATTAAAAATATTTTAAATGTTTTTATTTGCATGAACTTAAAAAAAGTCTGATTGTGCTTATTTTTTAGAAATTAATCATAAATATTTATAGTACTTTTCATAATTAATTTTAATATGGCAATATCTTATGGCACACAATTTTGGCGGTAAAGAATATTTTCTTACCCTTTCAAACTGACGTAAAAAACGTATTTTTTATCTCATTCACACTTTTTTTTTACACTCTTTTTTGCTGTTTTTCTCGCTCCTCAAAAAGAAAGTACGGCATTTAGTGGGTTTTTATTTCACATAGATACCTCATCTTGTAATGGTCAGGTCAATGGAACGCAAATTCCTTGAAATGGGAGAGTATAGCCCGGTGAAAGTTTAGTATGGAAATTCAAAAATCATTTTTATAAGATAATAAGGATTGCACTACATAACGCACTCATTGCTAACATCACAATTTGTAGTGATCAATCTGTTCTCTTTGCATCTCAAAGTGATGTTAACCATGGATAATAATTAGCTACTTACTTAAATCTATTAATAAGAATATTTTAAGTAAAACATTATGACTTATCTGTTTTTTCACTGCATAGCACCGAGTCTTCTGAACCATACCAATTGCTTTTATTTAATAAAGTAATGTATATTTTAACTAAACATTTTACAGAAAACTAAACAAATGTAATTTTATTAATTCACATTGAATAGTTTTTAAAAAAATTGTTGATTTGACACTGAAAATATTTCATGATTTTAAAATGTTTATAAAATATAAAAATATGTTTCTCTTGTGTCTTACATTTTGTTTGGAAAATCACTCAATGTTGAGTGGAACGCCTAAAGAAATAAAATACACTTTTGTTTTAATATAATAAAAAAAAAATCTACTCAGGGTTTCTGGATAACATTAAGTTATATTGTATATATATACATATATTATAATGTTGTAGAAGAAGACGTATGTAAAGATAGATATGGTGTTCCGTTTTCTCTGCTTATCCCTCGTGAGATAATTTATATGGTGTAAGGTTATAAGTAGGTACATAAACAATACTCTGATTTATTGTGCTTTGATTGTAAAGGGTTTTTCAACAAGGACTTTGTTTTTTAAAACAAAATAAAACAAAAAAATTTGATGAAGATGATTAAAATTTTTATTGAATTACAAAGAGAAAAGTTTGGCAATTATGCATGAAAAATGATATCTGACAAATGTCCACCACGAGCACGCTGACAGATGTCGATTCTTTCATCAAAGTTTTTAATCACTTTTTGGCAAAATGGCGGGACTATTTCGCTAATCACATCACGGATTTTGAGTTTTAAGGCTGCAATCGATTCGATTGGCTCCGTATAGACTCTGTCCTTAACATAGCCCCACAAAAAATAATCCAGTGGCGTTAAATCACACGATCTGGCTGGCCACTTAACAGCTGAGTTTCGTGAAATCATGCGATCGGGAAATTTGGTTTGCAATAAATTGATCGTTTCATTGGCTGTGTGACATGTGGCACCGTCCTGTTGAAACCACATGTCAGTGATATCCACGTCATCAATAATAGGCCAAAATTGAGTTGTCAACATCTTGCGATAGCGTGATCCATTGACCGTTACCGCATTTCCAGTCTCATCTTCGAAAAAAAACGGCCCAATCACGCCTCCAGACCACATAGCGCACCATACAGTGACACGCTGAGCATGCAACGGCTTCTCAATAATTGCTCTAGGATTTTCAGAAGCCCAAATGCGGCAATTTTGCTTGTTGACGTACCCTGACAAGTGAAAATGGGCTTCGTCTGAAAAAATGATTTTTTCAGAAAAACCAGCGGGTTGTTCCTGAATGAATTGAGCGAATCAACGGCGATTTGAATGGTCGTTCGGCTTCAATTCCTGCACCAGTTGAACCTTGTAAGGCTTCAAAGCCAAATCCTTACGCAAAATTCGCCATGTGGTGGTTTTGGATAACCCCAATTGTCGAGAACGTCGAGGAATTGACAAATTTGGATCTGCTTCAACACTGTGGCTCACGGCTGCGATGTTTTCAGTTGAACGACCCGGTCGTACACGCGTTGGTGTTAACACATTTTGTATCGAGCCTGTCGACTCAAATTTAGCGACCAAATTCTTAATAGCGGTCTCAGAAGGACGATTATGTTGTCCGAAAATATCACGAATTTGACGAAATGTCACTTTAGCAGAACCACCATTTTCATAATGGATTTTAATTATTTTAATGCGATTTTCAAGCGAAATTGAATTCATTGCAACAATTGCCAATGCATCCACTACGAATACGTCAAAAAATTAAATGTCAAAACTATCATGTTGCTGGTGTTGCCACAATTAAAAAACAAAGTTCTTGTTGAACAACCCTATATTATCAGAGTATTGGAAATATTTATTTGAACAAGTATTTGAATAAACTACCATGCTATACTAGTGCTATAGCAGTACATTAGATTAAAAACTTGTGTATTTATTATTTATTTATTGTCTTAAGGGACACAAACAGATATCAACATTCAAATTTTTTCAGTAAACAAACCAATCAAGGTCCCGCAAATTACCAAAGGGTATGACGAACACATTGCTAGCAAACAGTAATAATATACACTTTTCCTTATTTAAATCAAAAACATAAAACAAGACAAAAATCATGAAGATATATAGTTAAAAATTACATTACAATCAAATTTATAATAATTAAAAATATTTTAAATTAAGACATTGATCGAGTCTTTCTTTTTCAAATTCAATTTGCAAATATAAAGCAAAAGCACTGAAAAGAATAAAATAAATGTGTATTCAAAAGAGTAAACACAAATACATTGACACATCCCGGTGAATCCATTGGTTGAATATGACGGTCAGTACTGCATTATCATTACAAGTGTTCCAAAGTTTGATTTGATTTTTGAATTACTGGGTGTTCATAATCTTACTCTAAAAAGATGTCTTAAAGTAAATTGGGCCAAGGAAAATCGCTTAATGGGCAGACGAAAGAAGTAGTTTTAAATGTTTATGAATATTTAAATGTATGACTATTTTTTATGTACGACTACCTATAGTTATGTTGAGTGTATAGGAAATGCATTTTATCATATTAAAATAATAACTAAATGGTTATGACTCATTTTTCATTATACATTATTATAAATAGATATAATAATATTATTTTTTTGACTTGATCCTTAGTCTTAAAATTTCAAAAAAATAATATTATTAATTGTATACAATATTAGGTGTACACCCTGTAGCCAGCAAGATGGCGGCGGCAAAGTTTCATGAGAAGGTCTATACCTAATATGTAAAATATGTTCAAATAATATTTAATATTTCCAATTCTCTGTTGATACAATCAAAGCACAATATACATAACACAATAAATGCACATACACTTGAATTGTATCAACAGAGTATTGGAAATATTTATTTGAACAAGTTTTCAATCTAAACCAAAGTGGCACCTTGCGTGGACAGTTTTCTCGTTCCTTAATCTAGACTTGTTATGTGACAAATATGTCTTTTGGTCTCTACTATACTCTCATTCTAATTTGATGATCCTATAGTGCCAGTTTTTGAACTAAAGCAATGTTATTGTCAGTGGTTGCAGGTTTTGGGTGTCACAAACTTTCATTGTCTCCCAAACTGATACTACTATGTTTAAATTCCGCTGCATAAAATTTCCTAGTAGTTAATGATGGCGCAGAGATAACTGGATATTGTTTTTTTTCCATTTCCACTTGAACATTCATATTAACTCACTAAAACGATTGTCAAACAACAACTGCATATTCAAAATAGCTGAAATTTTTGTGAGTACTTGCCAAGAGATCAACAACCGTATTTCCTAGTTTGTATTGATGAGTGTTACTATCTATAAGTCAAAAACTCTTCAGACCACCCTCATGTATATATATGTATATTAAGTTTTTTTATTCTTTATTTGGGTTTGTATTAGTTACATTTTTCTCTAAATGATTACAGTATTCTATTGGAAGGTAAAATCCGGACTAAAGATATTGGGGGACAGTCGAGCACTATTGATTTTACTCAGGCTGTTATACAGAATGTCACTAAAATGATGAGTGCTGTAAGATATATGTAGTTGCATACTATACATACTATTCATCATTATTATTTGTATACAGCTACAATATTATTTATTCTTATTCTATTCATTTTCACATTTATTATTGTGGCTAGTATTTTGAATTTATTTCATTTTCATTATTTTGTAGAAAATATTTTTAGTTACATACTGAAGAAGATATACATGGTTGAAAGGAATGGTGCTTGAAAACGTGGATGTCCGAGTATTAAATGACAAGATCATGTAAACCAGATCTTACTGGACGCACAGATGTTGAGTATGTTGAATAGGAAGAGCATGCACGAGGAATTGTATAACGGTGACGATTGTGAAAAGCCTATGCGAGGATAGGAATAAGTGACCCTTGATCTTTTTTGCCTACCCCGAAAGAGAGATGGTGTGATAATGATTATAGTTGCATAGTTCCAGGTTGATGTAAAAGTATATTATTTTATTATCATTTCATTTTCTTAATAAGCATTGGGCGATGCATGCTTAGTTGTGCAACACATATGTATAATATAAATTACTGTACAATTATTCAATCTTCTTCTTCTCTACGTGTCTTGTCGGGTCCCCCCGACGTTGACAACCACTTGGGAGAAATTCTTCCTGTTCCGGACAGCACGAAACAGTTCCTCCACACCTCATCCTGGTCCACTCCTGACTGTTCTGGAGCCAGGAAAGCCGCCTTCTTCCAACCCCTCTACGGCCCTCAATCTTCCCTTCTATAATTAGTTTTAGGATGGCATATTTTTTTGAAATATGAAGTTTTACAGAGCTTGATTTTTGTGAATAATTCTCTAAGAGCATTTGCTCTACGTAATACTTCAACGTTACTTGTCATGTCAGTTCAAGATATTCTCAACATTCTTATTTTTCAAGACATTTATTTTGATCAATTATTCAGTAATTGATCAAAAAGTTTCCTTCTGCTTTTATTATTTGATTGTATAGATTAAATGGAATTATGAATAGTGAAAATAAATTATAGTAGAGCATTGCCATCAAATTGATTTATACTATCCGTACTGGAAGTTAACAAGTATTGTTATACGTAGTAATATTTGATTTATAAAGCTGCATAGTTTCCTACTGCAAGTACCTACTGTATATTTGATGGTGATGGATTACATTATCAGAGTGCAATAACCAATGTCAAAATTTGTAAAAAAAATGTTAGATTCATAACCCACCATTAGAATAATATGTCAACTTTTTTATCTAGTGATTTGTTTTCTATGATTTTTGTTAAACCTTCTTATTTTTTCTGTATTAGTTATGTTGTTGTATGTAGTGAATATACAGTAACAAAGTAGTATTTCTGTCCAGAATATCCAAAATGAGTATCATGTAATAGACTAAACTCCCCATTTTTTCTTCCCAAGCACACATGTAAATAGATGTACTTAATACCTTCAGACTCCACGAATTGTCACACCCAAAATGTGAAGTCTGACATGCAAAAATTACATTTTACAAGAGAGTCCAATAAAGGGGTATCAATGCATGATTTAATTATTCCTTATAACTAAATTACAATTTTTTTTCTCATTTCAACATTAGAATACATAGATTGAAATGATTTTTTAACGAAACTTGCGTTATATTAAATAAAGTTAAATTATATTAAATAAAGTAGTTACCTCAAATTTTTGTTTAATAGTTGGTAAGAATGGGATCTTATTTGGTTTGCTCATTGTTGTATTTAATTGCTATATTTATTGTTACTGTATGTATGATCTATTTAGAATAATAAAATAAAATTAAAAAATTGCAAAAGGTTCAGTTTTTATATGTAAAAAGGTAACTTTTGCAAAATCTGTAGATCTGACATTCCATTTTGGGCATGAAGATATAATAATATGTACTATTACTGGACAGGTTAAGTATTGTTATAGTTTTTTTATTAATCCTGATATATTTATTTTACAGTTTAATTACCTCATCATTTTTACAATTTACCATTCTATGAGGTCACATATATTATGTAAATTGAACACAAGTAACTACTATATAAGGCTTAGAAAAGACAACCGAATAAGGTGACATTGTCTTTTCCAGGCCTTACATGGTAGTTTCCAGAGATGTGCAAAACACTTTCAAAAAAGTATTTAAATACAAATACTTCTGAATTTCGGTATTTCAAATACAAAATACTCAACAAAAGTATTTCAAATACAATACAAAATACTTTTATAATACATATTTTAAATACTTTTATTTTAAATACGTTACATTTCTGGTAGTTTCATGCGTTAAATTTACATATTAAGTATTAGTTTTGTAACAAAAATAATACTTTAAATTGTTGAAAACATATTAACAAGTTTTATGAATATTTATGTTTGTTTTTTGACAGAGTGCTGAAAGCGGGTAAAGTAAGAACAAAGGATATTGGGGGACAGTCCAACACAATTGACTTCACTCATGCTGTCATTGGGAACCTCAACTTAAAGTAATGTGATTGTAGAACAATAATATTATTAAGATATATGTACCATTGTTATTTATATGTTAAATATTGGATTTGTCTTGTATTCTGTGATGGTTGATTCACTAAGTGAACCTCTCAAAGAGGTATCATTGCTATGAATCTCGTAGGCTCACTTACACTCTATTTATGTCTAGTGTAGATAATGTTACAAGTCGGGAATTTGTGACAGTGTGATCACTTGTTAACTACTACATATTACTATTTTGGTACAGGTACCTGGTTCAACTTATTGAGTATTATGTTGTTAACAATTTAATCAAGACATTTATGTAGACATGGTGTTTCTACATAAATATTTATCTGTAATATTTATTATCAATAAAATTGATTTAAAGTTACATGTTTCTGTGAGTTTTATTTATTACATTTAGAATTCATTATTAGCTTCAAATTATATTTGAGCTGCTTTACAAAATCTTTTATTCTGCATACATACATACATACATACCATCACGCCGCTTCCCTCGCGGGGTAGGCAGAAAGGATCGAGCGCCACTTCCTTCTATCTTTGCATACATCTTTCGCTTCCGTCACTGTCATACAATTCCTCATGCATGCTCTCCTGTTCAATGTGCTCAACACGTGACCGTCCTGTAGGATTTGATTTAAATGATCTTGCCATTTAATCCTCGGACGTCCACGTCTCCGAGCACCATTCCTCTCAGACAAATATATCTTCTTAGTCATTCTGTCCTCATTCATTCTTTCCACGTGCCCAAACCATCTTAACTTATTTACTTTCATCCTTGTTATTACACCAACTTTCATTCCACATTCCTTTCGTATATCAATGTTACGCACACGATCTCTCAGACTTTTACCACACATCCTTCTCAACGATCTCATTTCCACTGCATTTATGCCACTTTCATCCTTCTTTAACCATGTCCACGTCTCACTTGCATACATAAGTGTTGGCACTAAGATAGCAGAGTGCACCAACCTTTTAGCTGTGGTGGATATGTTTCTATTTGCAATTATTGGTCGGATTGCACCATTTACCTTATTGCCAGCAACTTTTCTCCTTTCAATATCGCTTTCACACTTCCCATCTCTCGTGAACAAACTACCTAAGTACACACATTCGTCAACTTGCTCTAACACTTCGTTGTCAATCATCACCTGGCATACTGTTCTCTCACTTCCTCTTTCAAACACCATAATTTTTGTCTTTTTTGCATTCATTCTCAATCCATTAATCGCACAATTTTCATACACACACGTCATCATTCGCTGTAGATCACTTTCACTTTCAGCCATCAATACCAAATCATCGGCAAACATTAACGCTCTTACATTCATCCCATTCATATCAACACCTATATTCATTTCTTTCAATGGACGAATACAATGATCAATGTATAGGTTAAAAAGCCATGGCGACATAACGCACCCTTGTTTTACTCCTTTTGTCAGTGTGAACCATTCCGACAGGTTATTGTTCACTCTAACACACGCAGAACTTCCTGTATATAGGGACGCAATGGCGCGAATTAGCTGACTACCCACCCCACACATTGATAGTACTTGCCACATTTTCTCACGATCTACTCTATCATAAGCCTTTTCAAGATCAACAAACGCGCAGAAAAGCTTCTGGTGTTTCTCCAGGAGCTTCTCTGTCACCATTCGCAGGGAGAAAATCTGGTCCACACATCCTCTACCACTCTGAAAGGCACCTTGCACATCCCATACATTCGTCTCAGTTACTTTTCGAACTCTTTCAATCAATATTCTTGCATACAGCTTCCCCACCGAGCTCAGCAGACTGATAGCCCGATAACTCCCGCATTCTAGTCTTGACCCCTTTCCTTTGTATAGAGGGCATATCACAGCTTTTCGCCAGTCTTCTGGCGTGCAACCTTCCCTCCAACACTGGTTAAAGAGTGCATGACACCATTCGAGAGTCCTCAGCCCACTCAAACTGATGAACTCCGTAGAGATCATATCATATCCAACCGCTTTGCCATTCTTTGCTTTCTTCAATGCATTCTTAATCTCATCCATAGTTATTTCTTCATCCCTTGTTTCATTCGCGTTTTCCCTTTCACTGTTCTGGCTTAGACATTCACCTCCACTTTCAAACAGCTCCTCAAAATATTCTTTCCATCTATTCACAACTTCAACACCATTCATCAACATACATCCCTCTTTATTTCTAATCGCATTCATACTATTCACCTCATTGTTGCTTCTTTTACGCTTAACTTCTTTCCAAAATATTTTCATATTTTCTTTCACATTATCAGACAATTTCTTACACTCTGCTTCATCTACTAATTTCTTTTTTTCCTTTATCAGTTCCTTTACAGCTTTCTTACATTCCTTGTATACTTCTCTAGCACTCTCAATTTTTCCTTGATCTAGATTACGTGAGGCTAGCACACCCTTCCATGCATTCTTCTTTTTCATAACTGCGTCTTTAACATCATCATCCCACCATGCATCGCCTTTTTTCCGTCCAATCACAGTTTCTCCACAGATATCTTTTGCACAGTCTACTAGCACTTGTTTCATCACACTCCATCTCTCATCTACATTCAAATCATTACCTTCATTTGCATCAAATTTCATACATGTTTCTCTTTCATACTTTTCCCTACACTCTATCTCGTTCAACTTTTCGACTTTTATCCTCTTAGCTTTCTGATCTTTATGTGTTTTAGACCGCCAGCCAGAGAACAAGCATATTCTTGAAACCACAAGAAAATGGTCTGTTTCCAGCTCAGCGCCCCTATACACACGTGTATCAATGGTGGCCTTCCGAAGATTTGAGTCAACACATACATAATCGATTAAGGATCTCTCACACCCTCTCTCCCAAGTAAACAAATGGATATCTTTGTGTTCAAAAAATGTATTGGATACAAAAAGATCCCATTCCATGCATACCTCTAGCAGTCTTCTTCCATTATCATTCACTCTTCCATCACCGTGATCACCTAACACGCTTTCATAGTCTCTTCTTCTCACTCCAACCCATCCATTAAAATCTCCAGCCAGTAAAATCCTTTCATTGTCTTTCTTAGATTCTGCTATCTTTTTTACACTATCCCAGAACTCATCCTTCTCCTCTTCTCTAGCATCGTTTCCAGGACCATAACCTGTAATCAGGAGAAGTCTAGTTAACCCTACTTTGAGACGAATCCAAATGAGTCTTGGGCTTACACACTCATATCCATTCATACATTCTGCCATTCTCCTTCCTAGAATTACTCCTACTCCTTGACACGCATGCTGTTCTTCAGGCACTCCAGACCAAATTTCTATCATACCATCGCGCTCACATAATCCATTACCTTTCTTTTTAGTTTCACTTAGACACACAATATCTAGATTTTTTCCATTCATTACATCAATCAGTTCTTTCATCTTTCCATCCATTCCTCCCCTTATGTTCCATACACCCACTCTACACTCTCTCCTTTTCTTCGCGCCTTTCCCCTCGGGAGCGGCATGGTGGATGGCGAGTCTCACCGCTGCCGTTTTGGGACCCAAAGGATATCTTACAAACTAAACATTCATCATCTTGCTTATTATTAAGTCTCTAACTTTACATTTTTCCTGAATTTAACTGTAACCTACTACACAAATTAAATACTAAATTCTTACCTATCTAAAAAAAACCACAAAAACCTACTTATCTAATATTAGCAACAATATATCCACATCTTACATACTTTTCACTTTCATATTATTACTAGCTGACCCGGCAAACGTTGTTTTGCCATCCTATACCTACATTATTTTTTGGAAATTATTTTGAGTTCAATAAAAAATAACTAAAGACTATAAAGGTGTGAGGATGTTATAATAATTAAAAGACAAATGAAGCGTTGTAGACAAATTATTAAAGTAATTTTTATTTAGACTTATAGAAGACGCCTGGCGGGGATAACTGCAGTAATCGACCGGAGTTGAAAATGATGAATTATGTACTTATATCGCTATTAAAAAAATGGGGTTGATGGTGGAAGGGTAAAAACTTAGGGCTGTATGCATAAAAAAATATTTTGCCCTAAATGAAAAAAAAAAAATGGGGTGGACCACCCTTAACTTTAAGGGGTATGAAATAGATGTTGCCCGATTCTCAGACCTACTCGATAAGCACACAAAATTACATCAAAATCTGTTAAGTCGTTTCTGAGGAGTGTGATAACAAACACCGTGACACGAGAATTTTATATATTAGATGTACGGTAATTTGGTGTTGACATAAGCAGTTATCGGTACAAATACCCGTTACATTGTAAAAAAGGTACCGTGAGTAAATATTCTTTAAGAAAAGGTAGACATTTCAATATGAAACAGAATAATGAAAAGTAAGATTTGTATTATGATAGAGTGAAAATCATATATGGCCACACAATTTTGGCAACCATGGGTCACCCTGAATATCTTGTGAATAGTGTTATAGATACACTCTGCTTCTATTGAGAGAAAGAAGAGTTCAGACTGTTTCCTGGCGATAACACTCTAAATGGGTGAAAAGCCATCCAAAAAAAAAGAAAAAAAGTTGACTCATTGACACGACATTGTTTTTTATTCTTTCCAACAGATGCAAAAAATGTGCTTCTTGTTTTACCTTACTTAAATGCAGTTATAATTACATCTTAAAAAGGAAATATTATAATTGGTGGGTTTTTATTTTATGTGGGTATTGAGTCTTGAAATAACCCCCTCAATGAAAATGGGCATATATAGCCTGGTCATAGCATGTGGATTTGCAATTCATGTGCATGTAATAAACATGCAGGTTGCCCCTTCCGTGCCGATATAAAGGTTAGGCAATCAGGATGGGTGATATCAATAGGATACAACACAAAAGTGAAGGATTCAGTAGACCAGCTGCATGTTATAATCACGCTGGTTGTCCACTTTGTACCATAAATAAATAATGCATGGCATAGCCTCATCACTTACGTAAAATGTATTTGTTCAAATATCAACCTTTTACAGAATGCTGAAGAACTTACAGAAAGTTGGAAATCTATTTTTTGCTGGATGTTCCATGGGATATACAGTTAGAAAATAAACTATTTTTTTCCAAATTCAAGAAATGGTTGCTGTAATGGAATAGGGAACATGCATGTGTGAGGAATATGACTAAATGTTATCAATTCATATTAATAAATATACGCTGATCACGAATATCCTAATAAGAAACCATAAAATAAAACTTTTCATTCATTATTTTCATTTTAAAAATCCATATTTTCTGTTATTGAATTAGTCCGGTGTGACGTCGCTAGGCGCTATTTTGTATTGCCACACATTTCACTCTTAGTACTGTTTGTAGCGCCTGATATTGTCAAACACTGCTCCGCCACGAGTGAACCTTTTTGCGGCGAAGTGTGAAAATTGCTTTTTTAAATGGTGATAAAAACCTTAAAAATGCACATTTAAAAATATAAAAAGTACCATAATTTTTCTAATTTTCTGTACTATTTTTTGGGTTGAAATTTTTTTTTTGTGAAAGTTCCCCATTGTTGGGAAAATAAAAAGATATTTTAAAATGTTAAATATTTGAATACCTAATAATTAGATATAGCTGAGAATAATAAATATACATGTTAGAATAAGTGTAAGTAATTTCATGTATGTAAGCAGTACCTAACACCTCCTTCACACAAGTTTACTTATTAAAAAGGCTCATACACTCTAATACAGATTAATCAAGCTAATGTAATGAAATAATATGTACGAAAACCATTGCAATACTTACCTACTCACCATGCCATACTCAATGCAGAACAAAAAATAAATCATTCTTAAAAAAGGAGCCATATTTTATTTATCTACTGATAATATTATCTCACAAAAAATAGAAAACTAAATTTAGTTTTATATATTGGACCAAAAATACATAATATAAGATTTATTTAATTCTACTACCTAAACACAGTGAATGAGTAAAATAATAAATTAGTTTTTTATTTTTTATTTTTTTCTTCCTATACTATGCTAGGTCCTCTAGACGTTGCCAAGCACATGGCAAAGGCTTCCCAATCTCCACTTCTTGAGTAAAATAATAAAATTATGTATTATTTTTAATTCTCTTCTTCTTGTACCATGCTAGGTCTTCATGACGTTGCCAAGCACTCGGCAAATGCTTTCAAATCTCCACTTTTTGGATATTTTACTGTCTTCAATTTATTAACTAACATCCAAATATTTGATTTTGTCATTCTTGTTATTGAAATGAATAACCAGTCATATCTGTAAAGAAAAATAATATATTATATAACACATTTTAGATAACTCTCTTACACAGATTTTACAAAAATTATGGTTCGTTTAGTGATACCTAGTTCAATCTTGGTACGCTTTATTTAAAATTTATGATTCATGTCTCAGTTTAAAGTGTAACATTTTCATTAATTATAATATAATTCAAAGTGATAAATAATTAGTTATCCCTATTATTTGGCTATATATTCTTGTTATTATATATATATAAAATATAATATATGTAAGTATTAAATGTCTTATAAATTAAATTCATATAAAACACTGCAATTGGCCTTATTTTTTTGTTACTATGACTTAAGTTCCTTATGCTTTATGTGCTGTTGTGTTTAAATTAACAAATATATTCTTACCTTTATAATAATTAATGCTCTCTTTGAATCACAAGGCAGAACCAGCTTCCAAGATTCAGGGTGCCTTTGCATTAATCATGTAATCTTTTCCTAGCCCTCAAATGTCATTGTCATGGTAATGAATAATCCTTTAACATCAGAATCGTTTTAATCAATGTTTATTGTTATGCATTTTCCATTATTTCTGTAAAAAGGTAAAAAAACAAAGTTTTAATATCTTGTTGTAAATTACTCACGATTAAATACGATTAATATGATTTCTTCATAATGTTGCATCTACTAACTTAATATTATCAATATCAATTAAATAATATCACGGTATTTCTTAAAATAGTAAATTACTTCAGATGTAATTGTATAATGTCAGTTTATAAGTTCATAATGAATTAAATGAAATGAGTTGTCAAACAAAACTGACTCCTGTAACAAATGTTATATTTACTTGTGTTTTTAAGGCATAACCTCAAACATTTCTTCGTAGAAACTAATGTATCATATTACTTAGTTCATTATATCTATTGGTTTTATATGAATGTGTACATAAACATCATTATTACCTTTTATTTAGTCCAAAAATATTTGTTATAGTGTTCACTATCACTTCACTTAATTCACTCTGTACATAATATTGTGTATGAGTGGTACCACTCACATTTGTATATAATATAATGTACAATATTTTATTGTCATACTATGAAGTTTATTATTTTATAAAATGTAGTAGGTAGTTAAACAAATAATTCTGTACGGAACGCAGACTTTACAAAATAGACATATTATAGCGTCTTTATTTTGTCAAAATATAAATGGCGTCGTTTCCAATATGTCAAATTATCGAGCGACGTGATTGGCCGACGTAGAATATTTATAAAACGATGTTGCCGTTAACAAAAAATAATGTTTTTTCGTTTCTTGAATCTTCATGTAACACGTTCAAATTATTTAAATATTGGTTAATTCGCGTAAAACATGTTGCAAAAGTATTAAAAAAACACAAATTAAACTATTTTATGTAACATACATTTATAATGATACATTTACTCGAAATAAATTATCGATATTTTCTTAATTAATTTTAGTATGGCAATATAATATGGTACACAATTTTGGCGGTAAAGAATATTTTCTTACCCTTTCAAACTGACGTAAAAAACGTATTTTTTATCTCATTCACACTTTTTTTTTACACTCTTTTTTGCTGTTTTTCTCGCTCCTCAAAAAGAAAGTACGGCATTTAGTGGGTTTTTATTTCACATAGATACCTCATCTTGTAATGGTCAGGTCAATGGAACGCAAATTCCTTGAAATGGGAGAGTATAGCCCGGTGAAAGTTTAGTATGGAAATTCAAAAATCATTTTTATAAGATATAAGATAAGATAAGATAAGATTATTATTACAGTCCATCTGGTTCAATAAAGAATAGGTATCACCTAGTACTAAACTATATTATACTACACAACACGCTTATTATGGCTACATATGTACATAAAATTATTGTTTCAGTCTGTAGTATTATTCTCCACTTGAAAGGATTTTTTGTCTCCGCCGTTGTCCTTCCCGTCTCTTTCTTCCCCATTCAGCAGGTCATATCCACGTGTCTGTTATGTATATGGTCCCAGCCTGGTACACCTACAATGCATCTACAATGCAATACATCTCCTGTAGCGGTTCTTCTCTAGGAGCGTTGATGTAGTAAATAATGTTCGTTAACTTTTTGTATTGTACATACTCCACAGATTGTATCACACAAGTATATAATATGACTAAGATTGTTTCACAGGAGTTACTATCGTTACTATGCACTGCATATTGCCCTCAGGTAGTACAAATTTCACATCTCGTTCGTGTTCACACAAGTATATAATATGGCTAAGATTGTTATATGAATATTACACAGGACTTACTATCTTTACTATGCACTACATATTGCCCTCTGGTAGTACAAATTTCACATCTAGTTCGTGATTACAAGTTTTTTTCCCCTTTACGCCCAGTAGTTCATCACACCAGCCGCCTCTGGTTCTCGTACACTCTGGCTTGCAAACAAGTGCACATATACCGCCACGGAGTGACACACATGTTTGTCATTTACGCATCTACCCAATAGTCAATCTCCTAGCGCACACATACACACAAACATAGCAAATAGACGCAGACCATCTAGTAGATAAATATGTCGTATGCAACAGATTCACTTTAATATTTTATGAATATGTTAAATAATTATTTAAGCTATTAGACACTTTTTATTAAAGTACAACAAAATTTTATAACTCAAACACCTTTATATCCATTCACTGCATCTACACTGCTCATTTATTTAATAATTAGTCCTTAACTCTACGTATAATTAATTATTTCTTGCGGACCGATATGAAACGCGTATCGCCCGCCCGACGACCCGACCACCATCTTTTATTCTGGTGTATAGTAATATCCCAAAGTTATTTAATTACATTAACATGACTAGTCAAGTTCAATTTGTGTAAGTTCTTTCATTGTGAACTTCCATTGCCTACTGTTGTGAAGAGTCTTCATTATAAATTTTGTCAACTTTCCTTACCTTCCATTTTACTGATACTGTTTTGTGTGGAGTTTGTTGGAGTAATGTTTTATGGAATCTTTATCATATTATTATTTAATTTTGTACAGTGAGCTTCAAGTCTTATTAGTATTGTATTTATTGTAAATATTATGATTTAATGAAAGGGATTGGGAAATGATACATAATTGTGTATTTTAAGGGCAAATAACATTGTTGACATATACAATTAAATTAAAATATTTGTAATGTGGTACAAACTAAACCAAACAATTTTCATTTCATGTAACAGTGGTGTGTCCAATAAGTTGGCAATGTTCAATAAGTTTTACATATTTTTGGTTTAAACTCTTTTGTAATTTAATTTTGCCAGAGCTCTTCTTTTTAACAGCACATTTTCTAATTTCTTTTCAAATCTCTCCCATATTTGGGTTCTCATGGTACCTTCAACACTGCAGTCTTCAAATTTCTTTGGTTTAGCTAGCTCTTCAACTCGAGCTGAAGGCTTGTATAGGAGTGCCTTACTGCTCACCTAAATTTAAATACCGACTATTATTATCTTTGTAAAATTAATGAATCTATTTCACACTATATATATTTATGTCTATGATATCTTGGTAGAATATTTTTAAACATACTAAAGTTATATCAACAATATTGAGTTCATCGGCAGCTTGGATGTAGAGTCTCCCCTTTCATGACACAAGCTTGTTTTTGTTTTCACAAAGCACAATTTGTTTTCTATATAGTTTTTCTTTTTAATTATTTAGTTTGATTAAATTAAAACACTGTGTCTTTCACTTAACCCATTTTAGCCTAGTGATCCGATTTCGGAACACTAGACTCGTTGCGTTTTTTTTTACTTCTTAATATCAACAAAAGATGACTTTAGAAGTATCAAGTGGGTGATAGTATAAGTGTCGCTTGCTTGCGGTTAGTATTTGAACGTGCATAGACCTGTAACGACGTCATGATATATTTAAAAACATTGACGTATAATATTGGACGATTTCAGCAACGCTTTTTCAACTTAGGTAATTATTACTTTTGCTTTTTTGGTCCTATAAATACAATTTTTGCTATTACTAATCTACTTTATATACGCTACCGTGTTTTAGTCACAATATACAAAAATTATTGATATTGTCGTTATTATGGGTTTGTAAAGTCGGGTGTTCCGATTTTCAAACACTAGGCACATACATATCACATTCAATGCAGCATGGTAGTGAAGAAAGTTAAGATTGATGTTTATTTTTTTATTTATTAAAGTTACAAGTTTATTTTTTTGTAACAAAACATAACTTATATATAATATTAAATAAAATAATAAATATAGCAAACTACTTAATTTAAAACATTCATATGTCAAAGAGCTCTGTTTTTTATTTCTTTTTAGTTAAAACAGGCTTTACCCAAGATGTCGAAGAGCTTTTATCTGGTACCCTATTATGGTCGTCACGGGTGTAAGCAATTTATTGGAGGCATACCTATCTGATTTGGTTTCAAGTTTTAGTGAGGAGCAACACGATTACAGTACATCTGTTGGTTCCAGCCATATCAGAGTAAAAATCCAAATACCCAATATGAAGAATATGGCGTCGGTGCATCGGCGGTGCTTCAATTTGTGGAGGCACTCACAAAAAAGCATCCTGGAAAATATTGTTTCATATTCGATAATTTTTTTACAAATATTTCTTTACTCGATAAACTTACTTCAATGGGCCATAAGGCCACAGGGACCGTGAAAAAAGATCGAATTAACAAGCCTCCGATTCGCTCAGACAAAATTATGAAGAAAAAAGAAAGAGGAGCACTTGACTTCAAAAGTGATAATCAGGGAATTATTGTCTGTAAGGAGCATGCCAATAGTATTGTCACTGTTGCCTCTTCAGGAGCTGGAATTTATCCAATTGGTCTAGAAAATTGTTATTCTCAAAAAGAAAATAAAGGTCAACAGCCATATATGATAAAATTATATAACCAATGTATGGAAGGTGTCGACAGAGCTGATGAAAATATTGCTAAGTATCGTGCTTCAATACGGGGAAAGAAATGGTATTCGAGCCCTTTGTTCTTCTGCTTCGAATTAATTTTACAAAATGCTTGCCAATTACACAAAACATTCGAAGAAAAACGATTATATCTTCTGGAGTTACGTCGCTGTAAAGCGTCTAATTATCTGGAGACCTACGGTCATCTTGCAGAAACTGGAAGAAAGGGAAGACCATCTCAGAAACGCAACATCGATTCAAGATATGATGGTCTGAATCATAATATAGTAAACCAAAATAAGCAAACACATTGTCAACAATGCCATAAAAACAACCCATTTAAATGTGAAAAACGTAATGTTGCCTTGCATGTCAAATGTGCAATCATATGCACTAATAATAATAATTTTACTATTAGTATCTAGTAGTAGTCACCAAATAATTATGAAAAAACAGTATATTCTTCTAATGTCATAAAAATATAGTCCATGTGCGTAGTGATCCGATTTCTGAACACCTTGTATCTCAAAAACTAGAAATAATAAAAAAATTTACTTCAAAATATATTTTTTACACCATTTCATGTAACAAATATGAAATTCAGGAAAAAATCGCAGAAAAAAACCTTCGGTCTAAATGGGTTAAAGTATTATATTGACTGTGCTCAGGACAAAGGCATCAAACCACAATTTTGGCAAAAGTCATTTTATGTTTTTTTTTTGCTTATAACTTGATAGTTCCTGAATATTTTCTCTTCAATTTATATGACATAATAAAAGAACTACATTACAATAAGATGGTAAAATAATAATAATAATAAAAATCTTTATTGCACAAAAAGACAAACATTATTAAAACACAAACATTGCAGAACCAGACAAATAAATTTGTGCAATGGGCGAGTTTATCGCAGAAGCGCGATATCTTCCAACTAACCCAATAATGACAATAATTTTTGTCATTTTCGTTATCCCACAGTTTTTTTGCTTCTCCTATAAAATTTTACCGATGTGCTTTAAACCTTTTGTCCTGATCACAGTCGTATTTAAGTTAAGTATTTCTTCACTGAGGATGGACGTAGTCCGAAAAGCTTTACGTCCATCCTTAGTGAAAAAATACTTAAAACTGAGGATGGACGTAGTCTGAAAAGCTTTTGAAAATATATAATACTTTAAGAGAAAGACATAGTGTTTTAATTTAGTTTAATCAAACTAAATAATTAATTATGACGAACTTTCACAATGTTTGCTCTTCGAAAATAAATACATTAGTTTTTATTTTATTTGTATGTTTGATTATTTGTATTTTTATTTAACAAAAATAATTTTTATTTGGCAGAATACCGAATAATAGACTAAATATTCGGTATTCGGCCGAATAGTAAAAATGTTGCCAAATAGGCAGAATACCGAATAGTTGCCGAATATTCGTTGCATCTCTAGTCAATTGTTATCCTGCCACAACACAGCCTTGCGGCTAGTGTGGTAGACAGATACTTAAACATATTTAAATGTATTTTGTGTATGTGATATGATTATGAACAGTAATATTTCAAAAAGGAAAGATTGTCATTATTAAGCTTTTACTGTGAAAGGTGTATGAGTCTGTATCTGGGTTTATATTAAAAACTCAGATACACATCTTTAAAAAAAAGATAAATATAGCTCCTGTGTCAACAGTGAAATAAAAATTCCAATTGTCAGTGTCCTTTTTTGTCTCTCACAGTTTAACCAATATGAGTAATAAAGTTGAACGGGTGTAGAATATATTTGAAAAATGTGATAGTGGTAATAGGTACCAGTTTTTGGCTTACATAAATTCGAGTTAATTAGATTTTTTGCATACTTCTTAATGTAGTGTCAACTTTTTGGGTGATGGTGTTCAATATAATGAATGTAACTATGATTACCTTTGTAATATCCTTCGCCACTTCCTTCAGAAGATCTACCTTCCACTGTTGCAGTGCAGACAATTGTAAAATTCTTGGCATGAGTTCACTCAATGGTTTAATTTCTCGTGGAAGTTGCTATTTAATCATATAAAAGAGTTTTAGTTTGTGAATATAATATTTTTTAGGTGAATTATTTATATAGGCTGTTTTTGTGTAACACACCTCAATACGGGGAAATTCAGTGAGGCTGCAGCAATTGCTAATGTATTTAAGTATTTTGGTAATGCACTGTATTTACGTTTCATGTGTAATTTTTGAGAAGTTATTAATATATATTAAAAAAAAAAATCTTATAAGTATAAAATAAAAGAATGTTAAGAGTGCAACGGCAAGCTTGGACAGAATGTAAATAGAAATGAACATTCAACTGCCCTACAAAGGTAATCTGGAGAAGTTACTTTTGACCGGATGTGTATAGTGAGCAATACAGCTAGGGGATGTGCACTGATAAGTCAACAGAAGAGAACTTGCATGAAGACTACAGAGGGTTAGTTTCATTCGAAAGCATTAATAACAGTTATTCAAATGATAGTCACAGTCCTTAGCAATGCAGTATGATGAAGAGAAAAAAGAAGCCTGGAGTTTGTCGGTAGCGTCTCGGCCTCGTGAACAAGGGGTCCGTGGTTCAATCCCAGGTGCCGGCAAACTCACCTATCACGACACAAGCTTTTAGCTTACTGTGAAAGGTGAAAAAGGTTGTATTTGGGTTTATTACAAAACCCAGATATATCTTTAAAAAAAAAAATTTGTTAACATATTTCTTTTGAAACAGTCAATACAGTATATATCAGCATTACAATGTTACTATAGACTAGACAAGTTCCTTCGTGTTACCATAATTCATATAAGTGCACTTACATTATCCTCAAATATTTTGTCCCAATTTTTTCTGGGTTGTGACAATTGAATCATTCTTTGTTTATGTTCCATCCAAGAAAGCTCATCCATTTCTCGTGGTGGTTGAGGGCCCACTTGATCTCCACTACATATGGGTCTTTTTACTAGTCTTTGGTACATAGAATTTTGGGACTGCGCAAGTGCTTCTTGTAATGCATTGTAATGCCTTTGAGGCAGAATTTTGCCAAATTGCTCATTGGTAGTTTGTAGTATTCTGTGGTTAATTCAACATAAAATAGACATATTTATCGACAGTAAGTGATACGTAAGTTATTATTTATCACTTTGATAGGTACTCTTGTGTTAGTTGAAAGATAGTGTACCTTTGCGATAAACCCACTCATTGTGCAAAATTATTTGTATATACCATGTTGTAATCGTATAACTACAATAAAGTTTATTTATTTTTGGGATAATGTTAAGTACATAATACAAGCACAAGATTCATGTAAATGTTAAAAATGACTATACTCAGCTACAGCGTGATAGGCACGCACATTTTGAGCGACTATAGTCAATTTGTGTTGTATAACGTAATATGTTAGTTAAGGATGGAAGAAATCACTATATAGTGATAATCTCGCCACTGCATATCATCACATTTTCTCTTGTGTATACTGCTTAGTTAATTTGTTATATGAATGATGATGTGCAAGAAGAATAAAATAAATAAATAAATATTATACAACATGAATAGTTACCTTTCGTATGGCAATGCTGCAACCAATACTCGTGGAGGTATTCTCCAATACATTTCAGTAGGAGGCTCTGGTAGTCCATCTGGTCCTATCATTGGAGGTGGATCCACAATCCTTTCAACTTTCACAGGTACCACTTTTGGTGTGTAATGTTTTGGTCTCGCAAGCATTCTAATTCTCCAAGCAGACCAACTTCTTTTCTTTATTTTTGTAGCCATTTTTAATTTGTGTTAGTACAAAACAAAAAATAATTAAATTCAAAATAATTTCACTTTAAATTTATCTGTTGTCTAATAGGTTTTAATTTAACATTTTGTTAATTAGTTTTCCTAATAATCCTCTACAACTACAAGTATGTGCAGACACCCATGATCAGCTCCATCATAAAACTAATTTGATTGATTGAAAAACAGTGTTCATATGTTATTTTGTTGATAATTTTCACATTTAAAATGCCACGTCTATGGATGTGATAGGTACCAGAAATGAGTAAGAATATTATAAAATAAATAATATCATGTCAGGTAGGTATATTGGTACTAGATTAAAGATATTCATCTTCAGTAGCATCCAGTTCTATGCACTAGATTTTTATAACAGAAAAATTATAGAATATCTGTAGGTAATCATTTTTATTTTAGGAGAAAAATAGTCCTCTTTGGGGTAAGTATTTTTCACGTTAAAATGAGGTTTCTTCAATGTGCACAGTTTTGTAAGGTAGAAATGTTCTTAAACTTTTTTTTACTAATCCTCTCATTAAAGTTGTAGAAATCTATTAAATTTGTTAAAATATTATATTTTGATCTTGATGTTGATGGCGTATTATATTACTGACTTAGTAAATATGTATATTTCCTTATGAACTGTTTGTTACTTAAAGGGGTGAGTGCCATCTACTACTGACATAAAGGGCTTCCCTTCTAGTGTCTGTACTGCACTAAGTGTTGTCTTACAAACATAATATGTGTTGTGCTATACCCAGTATAGCACAATACATACAACATCTAAGAAGTAAAGAAACCTTATAACATTCTACCTCAGAGGTATGATTTAAAAGTTAAATGAAGTATTTAAATTTACTATCATTAATATTTGTTTTTCCACCCTTATTTATTTATGAATATAATGCAAAATTAAATAAACTGACTGTGTCCAATGACAATTAGTATGGTATTTATATAATTTTAATATTAACTCATTACTTATTCAGAATGATGTGCATTATATATGTTCTGTTTACTTTATTGATCTAAACTCACTTTATAGTAAAACATAATTAGGTATCAAACATTGTAGTTTACTGGAAGACATTGCCTCAAGTGAAGGCAATATGTACGCCTTTTGTAAAATTTATTTTTTGACAATTAAGTGTTTACTATTATTATTATTACATTCTAAGAGGTGAATATTTAACTCACGCTAAGCTGATTTTCCATCAGTCTGTAGTAAAAAATCTTATAATTGAAATGTGCCATACTTCA
This sequence comes from Athripsodes cinereus, assembly GCA_947579605.1. Classification (NCBI taxonomy): domain Eukaryota; kingdom Metazoa; phylum Arthropoda; class Insecta; order Trichoptera; family Leptoceridae; genus Athripsodes; species Athripsodes cinereus. The sequence continues at coordinate 15,899,260 of OX388309.1, forward strand.
AAATCAAAAAAATATTACTAGTACTATTACTATACCATCATGGGATATCCCATTAGTGAAGTAGCTAGCAGATTGACTGCAAGTAATAAGTATGCAGATTGTCCTTTCTGTGCCAATAAATTCAGAATGGATGGTTTACCTCATTGTTGAATAGTGGAGTTTTACGAATACCTGCCTTTTTCAGGACACTCGGAAACTTATACAAAAGAGTGGGAGATCTATTCTTTGCAGGGGAGTCTGAGACCCAACTAAAATAATTATAATTTCTTGAGTAATGTGAAGATAACTTTAAACTATGTATGTTCAAAAACTTTTAGAAAATATTAGTTTGTAACTATAATCAGATTAATATTAAAGAAATGTAATAATCATACAAATTATAAGTGAAACAGTGTACTCAGGTATATGTAGAGACAATAATATAATTTGAGCTGAGTTCTCCCTCAATTCCTTAATACACAAGGCAGTAATACTTTGTAGGCGAATCATAGTATTATTCCAGTACATATTAGAGTTATATATTACCTATCCACCTAGTTTTTGTTAACTTAGTTAAAAAGTTTGAAATTTCATCTGTGATTATTAATTATTAAATTACCCTTCTAACTTTACTTAGATTACAGTGTATAGAATGATAAGTTATTATTTCTTTTTAAATTCTTAGACAAAGAAAATTTCTACTTTATCTTTATTATGTGTCTTTTTTAAATTCGGTTTGTGGTTGTTAGAAGGAATCGCGCCTTAGCGAAAATTCCCCCTGTGTATATTGATTGTATTCAACTTGAATGTATACCTTCTGTGACATTGTTGTAATCAATGTACTGTTAAGAATGAATAAATAAATGAAATTAAAATTGTTTACTACAGATACAAATCAAACTATTTGTCTTCCTGATTTCTACCACTTAATACTTACTGTGTTTAATACTTTACTGTGTTATTATTGTATACATAAGTAATATAATATTATATTAAGTATGTGGCCCATCATAGAATTTTTTGGAATTTCCATTCTTGGATTTTTTATAATGTTAAAAATTTATTGCAAATTTACTGTTGGATTTTATAATGGAAAAGAAAGATTGGATGGCAGAACAGTGATTGTTACGGGTGCTAGTTCAGGTATAATTTTCATTTTTGTGAATAGTTTATCTAAGAATTACTTTTGCATTGTTTTATTAATAGAATCATTTCATTAATTTTTTTTGTAGGCATTGGCCTAGAATGTGCAAAAGATTTTGCGAAACGTGGTGCTAGAGTTATAATGCTGTGCCGAGATATGGTGAAAGGAGATGCAGTTAGGCGCGACATCATTAGTAATACTGGGAACAAAAATATTGCTGTATGTCATAACATCTTTACCCAAGAGCATAACCAGGATTACCCCTAAAGGGGGCAGTGGCTCAGAATTTTTTTATTGTCAATTGTGTGGACATATTTTTTGTTTCAGTTTTTATGGTTCGGTAATTTGGTATTTGGCAATTTTTCATTCTGATATAGAAGTTTTAAATGCTTCACAATCTTACTGTTAAACAATTTTAGAGTCACATTATATTTTGTCTGACTTCTAGGAGAGGCAGCTGCATATTTTGATATTAATTTTACCTCCACTCCGATTTATACCATTTATTAACTAATTATCCTAACATATTTAAACATAGCTTATATTTGAATGTGAGAATAAATAAATTATTTTCACATAATGTTTAGAATTATTATATTGATATTTTGTTTTGGTATAATATGAATGTGAATTTTTGATTGCACAGTTGAAGCATATTGACTTTGCATCTTTAGCAAGTGTAAGAAAGTGTGCAAATGAGATTCTTTCTGAAGAGCCACATATAGATATACTATTGAACAATGCTGGGACTTGTGCACTTGGCCTGCGGAATATTACAGCTGATGGATTAGAAAAAGTTATGCAAACAAATCATTTTGGACCATTTCTCTTCACTAATATTTTACTAGGTCTGTGAGACAATAAAGTAAAAATCTTTTTGTGTTATTCAATATGACATTTAAGTATGTGAATGTATTATCAATAATTTTTGTAATTTTTCATTATTTAGAACTAGGTATGTATACTTAAGAAGAAAAATTAAATAACATTAATATCTCTTCTGCAGATATATATATGTATATATATATATATATATTGTTGTTCGGTGTTCAATACCGCTAAAGTAAAAATTACAGGATTTTACAGGAGGCCGAATAAACTGAATAAAAGTTACGGTGTCACCCATATTCACGGTTTTGTTCCATATGGCATTCTAGCAGTTTGGACAATATTTGGGGAATATTTTGTATACACAATCGCGTATTTTAATATTCTGTACCAGGGATGTTGTGGATGTCGATTTTTACACATCCGCGGATGCGGATGCGAATGCAGATGCGGATGTTTAAGATGTTATAGAAAAACAAGTAGGAACTATCTTAGTTGGTAGGCCCCATTGTCAAATATGTGACGAAAATTTTGCTACAATAATATTATGGATTTTTTTGTTAAATATTTTTTCTTGTTATTTGCAAAAATAAAATAAAACCGGCAAAAATAAAAACGCGTCAGATCTTGTCACCATTATTTTTGTTCCCATTGGTTAATGTCAAGTGCAAACGGCACGCGCCATTCGCCGGCCCCGCCCCATTTCTTTCTTGTCGCAAATTGTCTTACATCCGCATCCGCATGAACATCCACATCGATTATTGCGATTATTGATGCGGATGCGGATGCAGATGTCCAAATACATGCGGAAGCTCCGAACTTGCGGATGCGGATGCGAATATTCACAACATCCCTGTTCTGTACCAATAACTTAAAAAAAATTCCACCTAAATTGTCGAACTCGCGGTATTAAACGCTGAGTGATGATAAATATATGTATAAAAGGAGTTTGCACACTTCATTGGTTATAGGGATGAGGTGTGTGTTGAGTAATATTCTTAATATCTTCACTCACGCAGGTGTCAAAATCTAGTAAATGCAAGAAACTCTGTTTAACATTTATATACATATCTGCACATCGGAGCGAAATTACATTATCTCAATGAATGCTATTTTTCAGTATGACCGTTCAACGTTTTTTCAACAAAATTATATTTTTTTCTCATATGTTAGTTAACACGATTAGATATTACTCTTAAGAATTACTGTGAATGATTGCTGTTAATCACATCTCACTCTTTTAAAAAATTTCACAATATTGCATTAAAATGGCATTATTATTATTATTTGGATGATTTGAGTGGCTCCGAGCCAAAGGTGCCTATCCAACAAATTCAAAAATTCTGAGTTAGGCATATATTCTTTCATAAATAAGTGAATTTTATCATATTCAAAGACGCCTATAACCCTAAACACGAGTATGGGAATACTGGTATCTATTGAATATTTCGCAAAATAATTTACTATCTAAATTTTGCGCCATAGGTGCCTATGTTGTTTTGTAGGCATCTATGGCTCACTTAGTATGGTCCGAAATGGCCGCGCAAGAGGATGTTGATATGTTACTATCCGTTTTATTTGACGATTTCTCAGATGAAGATCCCGACTTTAGACTACCAATCGCTAATAGAGAGTCTTCAGGTATGTATTACTTGTGAACTATAATAATAAATTCATTTTAAAATGTATACGTAGGTACAAAATGCAATTATGTGTTTAGGCACTTATGGCTCTAATGGAAAAAATAAAAATATTTTAGATTTCGTATGTGAAGTAACATTAAAAAACAAGACATCCCACATGTTTTTAATTTGACATTCCAAATATTTCCATCCCCAATGACTGAGTTGACATAATAAAAACGGCAAAAAAGAAGCCTCCACAGAAACATTTTTTAGCACAAGCGACTTAGAAAAAGATATTGTGTATAGAAAAAGTCTACCACGGGCGATAAAGTAGAATGGCTCAAAATAGTATGGATTCGTCTGTGAAAAAGTGAGCAGCGTAAATTTTATTACAAATATAATTATGAAGAAGACTCATATTTCCTTGAAGTTGATTTAAAAAAAAGTGTAGGAGGCCGTTCAAGTCAAACCCTTTTCAAAGAACTTTCCTTATTATATCCTCTTGGAAAAGCAATAAGTGCAGAGAAAAAGACAGATCTACTAAAACTATTGAACTATGTACCACCGGTTCATCATAATTTCTATAAAGAGTTACGGATAGACAATTCCAGCAGCGGAGAAAATAATGATGTTCTTGAGTAAACATTTTAGATATTTGGACCAGAGGTGCCTATGAGAAGCCTATAATCATATAATTTTTTTATATTGTAAATTTTCTTTAGAGCCAAAAGTGCCTACAATGTTTGATTTATTATTATTGTTTTAAACTCTTCGGAATATTTTTTGTTCTCACCTACACATAATTTTTCATAGTATTTTTAACCAGTCTAAATAAAATACATTGCTCAAAGTTTTGACTTTTATTTTTAACATTAGTTCAAACTTAACCCTCATTATCTTAAAACCTTTTAAATGTTGGATAGGCACCATTGGCTCTGAGCCACTCATTTGTAAAGCGCCGTTTTGTGAAAAAAATCCACCTCAAGGACGCTCTTTGTTAACTAAGGTTGTGCCTGAATTATTCCGTGAGATTTCTTGAATAGATAAGTTTTCAGTTGGTTCTTGAAACGAGATATGTCCTGCGTTTCTCTGATCGTTTGTGGAAGCCTGTTCCAGACTACAGGTGCAGATATTGCAAAAGCACGCTCCACGTACACTGGTTTCGATACAGTACTGGTCACCTCCAATTTAGTTGTTATATCTTGACAAGACCTAAGTGTTGTCTGTCTATGACTTAACGCCTGTCTACCACAGAGTTCCATGATATATTCTGGGGCCATAGCATGAAGTGCCTTAAATACTGTCAAACACACTTTAAATTCAACTCTCTCCGGACATCTGAGCCAGTGAAGAGATTGAAGGGTGGCAGTTATGTGTGAAGAGCGATTCAGTTGATAAATGAAACGTGCAGCCGCATTAAAAACGGACTGAATCCTCTGGAGTTGATATTGTGGAAGATTTGCGAGGATGCCATTGCAGTAATCCAATCGTGATACTACGAATGAGTTAATTATGGTTTTAGCTCCGTCGGTTGATATATTTTTCCTTATATTCTTGAGCTGCCTTAAAGTATAGAAACCACTACTAACAGTAGATGATATGTGTTTCTCCATCGTAAGGGCGTTATCAAGATGCGCTCCGAGGAACTTAACGTGGTTAGATGGGACTATGTCCACGTTTTGTACACGAATAGGGTCAGCGTTTATGAGATGTTGTCTTCGTGGAGACGCTATCCAGAGAAATTCAGTTTTGGTGGGGTTGATTTTAAGCATATTGTTAGACATCCAGGATGAAATGTCCGTTATGCACGAAACGACTTCTTGCTCAAGAGCAGATTTGGATTCCGGGGTGCATGATTTAAATAAAATGCGATCGTCTGCATAACAATATATTGTAAAGCCTAAGTTTTGAATAACATACTCTAATTGATTCGTGTATAAGTTGAACGAGATTGGTCCAAGAACAGAACCCTGTGGAACTCCATATAACGTTGAGTGTTTTTTGGATGTTGTGTTATTAAATTTGACTTCATATTCTCGGTTATGAAGACATCCACGTTAAAACCCTGTCCCCAATGCCGAACTCATGCTCTAGCTTTGAGAGAAGTATACTATGATCCACCGTGTCAAAAGCTGCACTCATATCGAGGAAAGACACTAGTGTTAGTTCGGCATTTCCCATGCGAGATATTAGGTCCGATACAGTTCTTATGAGTATCGTTTCAGTGGAGTGAAACTGCTGATAGCCAGATTGGTTTTTTGCAAGAAGGTTCGTCACATTAAGGAACTTTGTCAATTGATCACACACAATTCGTTCTAGTAGTTTTGACAGGGAGCACAGGTTTGTTATTGGACGGTAGTTGCCGGGACAATTAGAGTCTAGGTTGTGTTTTTTTAGTATTGGTTTGACTATTGATTTTTTAAAGTTGCAAGGAAATATGCCATTAGATAGTGAAAGGTTTACTATTTTAGTGATTACTGGAGTGAGGATATCGACACAGATTTTCATTAGCCATGTGGGAAGAGAATCGAGTTCAGATTGTTTGTTTGGCTGTTGGAGAACGAATTTTTTCACTTCTTCTTCCGAGAGCATTCTAAATTGTTGAAGTGTTGAACTTGGTGGAGCAGAGAGAGATGAGGTGTTCTTAGTATAAGAATGTGATACAGATGTTGATCGGATGTTTTCGATCTTTTCATTGAAATAGTCTGCAACTTCATTCGCGTTCAAATCAGAATCTATATTAGATTGAATGCTCTTGCCACATATTTTGTTGATATTATTCCATAGCTGTTTAGGATTATGCTTATTGGATTCTAATTTGTCACACCAGTATTCACTCTTTTTCTTATTTAGTGCTCTCTTCCATTCTTTTTGAGACATCAGCCATTGTAGACGACTGTCATTTGTTTTCATTTAACAAAAATTCGTCATTTTTTTATTTATGGATATTTCAAAATATAGCTCGGTTTCAAGATAGATGAATATGCCATTTAAAAGATCATAACAAGGACTACAATATTATGTTTATAAGTCACTTCGGCCAAAATTCCACATGGTGTAGTTTTGTTCCCAGGTACAGATATATACATATGTATATACCTACTTGTTAAACAAAGTTTTTTAACATGAAGTAAACAGTAATATAAAAGTAAAAATATTTCACAAATTATTTATTTATATTGTAATGTACTATTTTTAAGGGAAGATCAAAGAATCTTCGCCGAGCAGAATTGTAAATGTATCATCTGTAATGCATTCATTTGCTAAATTAGATCTGGACCACTTGGATCAAAATCATATCACAAGTGAAACCACTTTATATGCAAACTCTAAGTTAGCCAACATACTATTCACTGTAATACTAGCTGATAAACTGAAAGGACTAGGTACGTATATCTACATAATGTGTATTCAATTAATAAATACAAGAATATTATTATTGCTAATATGTTTGCTATCTAATTTTTAGGTGTAACTGTGAATTGTTTACATCCAGGCGTTGTAAGGTCTGACATAATCAGAAATACAAGAAAATACTTTCAGTTTATTTGGGATACCACTATGAGAATTTTCTTTAAGGTAAATTTTATTAATTGAGTAATTACTCTGTTATAAAAATGCATATAAAAAGTGGGTTTTTTAATTTATCAATTTGATAATATATCACTTTGTCAGCGATAATTCTGAATGAGCTATTTTTTTATGTTACAAGGAGGATGACTGAAGGAAAATGTATTTATACACTAATTTAATTATAATGTCATGTAAAATTGTATTGTGGTTCTAGACACAATGGGAAGGTGCTCAAACATCTATATTCCTATGTGTTTCTCCATGTGTGGAGATGGTGACTGGCAAGTATTTTAGTGACTGTAAGGAATGTGACACAAGTAAGGAAGCTCGTGATCCTGTCTTGGCCAAGAAACTGTGGGAACTCAGTGAAAAGGCCGTGCAACTCCAGCCACATGAGAAACATTATTAAAAAATCTTCTTTTCAATTTTGTAGCTCTAATTAACTTTTATGTAAAATCAATTTTATAATAAATACATAATATGAAAGGAAATATATATATATAAAGTATAAGAGGGGAATTTGTGCTTTATCTAATCCAAATTCAGAAAGCCAGAGCTCATAAGTTTTTAGAAGTACTCAAAAATACTACACCATACTAAAAGCACAACTATAATTCTGCATGTTGGAGTGAAGCTAGATTATATTATGTCGTGAGGCATCCTTTTCTGATAGACCATAACAATAATACTACACCATACTAAAAGCACAATTATAATTCTGCATGTTGGAGTGAAGCTAGACTATATTATGTCGTGAGGCATCCTTTTCTGATAGACCATAACAATAATACTACACCATACTAAAAGCACAACTATAATTCTGCATGTTGGAGTGAAGCTAGACTATATTATGTCGTGAGGCATCCTTTTCTGATAGACCATAACAATAATACTAAAACACAACTATAATTCTGCATGTTGGAGTGAAGCTAGACTATATTATGTCGTGAGGCATCATTTTCTGATAGACCTGTCGTGTAGCGACGTAGAGATGATGAAACCAATTAACTTGACGGGAGAATTTTGTACTATCTTTCGTTTCTATACTTGGTCATTTGAAATAATAATAATAATTTTTGGGCGTTCCGAAATTCACCATCAAATCACGTGTTAATATATCCTTGCGACGCCAATCGTATGTTTTTGTCGCTGTGTTCTGAATGGACGATGCAAAGATCGTATGATTTTGTTCTGGTGAAGAATAACGGTTAAAAAGATGCGATTCCGCCACGTCGACTTGCTATTCGCGCGTTCATTCGCCAGTTGCATTCTGAGAGTCGCTAAATAAACATTCTTTGCTGGCCCCGCCAGGGCTCTCAGCCCTTCAGCTGAGTAACTCAAATGGACTCGCATAAATAATATCTATTAGTGTATTTTTATATAATTATTATAATCATAATAGTAAATTCGCCGTATATTGGAATAATAACAGTCAGCCGCCCCATCTGCTAGAGAACGCATCTCGTGAGAACCGCGTTTCTATTTCTTTACGTGCCTCCGGGGTAACAAAGTTAAAGTCTGGAAAGTTAGTTGGAAAGTTCATGTAATGGATTTAAATTCTCTGAAACCATGAATGAAATTCAGAATAGTATTTCGGTGAATCGCCGTTAACATAGCTCTTAAAGTCTCACTCAGTTAATAATAATCAATCCACTATATGCAATAAGAGTTCGTTGACCAGTGTTATTCTAATGTAAAATTATCGAGTTTACAACGCTTTAAACCCGACTTAAAGGCATAACTGTTGTCGTGAGAAAACTACGAACTGTAAAGACGTCCTGAGCATTTATCATCTCGCCTCCCTTCTGTGCGTGAACTATTGGTAGAAACCTTCTACTGGAAGACCCCAGATCTTCGGAGAATTCGCCACCTTCGCTTAAAGGTTTCGTCCCTAGGCTTTGTGGTGGAAAGACTCTCCGAATTTCACCCTCAAGGAGTGGAGATTTCTCAGCCGATTCCAAAAAACCAGTAAGATCTTTCCATTTACTCATCAGTGTTCACCCGTTCACTTTTTTGATATTCATATTACTGTAATATTTGTAAGACATTGAGTATGCTTGCTGTGTGAAAGAGTAATTATTTGGATAATATTGCTTACCATATATATTGATAATCTCTCATTGTTCGTTCCGCTTATGTGATCTAAATAAATCCAACATATTATATACCTAACAATTGTTTTTCCTCCGCCCTAGTGTGAACTTACCTCTGGATAAACTTGCCAAAAACTCATAATGTTGTGAGCAATAAGATTTAAAAACTAGTAACAGCCGAGTAAGTATTTTGTAACTTCCCTTTTATTTTTTACATATTCCAATCACGCTGCTATATAACCTACCCTCGGGTGTGGCCGTTTTATCACCCCGGGTGTCGGGGAATGTAGGGGCGTGATAGACCATAACAATAATACTACACCATACTAAAAGCAAAACTATAATTCTGCATGTTGGAGTGAAGCTAGACTATATTATGTCGTGAGGCATCATTTTTCTGATAGACCATCACAATAAAATTACATTGAGTTCTCATATGTTTTTTAGCATGAAATTGCTGTGTGCTTTGTTTTAATATGATGTGGTTAGATGGATGCAATCACTTACATAGTAATAATCTTTCCACTGCATATCATCACATTTTTTTATGTAAATTGGTTTGTTGATATTGTTATGTTAGTTAATAATGATGAGTAAAGGGATAAAATAAATAAATAAATCAAAAATTTACATTACAGCGTCACATCAGCCACGAAAAAATGAATTAATATAATTATTATAGGCTTCACTATACCTGTATTGCGAGTTCATGGCAAAATATTTGACTTTGGATTTACAGGTGTAAAAAAGTGAGAATGCAAATGACAATACATGTGTGCATTTTTTTAATAAAATGTGTTATCCCACAATTAAACCAGTATTTTTAAAATAAAATGTGTTAGGTATCCCACAATTAAACCAATTTTTTTTTAATAAAATGTGTTATCCCACAATTAAATCCATATTTTTCCAAATATTTATGTATCTGGTTTTTTACTATGTCAGAACAATGTTTGGTGCTCATAATACAAGATTCATATCTTATTTTGGAGATAACTCAATCTGTGTAAATTGTCTTTGCATATTGTGTTATGTTATGCACATGATTTTAAACAGTGTCTTTGCATGCTATGTTATGTTATGCACATGATTTTAAACAGTGTCTTTGCATGTTATGTTATGCACATGATTGTAAACAGTAACTGATATTCCAGATTTGGAGCTTTATTTAAAAAATCATGTTATAATTAGCCTTGGTATTGATGAGGTCATTATTTTGCTCGACCACTATGTAAGGTCTTTCAAAAATAGACTGCATTTTTGGTAAATAATATGTATCAAAACCGTCCGACAACCACGTGGATCAAATTCTCAAAGACGGCCACATGTTGAGTAAGAGGAACTGACGTGCATGTATGAGAAACTGTATGAATGTGGAGGAAGCGAAGGAAGTGTGTAAAGATAGATCTGTTTGGCGTTCCGTTCTCTCTGCCTTCCCCACTTGGGACATAGCGTGAGGGTATAGTATAGTAAAACATTAATATGTTTGTTTTATTATTTGTGTTTAGTAAGTTAATACCAAACAAATTATTTCCAATGTAAAGTAATGTTAAAAAAATATTTTCACTAGGCAATAAGCTTGTCAATTGATAATTTATTTTGTAAAGTAAAGTGTTATTCTCAAATTTTGATTCAGGCTTGTGTATTCAATATATGAAGCATCTTGTTTTGTGCATTTGACGATTTTGCTTACCGTGAAGACTAAGTGGTTATAATATAGTGGTTAGTCCAAGTTGTTTATGTAAATGGGAAATATGAAAAAAAATATGTTGATAGGTGTACTTAGTCAAAAGATTAATAAAAAAATACTTGTACCTTGATCTTTATTATCTAGTAGACACAACAAGATATCATACCTTAACTACATACTTTAAATAATTTGTCCTCAAATGTAAATTTATATTGAGTGTGTTCATATCATAGTTAAAATGTTCTTTATATGTGAGTGTAACATATCTAGTGTGATACTGTTTTTTGTATTTTTGTTGGGACTGTTAAAGTTGTACACTAATTTGATTAAAGGAATATACAAAGGAAATGAGAGGCTGGAAGGAAAGACTGTCATTGTAACAGGAGCTAGTGCAGGTAATGTGAATTTATTATTATTATATTGTAAAATGTTTTACCTTACTCTTGTCAATTACTGTATCGTTAATATATTGAATGAATTTATTGTATTTGTATTTGTATTTAAATTATCATTTTTATTTTTTGACTTGAACTATTTTTTATAATGTTTTACCTAACTCTTCTCAATGACTGTATTGTTAATTCCATTGTGTACAGGTATCGGTACGGAGTCTGTTAAAGATTTGGCCAGGAGAGGTGCACGGGTTGTAATGCTTTGTAGAGATATGGTAAAAGGAGAGAAAGTGCGACAAGACATCATTGCATACACGGGGAACAAAAATATTGTTGTAAGTGATTAGTGAACTGAATATCATTTCCAGACTATTACTTTATTATTATTTAGGATTAGATTTATGTAATAATAAATTTATATAGATAATGTACCATATCACCTGTAGCCTGTAGCTTGCAATCTACTGTTACAATAATATTACTTTCAGTGTTGCCACCTGCACATTGTATGGAATTATATAAATAACTAATTATATTTCAGTTAAAGCATATAGACTTTTCATCTCTTGCCAGTGTGAGGAAATGTGCAAATGAAATCCTCTGTGAGGAAGCTCGTATTGACATTCTTCTGAACAATGCGGGAGCTGGGGGGCTGCCCCTTCACCAAATAACACCAGATGGAATGGAAGCATTAATGCAGACTAATCATTTTGGACCATTCCTCTTCACCAATATTCTTTTAGGTTAGTATGTATTTGCCACGTGACAATTTATCATTGCCTTTATTTCCAAATATTCTGGTATTGGTATTTTTTTTTAAATCTTAAATACAAAGTAGGTATGTACCCTCAAAATTAAGAATTACTTAATAAGTAATTAAACTAGTAGTGTCATCAGCAGTGTTACTCTTGACAGTCGATCCCAATCCCAAAATCGTAAAATTTCAAAATGGTACTCTTGAAATTCGAGTGCGCCAAATTGCATTGAAATCGAGTGTTGATTTGAAGAACATGTGAAATCATGTAAAATTTGAAAATTGGTACTCTTGACGTCGTTTTGATAGTTACTCGATTTCGTGGGATTGTGTTGAAATCGTCTAATTGTCATTACATACACGATCGCGAGAAAGTAACTTTTTTGAAATCGAGAAGAAGTAATTTTATTAAATTTCTTTAAAAAATGACTCGTTTGGCATTATTTTTTAATAATTTGGAAAACGCGCATCAAGCCGATATTGGACAACGAAATAACTTGCGCAGAATATCAAGATATTCGCAAAATGCGTTTTGTATATTCGCAAAATGCATTTTGTATGAGTAATGGGGAATTTATTGCAAATTATAGAATATCAAAAGAAATGTTTCAAGAGTTGTGTTTCAGAATATCAAAAGATATGTTTCAAGAGTAAATTATTTAGAATTCTTTGTAAGTTGTTTATGCAGCTCATGACTTACATAGAGGTATACAAGCCAGACATAAATTAGCTGTGGAATTCACATCATAGGCGAATATGAAAGTACAAGTTTCATTACCTACATATATATCATCATCATCGCCCTCAACGCTCCTCTCGGCTCTCGGGAGCACAGGGCAGAAACTGATGTCGTTGTCAAATGCTCTGATGTCGTTGTCACAGGAACAGTGTATTGTGAAAGAGAGCCCTTGGGCCGACGGAACCTTTGCGGATGGAAGAACAGTGCTCTTTTTGGCCAACTATCATTGGGCATTCTCAGAACATGACCCAGCCAGGACCATCGTCTCCCCTGTATCACAGCATGATTTGTGACATGTTCATATCATTTTACACCCAAAATCCTTTATAGACATTTTTTGTATATACCTACTTATTATAGAATATGTAAATTATCAAAGTTTGTGAAAATAACAAAATTGTATATAATATTATAGAATATGTAAATTATCAAGAATTGTAATAATAACAAAATTGTAATAGTGTAAATATATAAAAAAATTATTGACTATTATACTATACCTACTTGACAATTAATTTATTAAAAAAATACTATATACAAAATAAAAACCATTAAAACGTTATACTTAATAAACAAGTATTTTTCTATTCTGAAGCTATTTTCTACTGCATATTGCCTTTGCAATCTCCCTCAAGGCTGCTGATACTTCAACAGACCCTGATCGAATGGGAGCACTAGTTTCGTTTAAAGATTCGGCACACTGCCCCAATTTTTCAGCAGCTATTTAAAACGCAATCGCTGCTAAGCAATCTGCTTCCACCCGTTTTTCTTTGATTAATACGAGACGCTCTTGTTGTTCCAACCCCTGTTTTCTGGCGAGACGAGAATGTCTCGTTTGGTTGCGGGGGCTTCTAACAACTTGTACACGTGGGCTCCTACCACCTCGTGAACACAGCTTGTAGAGTGGGCTCTATCTGCTTTGAATTCGTGGACTCCGTCTAGGCGCTGATGGAAATAAAATAAAATATAACACTAGTATATTAACAAAAACAGTATTTTAAAAAATACGCTTTGAAATTAATTGCAACAATATTAAGATTAATTAAAATATGAGTTTGAAATGCAGTTGTAATGTTTTTTATTAAACTTCAACACTAGTTCTACCTTTATTTACAAATCACCCTCGTGGAGTTCACATATAACTTTGTTAACAAATTACCTAATTAAAATATATATTTTTACGATTCATTTTGATATTAAAATTAATCTGCAACTAAAATAGTATTTACGTTTGTAATAATTATAATCAAATATATTCAAACAAACAACTCAACACTTAAATGCAGAAACGTCAGAATAGATATTTGAAATGAGTGTTCCGTTTACAGAAAAAAAATAATCCTAAAATATAATCGCTACGTCAAATTATTATATTTGTTGAGTAGGACAGTTATTATTGCATATAGTGGATTGATTATTATTAACTGAGTGAGACTTTAAGAGCTATGTTAACGGCGATTCACCGAAATACTATTCTGAATTTCATTCATGGTTTCAGAGAATTTAAATCCATTACATGAACTTTCCAACTAACTTTCCAGACTTTGCGAAAACTTACTTTTGTAAAAAAGTGAGAATGCAAATGACAATACATGTGTGCATTTTTTTAATAAAATGTGTTATCCCACAATTAAACCAGTATTTTTAAAATAAAATGTGTTAGGTATCCCACAATTAAACCAATTTTTTTTTAATAAAATGTGTTATCCCACAATTAAATCCATATTTTTCCAAATATTTATGTATCTGGTTTTTTACTATGTCAGAACAATGTTTGGTGCTCATAATACAAGATTCATATCTTATTTTGGAGATAACTCAATCTGTGTAAATTGTCTTTGCATATTGTGTTATGTTATGCACATGATTTTAAACAGTGTCTTTGCATGCTATGTTATGTTATGCACATGATTTTAAACAGTGTCTTTGCATGTTATGTTATGCACATGATTGTAAACAGTAACTGATATTCCAGATTTGGAGCTTTATTTAAAAAATCATGTTATAATTAGCCTTGGTATTGATGAGGTCATTATTTTGCTCGACCACTATGTAAGGTCTTTCAAAAATAGACTGCATTTTTGGTAAATAATATGTATCAAAACCGTCCGACAACCACGTGGATCAAATTCTCAAAGACGGCCACATGTTGAGTAAGAGGAACTGACGTGCATGTATGAGAAACTGTATGAATGTGGAGGAAGCGAAGGAAGTGTGTAAAGATAGATCTGTTTGGCGTTCCGTTCTCTCTGCCTTCCCCACTTGGGACATAGCGTGAGGGTATAGTATAGTAAAACATTAATATGTTTGTTTTATTATTTGTGTTTAGTAAGTTAATACCAAACAAATTATTTCCAATGTAAAGTAATGTTAAAAAAATATTTTCACTAGGCAATAAGCTTGTCAATTGATAATTTATTTTGTAAAGTAAAGTGTTATTCTCAAATTTTGATTCAGGCTTGTGTATTCAATATATGAAGCATCTTGTTTTGTGCATTTGACGATTTTGCTTACCGTGAAGACTAAGTGGTTATAATATAGTGGTTAGTCCAAGTTGTTTATGTAAATGGGAAATATGAAAAAAAATATGTTGATAGGTGTACTTAGTCAAAAGATTAATAAAAAAATACTTGTACCTTGATCTTTATTATCTAGTAGACACAACAAGATATCATACCTTAACTACATACTTTAAATAATTTGTCCTCAAATGTAAATTTATATTGAGTGTGTTCATATCATAGTTAAAATGTTCTTTATATGTGAGTGTAACATATCTAGTGTGATACTGTTTTTTGTATTTTTGTTGGGACTGTTAAAGTTGTACACTAATTTGATTAAAGGAATATACAAAGGAAATGAGAGGCTGGAAGGAAAGACTGTCATTGTAACAGGAGCTAGTGCAGGTAATGTGAATTTATTATTATTATATTGTAAAATGTTTTACCTTACTCTTGTCAATTACTGTATCGTTAATATATTGAATGAATTTATTGTATTTGTATTTGTATTTAAATTATCATTTTTATTTTTTGACTTGAACTATTTTTTATAATGTTTTACCTAACTCTTCTCAATGACTGTATTGTTAATTCCATTGTGTACAGGTATCGGTACGGAGTCTGTTAAAGATTTGGCCAGGAGAGGTGCACGGGTTGTAATGCTTTGTAGAGATATGGTAAAAGGAGAGAAAGTGCGACAAGACATCATTGCATACACGGGGAACAAAAATATTGTTGTAAGTGATTAGTGAACTGAATATCATTTCCAGACTATTACTTTATTATTATTTAGGATTAGATTTATGTAATAATAAATTTATATAGATAATGTACCATATCACCTGTAGCCTGTAGCTTGCAATCTACTGTTACAATAATATTACTTTCAGTGTTGCCACCTGCACATTGTATGGAATTATATAAATAACTAATTATATTTCAGTTAAAGCATATAGACTTTTCATCTCTTGCCAGTGTGAGGAAATGTGCAAATGAAATCCTCTGTGAGGAAGCTCGTATTGACATTCTTCTGAACAATGCGGGAGCTGGGGGGCTGCCCCTTCACCAAATAACACCAGATGGAATGGAAGCATTAATGCAGACTAATCATTTTGGACCATTCCTCTTCACCAATATTCTTTTAGGTTAGTATGTATTTGCCACGTGACAATTTATCATTGCCTTTATTTCCAAATATTCTGGTATTGGTATTTTTTTTTAAATCTTAAATACAAAGTAGGTATGTACCCTCAAAATTAAGAATTACTTAATAAGTAATTAAACTAGTAGTGTCATCAGCAGTGTTACTCTTGACAGTCGATCCCAATCCCAAAATCGTAAAATTTCAAAATGGTACTCTTGAAATTCGAGTGCGCCAAATTGCATTGAAATCGAGTGTTGATTTGAAGAACATGTGAAATCATGTAAAATTTGAAAATTGGTACTCTTGACGTCGTTTTGATAGTTACTCGATTTCGTGGGATTGTGTTGAAATCGTCTAATTGTCATTACATACACGATCGCGAGAAAGTAACTTTTTTGAAATCGAGAAGAAGTAATTTTATTAAATTTCTTTAAAAAATGACTCGTTTGGCATTATTTTTTAATAATTTGGAAAACGCGCATCAAGCCGATATTGGACAACGAAATAACTTGCGCAGAATATCAAGATATTCGCAAAATGCGTTTTGTATATTCGCAAAATGCATTTTGTATGAGTAATGGGGAATTTATTGCAAATTATAGAATATCAAAAGAAATGTTTCAAGAGTTGTGTTTCAGAATATCAAAAGATATGTTTCAAGAGTAAATTATTTAGAATTCTTTGTAAGTTGTTTATGCAGCTCATGACTTACATAGAGGTATACAAGCCAGACATAAATTAGCTGTGGAATTCACATCATAGGCGAATATGAAAGTACAAGTTTCATTACCTACATATATATCATCATCATCGCCCTCAACGCTCCTCTCGGCTCTCGGGAGCACAGGGCAGAAACTGATGTCGTTGTCAAATGCTCTGATGTCGTTGTCACAGGAACAGTGTATTGTGAAAGAGAGCCCTTGGGCCGACGGAACCTTTGCGGATGGAAGAACAGTGCTCTTTTTGGCCAACTATCATTGGGCATTCTCAGAACATGACCCAGCCAGGACCATCGTCTCCCCTGTATCACAGCATGATTTGTGACATGTTCATATCATTTTACACCCAAAATCCTTTATAGACATTTTTTGTATATACCTACTTATTATAGAATATGTAAATTATCAAAGTTTGTGAAAATAACAAAATTGTATATAATATTATAGAATATGTAAATTATCAAGAATTGTAATAATAACAAAATTGTAATAGTGTAAATATATAAAAAAATTATTGACTATTATACTATACCTACTTGACAATTAATTTATTAAAAAAATACTATATACAAAATAAAAACCATTAAAACGTTATACTTAATAAACAAGTATTTTTCTATTCTGAAGCTATTTTCTACTGCATATTGCCTTTGCAATCTCCCTCAAGGCTGCTGATACTTCAACAGACCCTGATCGAATGGGAGCACTAGTTTCGTTTAAAGATTCGGCACACTGCCCCAATTTTTCAGCAGCTATTTAAAACGCAATCGCTGCTAAGCAATCTGCTTCCACCTGTTTTTCTTTGATTAATACGAGACGCTCTTGTTGTTCCAACCCCTGTTTTCTGGCGAGACGAGAATGTCTCGTTTGGTTGCGGGGGCTTCTAACAACTTGTACACGTGGGCTCCTACCACCTCGTGAACACAGCTTGTAGAGTGGGCTCTATCTGCTTTGAATTCGTGGACTCCGTCTAGGCGCTGATGGAAATAAAATAAAATATAACACTAGTATATTAACAAAAACAGTATTTTAAAAAATACGCTTTGAAATTAATTGCAACAATATTAAGATTAATTAAAATATGAGTTTGAAATGCAGTTGTAATGTTTTTTATTAAACTTCAACACTAGTTCTACCTTTATTTACAAATCACCCTCGTGGAGTTCACATATAACTTTGTTAACAAATTACCTAATTAAAATATATATTTTTACGATTCATTTTGATATTAAAATTAATCTGCAACTAAAATAGTATTTACGTTTGTAATAATTATAATCAAATATATTCAAACAAACAACTCAACACTTAAATGCAGAAACGTCAGAATAGATATTTGAAATGAGTGTTCCGTTTACAGAAAAAAAATAATCCTAAAATATAATCGCTACGTCAAATTATTATATTTGTTGAGTAGGACAGTTATTATTGCATATAGTGGATTGATTATTATTAACTGAGTGAGACTTTAAGAGCTATGTTAACGGCGATTCACCGAAATACTATTCTGAATTTCATTCATGGTTTCAGAGAATTTAAATCCATTACATGAACTTTCCAACTAACTTTCCAGACTTTGCGAAAACTTACTTTTGTAAAAAAGTGAGAATGCAAATGACAATACATGTGTGCATTTTTTTAATAAAATGTGTTATCCCACAATTAAACCAGTATTTTTAAAATAAAATGTGTTAGGTATCCCACAATTAAACCAATTTTTTTTTAATAAAATGTGTTATCCCACAATTAAATCCATATTTTTCCAAATATTTATGTATCTGGTTTTTTACTATGTCAGAACAATGTTTGGTGCTCATAATACAAGATTCATATCTTATTTTGGAGATAACTCAATCTGTGTAAATTGTCTTTGCATATTGTGTTATGTTATGCACATGATTTTAAACAGTGTCTTTGCATGCTATGTTATGTTATGCACATGATTTTAAACAGTGTCTTTGCATGTTATGTTATGCACATGATTGTAAACAGTAACTGATATTCCAGATTTGGAGCTTTATTTAAAAAATCATGTTATAATTAGCCTTGGTATTGATGAGGTCATTATTTTGCTCGACCACTATGTAAGGTCTTTCAAAAATAGACTGCATTTTTGGTAAATAATATGTATCAAAACCGTCCGACAACCACGTGGATCAAATTCTCAAAGACGGCCACATGTTGAGTAAGAGGAACTGACGTGCATGTATGAGAAACTGTATGAATGTGGAGGAAGCGAAGGAAGTGTGTAAAGATAGATCTGTTTGGCGTTCCGTTCTCTCTGCCTTCCCCACTTGGGACATAGCGTGAGGGTATAGTATAGTAAAACATTAATATGTTTGTTTTATTATTTGTGTTTAGTAAGTTAATACCAAACAAATTATTTCCAATGTAAAGTAATGTTAAAAAAATATTTTCACTAGGCAATAAGCTTGTCAATTGATAATTTATTTTGTAAAGTAAAGTGTTATTCTCAAATTTTGATTCAGGCTTGTGTATTCAATATATGAAGCATCTTGTTTTGTGCATTTGACGATTTTGCTTACCGTGAAGACTAAGTGGTTATAATATAGTGGTTAGTCCAAGTTGTTTATGTAAATGGGAAATATGAAAAAAAATATGTTGATAGGTGTACTTAGTCAAAAGATTAATAAAAAAATACTTGTACCTTGATCTTTATTATCTAGTAGACACAACAAGATATCATACCTTAACTACATACTTTAAATAATTTGTCCTCAAATGTAAATTTATATTGAGTGTGTTCATATCATAGTTAAAATGTTCTTTATATGTGAGTGTAACATATCTAGTGTGATACTGTTTTTTGTATTTTTGTTGGGACTGTTAAAGTTGTACACTAATTTGATTAAAGGAATATACAAAGGAAATGAGAGGCTGGAAGGAAAGACTGTCATTGTAACAGGAGCTAGTGCAGGTAATGTGAATTTATTATTATTATATTGTAAAATGTTTTACCTTACTCTTGTCAATTACTGTATCGTTAATATATTGAATGAATTTATTGTATTTGTATTTAAATTATCATTTTTATTTTTTGACTTGAACTATTTTTTATAATGTTTTACCTAACTCTTCTCAATGACTGTATTGTTAATTCCATTGTGTACAGGTATCGGTACGGAGTCTGTTAAAGATTTGGCCAGGAGAGGTGCACGGGTTGTAATGCTTTGTAGAGATATGGTAAAAGGAGAGAAAGTGCGACAAGACATCATTGCATACACGGGGAACAAAAATATTGTTGTAAGTGATTAGTGAACTGAATATCATTTCCAGACTATTACTTTATTATTATTTAGGATTAGATTTATGTAATAATAAATTTATATAGATAATGTACCATATCACCTGTAGCCTGTAGCTTGCAATCTACTGTTACAATAATATTACTTTCAGTGTTGCCACCTGCACATTGTATGGAATTATATAAATAACTAATTATATTTCAGTTAAAGCATATAGACTTTTCATCTCTTGCCAGTGTGAGGAAATGTGCAAATGAAATCCTCTGTGAGGAAGCTCGTATTGACATTCTTCTGAACAATGCGGGAGCTGGGGGGCTGCCCCTTCACCAAATAACACCAGATGGAATGGAAGCATTAATGCAGACTAATCATTTTGGACCATTCCTCTTCACCAATATTCTTTTAGGTTAGTATGTATTTGCCACGTGACAATTTATCATTGCCTTTATTTCCAAATATTCTGGTATTGGTATTTTTTTTTAAATCTTAAATACAAAGTAGGTATGTACCCTCAAAATTAAGAATTACTTAATAAGTAATTAAACTAGTAGTGTCATCAGCAGTGTTACTCTTGACAGTCGATCCCAATCCCAAAATCGTAAAATTTCAAAATGGTACTCTTGAAATTCGACACTAGCGCCAAATTGCATTGAAATCGAGTGTTGATTTGAAGAACATGTGAAATCATGTAAAATTTGAAAATTGGTACTCTTGACGTCGTTTTGATAGTTACTCGATTTCGTGGGATTGTGTTGAAATCGTCTAATTGTCATTACATACACGATCGCGAGAAAGTAACTTTTTTGAAATCGAGAAGAAGTAATTTTATTAAATTTCTTTAAAAAATGACTCGTTTGGCATTATTTTTTAATAATTTGGAAAACGCGCATCAAGCCGATATTGGACAACGAAATAACTTGCGCAGAATATCAAGATATTCGCAAAATGCGTTTTGTATATTCGCAAAATGCATTTTGTATGAGTAATGGGGAATTTATTGCAAATTATAGAATATCAAAAGAAATGTTTCAAGAGTTGTGTTTCAGAATATCAAAAGATATGTTTCAAGAGTAAATTATTTAGAATTCTTTGTAAGTTGTTTATGCAGCTCATGACTTACATAGAGGTATACAAGCCAGACATAAATTAGCTGTGGAATTCACATCATAGGCGAATATGAAAGTACAAGTTTCATTACCTACATATATATCATCATCATCGCCCTCAACGCTCCTCTCGGCTCTCGGGAGCACAGGGCAGAAACTGATGTCGTTGTCAAATGCTCTGATGTCGTTGTCACAGGAACAGTGTATTGTGAAAGAGAGCCCTTGGGCCGACGGAACCTTTGCGGATGGAAGAACAGTGCTCTTTTTGGCCAACTATCATTGGGCATTCTCAGAACATGACCCAGCCAGGACCATCGTCTCCCCTGTATCACAGCATGATTTGTGACATGTTCATATCATTTTACACCCAAAATCCTTTATAGACATTTTTTGTATATACCTACTTATTATAGAATATGTAAATTATCAAAGTTTGTGAAAATAACAAAATTGTATATAATATTATAGAATATGTAAATTATCAAGAATTGTAATAATAACAAAATTGTAATAGTGTAAATATATAAAAAAATTATTGACTATTATACTATACCTACTTGACAATTAATTTATTAAAAAAATACTATATACAAAATAAAAACCATTAAAACGTTATACTTAATAAACAAGTATTTTTCTATTCTGAAGCTATTTTCTACTGCATATTGCCTTTGCAATCTCCCTCAAGGCTGCTGATACTTCAACAGACCCTGATCGAATGGGAGCACTAGTTTCGTTTAAAGATTCGGCACACTGCCCCAATTTTTCAGCAGCTATTTAAAACGCAATCGCTGCTAAGCAATCTGCTTCCACCCGTTTTTCTTTGATTAATACGAGACGCTCTTGTTGTTCCAACCCCTGTTTTCTGGCGAGACGAGAATGTCTCGTTTGGTTGCGGGGTCTTCTAACAACTTGTACACGTGGGCTCCTACCACCTCGTGAACACAGCTTGTAGAGTGGGCTCTATCTGCTTTGAATTCGTGGACTCCGTCTAGGCGCTGATGGAAATAAAATAAAATATAACACTAGTATATTAACAAAAACAGTATTTTAAAAAATACGCTTTGAAATTAATTGCAACAATATTAAGATTAATTAAAATATGAGTTTGAAATGCAGTTGTAATGTTTTTTATTAAACTTCAACACTAGTTCTACCTTTATTTACAAATCACCCTCGTGGAGTTCACATATAACTTTGTTAACAAATTACCTAATTAAAATATATATTTTTACGATTCATTTTGATATTAAAATTAATCTGCAACTAAAATAGTATTTACGTTTGTAATAATTATAATCAAATATATTCAAACAAACAACTCAACACTTAAATGCAGAAACGTCAGAATAGATATTTGAAATGAGTGTTCCGTTTACAGAAAAAAAATAATCCTAAAATATAATCGCTACGTCAAATTATTATATTTGTTGAGTAGGACAGTTAATAGTTAATCAAATTCGACTTTTTTGTGTTTCGAAAGAAAAAAATATACCACTCACGGATCTCAAGTTTACTTCCTTACAGTTTCTTTGAGTATACATACATAAGCGACATATAAACAATTATTTATTCCTTATTTGCAGTGAATATATTTATTATATTGCAATAACAAACTCGAAACGAACACGATCCCGCGCTTTGGAACGCCAATCTCAAATACGATTTTGATCGCGCGGGATTGGGTTCAAGAGTACGGTTTTGAAGTTGGAATTGAGATTGAGATTGGAATCGTATTGGCATTGGATTAGGATCAAATCGAGTGTCAAGAGTAGCACTGCAGAAGAATATAAATCTCAAAGCTTCATTTGACAGTTTGATGAGAGCGGAAACTTGAATTACAAAATACCTAGTTTCATTCTAATTATCAATTAAGTATAATGAACTTTTAGCAATTACCGTCAGTCAATTCAAATATCCACAAGCTTGGACAAATTTTTTTCACAATATCTTGTGAAAATTTGATCAGTGATTTTTATTTATTTAAGATGAATTTTCAAAGTGCGAACATAAATACCCTTTAACAATGAAACTATCATTATATTATTACCGTAAATATCAAAAGTGAGAAATAAAAATGATTAAATCAAATAAGTAGTTTTTTGTTGTCATACATTTTTTATCTGTTATCTATTATTCTATGTATCAAATTCATAAATCTTACATTAGTATTATCTATAAATAAATTACCATAAGAATATAATCTTTACTCTAATCTAATATTATGTAACAGCATAAGTGATATCATAGTTAATGTACATTATAGGTAAAATAAAAGAGTCCTCACCAGCCCGCATTGTGAATGTATCTTCCATGATGCACATGTTTGCTAAATTAGATTTGGATGACTTGCAGCATCAGAAAAATGTTTCCAGTAAAGTCGTGGTCTACAATAACACCAAATTGGCCAACAATTTGTTTACTATTTATTTGGCTGAAAAATTAAAATTCACAGGTATTGATGTTTGACATCTAATGAAATAGGTATCAAAATGAGAGGGGTGATCTTCACGATTCTTCAAGTATGTTGTTCATTATGATTTTTCCAATAGTTTTTATAAAGTATGTTCATTTTGGTTTTAGGAGTAACTGTGAACTGTTTACATCCAGGAGTTATCATTACAGAGATAACTAGAAATGCAAACTATTTATGGAATTTTGCATTCAGACATCTAGTAGGATCATTTAGTAAAGTAAGGCTCTAATATTATTATTAGGTTTTAGGAGTAACTGTGAACTGTTTACATCCAGGAGTTATCATTACAGAGATAACTAGAAATGCAAACTATTTATGGAATTTTGCATTCAGACATCTAGTAGGATCATTTAGTAAAGTAAGGCTCTAATATTATTATTAGGTTTTAGGAGTAACTGTGAACTGTTTACATCCAGGAGTTATCATTACAGAGATAACTAGAAATGCAAACTATTTATGGAATTTTGCATTCAGACATCTAGTAGGATCATTTAGTAAAGTAAGGCTCTAATATTACGCACAACTTAATTATAGATAAGTATGTTATTAGTAGGGCACATGATCTGACTTTGAGAAATCAATTGTCATTCAATTGTTTGAATTTTTTTGACCACGTAGACTTGCGAATCTCAATCAGTCTATATCAGTGCTCTGGCTCTACTTTTTTTTTATGGGGGAAATCCATCATGGACACCCAGTCTTTCTGGATGTCAATTAAATCATTGTACTTTATTAGAAATTTAGATTTGAAGAACTATTTACATTTGTATTTATAATACTGAAAGATAACAGTTTTATTAAAGCACAGTACATTGTCAAAGTTTTTTTTTTTTTTTATTATGCTGTGTATTTATTTATGACTGAATAGGAATTACAGAAGTTTTACAAAAACTGACTAGTTTAAATGAATTTCAGACAGTTTGGGAAGGTGCTCAAACATCCATTTTCCTGTGTGTGTCTCCGAGTGTAGAAGGTGTCACTGGAAAGTATTTCTGTGACTGCAGGGAGAGCAAGCCCAGTAAGAATGCTGTTAATTTTGCTTTGGCAGAGAAGTTATGCCAAATTAGTGAGAAGGCAGTGCAGCTGAAGGATACTGAAAAGCATTATTAATTTTTTTTTAAATTCACTTTTGATATGAGTTTTATACTATCTATTCATCGAATATGAATTTTATGATATTATATTGGTAATCAATAAATTTAAGTATGTATAAATAATGTTTTATCTTTTATCATATGCAATCAATAAAGTCAGCTTATCTTATTCAAAATAAAATCAATGTTTGTTAGTAAAAAAGAAACATCATCTGTATAGCTGACTAACACGTTCACTGTCTAACAAGAAATAAATTTCCTTCAAAAATGCCAGATATGTTTTCTCAAGTTTCCAATACTTACTAAAATTTGTGTATTTATTATCAATTTAATTTATGTAAAAAAAAAAATTGTGGTACATTTGTTATACTCTTTGAATACTCTAGAATAAGAGACAATTGCAAATACAACGCTCGCCAGCAATGCCCATGTAAACTAACGAGTGCATATGTTGAAGTGAATGATCACGGATCTGTATAGTGGGCAACACGCGCTAGACACATGATACACGTATCCATGTAGTAGGCACGCAACGTGTTAAACTAACATCTAATAATGAATTTTATGAAATTATAAATTTTATTTTCAACAAAATATAAATCTATAGGGCCTTCTCATCTTGTTTGAACATTTTAGCTAATCAGCTATTATCCCTTCATCAATGTTATCGTTTGTACACATGCATGTTTACATGTCTATTAAAGCCATGTTACAAGAAAATTAATGCCTATTATACTAACTTGCATTCATTCAGCCTTTTCCTGGATTAATAAGATATAGGTAGGTATCTCTCGTTAATGAACAAACATATTATATATTGTCAGGATGCAAACATCTGACATATGAAAATAAGTTAAATGTCAAAAAAGATTCAAATTCCCCGCCATAAGCAAAAACCACAAATAATAATTAGCTTCAATGTTGTCAATACTGTGGGCAAGTAAGGAACACCAACCTAAAAAAATGCTAAATTGAACGGTAAAATATGTGCCCCTTTCTCTTTCCGTTTTGCAATGGCGTGCCAATAGGACACGTTGATTCACGCTCTACAAGTTTAAATAACATAAAATACCAAAAAATTGTGTAAAGTGCCTAGAAAGGACACGATGAGTGTCTGATCGAGTGCCGAGAACGGGGATGGTGACCGAGAGCTGATAGAACCGTATCTGTAGTGCCCGCAACAAAGACACGAGGCGTCCCCGGCGTGTCGGCCAAAAAACGACGCAATGATTCAGTAATACCGTAACATCTTGTGCAACGGACTTTTGGGTAAACTATAATTGTTTTACATTAAACCCCAGTCCTCCTGATTTTGAGGCTACGGAAGTGCCTTGAGGTAACCGCCTTCCTGGGCCAGCTGCAACCTAACCTTAAATTGACAAGAGCGTGCATAGAGCGCCTAGCCATTTAGGAGAACCCTTTACCCGGCCTTCGCCTGGAGCCCCGGAACTTCATCATTATGTAACCTAACTTCTCCCACTTTTATTTGTAGACATATACAGTGGTGCTTTCTCTCAACGCCTAGTTTAACCTACTCATCTTTGTTACTGTAGAACATTTTAGATAGTACTTGTATCTGTTTGAGTTTTATGTAAACAATAACCATTTTTCAATAGACTGGATTATAACTGAAAATATTCTGTTCTTTATTTGTCCTCTCCCGAACAATTCACAGTGCCCACATCACACAACACCACGGGGATTTCGGATGATCACGACCCTGGGAAAGAGCTAGCCGGCCCAGGCAAAAGAGTCGTCATAACCACACCCTGAGTGATCATTGGGTTTTTAAGTCTGTACCGTGACACTTGCGCCCAAGTGTGTTGCGTGTTTGTGTTGTGCAGTGTGGATTGTTGAAGAGGTTTTATTATTGATGTAAATCTGTTTGTTTCAAAGGTTGTTTACGTGCAAACGAAGTACGTAACATTAACCGTCAAATCATAAGGCCAACATCACACGATAGTTAGTAAAGCCGACATCACACGGTTTTCGCAACTTGTGCGGAAATTTTTGAAATTTCTTTTCGAATCAATCCTTTTAAATTCTTTTCACAAATTGTTTCTTAAATTGGAAAAGTAATGAAAATTTAAATTCGCCCAGTGGAAAAACTTCATTTGCGCACAAATAAATATAAATTTTTTAAAGTATTCTGTTCTAACTTTTAAAACTTTTGGAGATATTGCATCACCTTTAGAAAATCTTGAGAATTCAGAAACACAAAATTGAAAGTTTTCTCATTTCGAATTTTTTCGAAATTGTCACGTCGTTTTTCAAAGTTTTTCGGAGAAATTCCGCTTTTGCGTTTTCTTTTTCCGAAAGCTTTTCTTTCATCAACAATTGACAGGAATTTGCCTCTGGAAATTTTTGCCGTCGAGCATTTCGAATTTATTCGAAATTTGTCACTTCGTTTTTCAAAGTTTTTCGGGAAAAATCCGCTTTTGCGTTTTCTTTTTCCGAAAGCTTTTCTTTCATCAACAATTGACAGGAATTGCCTCTGGAAATTCTTGCCGTCGAGCATTTCGAATTTTTTCGAAATTTGTCACTTCGTTTTTCAAAGTTTTTCGGGAAAAATTCCGCTTTTGCGTTTTCCTTTTCCGAAAGCTTTTCATCAGCAATTGACAAGAATTTACTTCTAAAATTCTTGCCGTCGAATTTTTTCGAAATTTGTCCCTCCGTTTTTTCAAAAGTTTTTCGAAAAAATTTCGCTTTTGCGTTTTCCTTTTCCGAAAGCTTTTCTTTCATCAGAAATTGACAAGAATTACCTCTGAAAATTCTTGCCGTCGAATTTTTTCGAAATTTGTCACTCCGTTTTTTCAAAAGTTTTTCGAAAAAATTTCGCTTTTGCGTTTTCCTTTTCCGAAATCTTTTCTTTCATCAGCAATTGACAAGAATTACTTCTGAAAATTCTTGCTGTCGAGCGTTTCGAATTTTTTTCTTTTCGAAAATTTTTTTTTTCACTTTCACAATGCACAAAATGGAAAACATGTTGATTCAAAATACCAAGACATCCAAACCCGCAGCTCTCCACCGAGAGTTGGCGCTTCGGGGAGTCGCGCCGGGGCGCGCTTTGCGGACTCTGCGGGGGCAGGCTGCAGTCTTTGGAATCCCTCTTTAAATTTTCTCTATTGCTTGGTTTTTTCCATCCCTGACTTGCGGCTGTGTCAGTTGTCTTAAGTGGCTGACCCAGCATCGTTATTGTCGTTTTATGAATATTTCCAAAATGAAACTGATCACTTCACGAAGAAATGTTACATCAAGGGACTACAGGTGGTTGATAAAACTTAAGCAAAACAAAACTTTAATACTGTAATTTTTAAACTGTCAGGGTGGAGGCGATAGCCTTATGCTGTCTACCTGAGAGCCCATATTTTTTTGTCTTTTTTGGTGCCATGGCAAAACGGAAAGAGGCGCAAAAAAAAAACTTTTCTCCATAATTGTCTGTCAATTATGAAATATTTAAATGTCTTTGTAATTATGTAAGATTTTAGTGTTGAATCATTAAAAGTACTCTGTACTAATGATTAACACGGTGGATGGTCAACAACCAAAATATAATTGTATTTGTAAAATTGTGTAAATTTAGTGTTGAATTATTGAAAGTACTCCTGTACCAATGATCAACACGGTGGCTGCTAAACAACCACAGTATTTGTATATGTAATTGTGTAAATTGTAAAAGTTTAGTGTTGAATTATTGAAAGTACTCCTGTACCAATGATCAACACGGTGGTTGCTAAACAACCACAGAAATTGTATGTGTATTTGTATTTGTAATTGTGTAAGAATTTAGTGTTGAATTATTGAAAGTACTCCTGTACCAATGATCAACACGGTGGCTGCTAAACAACCACAGAATTTGTATTTGTAAAATTGTGTAAATTTAGTGTTGAATTATTGAAAGTACTCCTGTACCAATGATCAACACGGTGGATGGTCAACAACCACAATATAATTGTATATGTAATTGTATTTGTAAAATTGTGTAAATTTAGTGTTGAATCATTAAAAGTACTCCGTACTAGTGATCAACACGGTGATTGACAAACAATCACAAAGAAATTGAATTTGTATTTGTAAAATTGTGTAAATTTAGTGTTGAATCAATAAAAGTACTCCGTACTATTGATCAACACAGGTGGTTGATAAACAACCACAAGGTAGTTGATTTTCTAACTGTTGTAACTTGTGTAAAAATTTAGTGTTGAATCAATAATAGTACCTTGTACTATTGATCACCACGGATGGTTGGTAGACAACCACAAGATGTTGGAAGATTCATTGTTTTGCTTATGTAATTTCGTGCTGTGCTTTGGTACGTGGTACCATGAGAAGCCAACACCATTGTTACATTGATCAGAATTTTCTTTCTCTTCTGGAAGGGGGAAAGGATTGTCAAAATGATGACAATAAAAGAAAAGAAATATAAAAAAATGTATAATTTTAAGAAAAAATGTATAATTTTAAGAAAAAAATGTATAATTTTAAGAAAAAATTGAAAAATGTATAAGTTTAAGAAAATTTAAAAAATATTGTATAATTTTAAAATAATAGAAATTGAAAAACTTTGTAATATTGAAAGAAAATTTAGTTGAGAGAAATCACCCATACAAACCAATAATAATAAAACAGCCGCAAGAAAATAAAAAGAAGATAATTTGAAGAACACAACGAAATTTTTTTGAAATAAAATAATAATAATAACCAACAAGTGAAAAAGTCCTAGATGCTTGCCACATTACTAGGCAGTGAATGGTCAATTTAATAAGGCATAGAGTGATAACAGAAAATGCATCAAATTTTGGTAACATTTCATGTGAAACTTTTTAACAGCTGAAAAATTTGCTCATTGTAACTATGTAACTATTATAATGTATGAACCATTGTTGAACTCTGTAATACTGTATTGATAAGAATTTTATGTCCATAGATTTCCTGTAACCAAATGAGAGAAACCACCCACGCTTAAACTCATTAGGGGTTGAGTTCATTTCTTTTGTCTTTTCCGAGAAGGGGGAATGTGTCAGGATGCAAACATCTGACATATGAAAATAAGTTAAATGTCAAAAAAGATTCAAATTCCCCGCCATAAGCAAAAACCACAAATAATAATTAGCTTCAATGTTGTCAATACTGTGGGCAAGTAAGGAACACCAACCTAAAAAAATGCTAAATTGAACGGTAAAATATGTGCCCCTTTCTCTTTCCGTTTTGCAATGGCGTGCCAATAGGACACGTTGATTCACGCTCTACAAGTTTAAATAACATAAAATACCAAAAAATTGTGTAAAGTGCCTAGAAAGGACACGATGAGTGTCTGATCGAGTGCCGAGAACGGGGATGGTGACCGAGAGCTGATAGAACCGTATCTGTAGTGCCCGCAACAAAGACACGAGGCGTCCCCGGCGTGTCGGCCAAAAAACGACGCAATGATTCAGTAATACCGTAACATCTTGTGCAACGGACTTTTGGGTAAACTATAATTGTTTTACATTAAACCCCAGTCCTCCTGATTTTGAGGCTACGGAAGTGCCTTGAGGTAACCGCCTTCCTGGGCCAGCTGCAACCTAACCTTAAATTGACAAGAGCGTGCATAGAGCGCCTAGCCATTTAGGAGAACCCTTTACCCGGCCTTCGCCTGGAGCCCCGGAACTTCATCATTATGTAACCTAACTTCTCCCACTTTTATTTGTAGACATATACAGTGGTGCTTTCTCTCAACGCCTAGTTTAACCTACTCATCTTTGTTACTGTAGAACATTTTAGATAGTACTTGTATCTGTTTGAGTTTTATGTAAACAATAACCATTTTTCAATAGACTGGATTATAACTGAAAATATTCTGTTCTTTATTTGTCCTCTCCCGAACAATTCACAGTGCCCACATCACACAACACCACGGGGATTTCGGATGATCACGACCCTGGGAAAGAGCTAGCCGGCCCAGGCAAAAGAGTCGTCATAACCACACCCTGAGTGATCATTGGGTTTTTAAGTCTGTACCGTGACAATATATATTTATATATATGTATAGATTGTCTTTGCGGACACATCGCGTGTTTTTGTTTGGTGGTGAGCTTTCGAATGCGCCCGGGCATCCATTGTCAAACCGACTGACTACTTCTTCCTGAGCCTCTCGCTTCACCGTGGAACCTGTGAAGATGTAGGGGTGGGGGTAGTAGTAGGGGGGGTAAGGTTAGACGGTGTCTCGTTGTTTTGTTTCGTCGTAAATTTGTTTGCGTTGTTTCCATTCATTAGCGTAGGTAAGTTTGCGATGTTGTCATTTTTTTGTGTAGAAGATAACGTGTTCGTCTTAATTTTGTCTATCAGGTGATGGTAAGTTTAGGGTAATTTATTTGTTTTGTCTCGTTGGTTCAGTGCATAGTCTCTCTTGGCTATATGAATAGACTCGTACAGGATTCTGTGTGATTCTGTGTTACTTTTTTGAACCGTGGCTGAGTTTTTAAAATTGATTCGGTGTCCTTCCATGAGGGTATGCATCGCTAGCGTAGACGTATGTTTTTGTAGGACCTAGCGGTTTGTTCTGCCTATGTACACTTTGTCACAGTCCTGACAGTCTATTTCATATACACCTAAATTTTCGTTAGTAATTTTGTCCGTCGGTCTAGTCAATGTTGTGCTTATTTTTCTGTCTGTATTGAAGATCATTCGTATGTTGTTTCTGCGAAGAATTCGTCCTAGTCTGTCTGTCACTCCTTTGATGTATGGGAGAGTACATGTACTTATATGTCTTTGGTCAGTATTGTCAGGAGTATTAGATTTTTGTGTGCTGAGTCTGTGTGCTTTGTCGATCTGTCGTTTATTATAACCGTTGCTTGTCAGTATGTCATTAATGGTGTTAATCTCGTGGTTTTGGTTTTGGCTGTCTGTTAGTTTGTACGATCTATCTACGAGTGTTCTGGCTACTGCTTGAATCTGTGATGGGTGATGGTGTGAGTTAGGGTGTAAGTATCTGTTTGTGTGCATCTTTTTTCGGTATGTAGTGTATGATAATAATGAAGGGTAACTGTCTGTTGTTTTCTATTTCCATTGTAAACTTGATGGTGGGGTGTAAGTTGTTAAGATGTGTTAAGAATTGCTATTGGTAGTATTGAGGAGCCTACTCCTACCCCCACCCCTACATCTTCACAGGTTCCACGGTGAAGCGAGAGGCTCAGGAAGAAGTAGTCAGTCGGTTTGACAATGGATGCCCGGGCGCATTCGAAAGCTCACCACCAAACAAAAGCACGCAATGTGTCCGCAAAGACAATCTATACATACATACCTCGTCGCGAAAAACTTATCAACAACATATATATATACTCAACAGACACCTCATCTGCACAACCAACAGACTGTGTAAACTCCCTTTTGTATGAAACAGGAAAGGTGTCCCGATGCTTACGAATCGGCTTAGGCTGGTTTAAGTTTAAGCCAAGTAGAGTGACACTACACTATGTACTTAATAAAATGTTATTTTTCAGTATAGACCTTCAAAGTTTTTTCAACAATATTGGAGGAAAAACGGGAAATATGGCGCAGTCGGCTAATATGTCCCACTCCTTTTTTCGACGAACCCGCAACATTTTTTCATTGTTCTCGAGCAATGCGTATATCAACAGTGATGATTTTATTGTTTAGTGACAAACTGATGTTATATATTTGGTTAGTTTATTAGTTCTCTTGTAGAGCAGCCTGTGGATTATTTTATTATCAAATCTCAACATAAAAAGGGTACATATCTTAAGTTATTTAAAAAATAATTTTATTGTCCTGATTCAAACCAAAGATGTTTTGTAAGTGAATTGTTTTGTACAAGAACCGAGGTCAGATAATATGGCCCACCATGTAGGAGGCAGATATGACCTAGTGGTCCATATTTGACACTACATTTTATGTTACGGAAAATGACTCTACGAAGCACCTAGACCGTCATTGATTACACAGTTACCAAATTAATGTTTCTCTCCAAATAATTGCAAAAGATGATCTACTTATCACACTTTTTGGTATAAAAAAGATTTGGTATAGGTTTTGGCATAGAAAATATTTCTTTGTGAGTTTTGTCTTATAAAACTATGAATTAGTTTTAGATTATTACATTAATTAAAGTATTTTTGTACCTAGCAATGTTATTTAGTTTTAATTATTTTTATTATTTAATACCTATTCAGTTTTGCGAAGTGGTACCTTAATATAGACCAGGTGGTTATATCACCACTTTTCAAAACTGTGTTTGGTATTAAGCAAATTAAGGTACTTTAAAATGATAGAATGACAAAAGAAATAATGTATAATAATAACTAATTAAATATCTTACCTGGAAAAAAAATTATCCTGTTACAGATTTGGTTTTTAGTTACCTACCCAAAAGTTTATGGTGGTCCATATTTCCAGCACTTCCTCAATATTTGTCGAAAAAACTTTGAAGGTCGTGTAGTATTCTAAAACACATATACCTATGCATTATTAACGTGTTTTGTGTTTTAGTAATGTCTGTTTCTTTGGGTTAATAAAATTTTATTGATTAATGAATAAACAAAATAGTATTCAATTAATTAATAATATTAATGAAAAAAACTGTACATTGACACTGACTATAAGAAATGAATAGAACAATTATTTTACCTTAGAAGGTATTGAAATATGCATGTACAGATTTAAATTAATATTGAGGTGTTCATCTAACATTCAAGATGTTCTCTAAATGTGAGTGTAACATATCTAGTGTGATACTGTTTTTTGTATTTTTGTTGGGACTGTTAAAGTTGTACACTAATTTGATTAAAGGAATATACAAAGGAAATGAGAGGCTGGAAGGAAAGACTGTCATTGTAACAGGAGCTAGTGCAGGTAATGTGAATTTATTATTATTATATTGTAAAATGTTTTACCTTACTCTTGTCAATTACTGTATCGTTAATATATTGAATGAATTTATTGTATTTGTATTTGTATTTAAATTATCATTTTTATTTTTTGACTTGAACTGGAGTATGTTTTGTCTGTTTTTATATTTTTGTACATGTGTTGAATGATTGTGTGATATTATAAACTTTATCTGTATACTTGTAAAGGCAATTGCCGTATATTGTGTTTAAATAAATATATGTAATTCTCCCAATTCCATTGTGAACAGGTATCGGTGCGGAGTCTGCTAAAGATTTGGCCAGGAGAGGTGCACAGGTTGTAATGCTTTGTAGAGATATGGTGAAAGGAGAGAAAGTGCGACAAGACATCATTGCATACACGGGGAACAAAAATATTGTTGTAAGTGATTAGTGAACTGAATATCATTTCCAGACTATTACTTTATTATTATTTAGGATTGGATTTATGTAATAATAAATTTATATAGGTAATGTACCATATCACCTGTAGCACATTGTATGGAATTATATAAATAACTAATTATATTTCAGTTAAAGCATATAGACTTTTCATCTCTTGCCAGTGTGAGGAAATGTGCAAATGAAATCCTCTGTGAGGAAGCTCGTATTGACATTCTTCTGAACAATGCGGGAGCTGCGGGGCTTCCCCTTCACCAAATAACACCAGATGGAATGGAAGCATTAATGCAGACTAATCATTTTGGACCATTCCTCTTCACTAATATCCTTTTAGGTTAGTACGGGATAAATTATAATTATCGTTGATGTTTAACATCTTAATCAATTCAGCAAATAAGTAGGTATTTCATATCAATGTTTTAATTTGTACATCACAGAGACGACATTCTGTATGGTTATTGATTGAGTTCAGAGATGGCTCAAATTGTAACACCTACATGGTGTGATGAAACGTATTTTATTTTTTTCAGATTAATAATGCTAAATAGTTATTCTCAATTTATTTGAAATTTAGACATCAAAATTTTAGATTTTAATATAAAAATGTGTGTAGATATATATAAATAAATAATGATGAAATTCTTTTGCAATACAATTATTCGAATTAAAATTAACCTGTAAACTGGTATGGCCGTACGGGTACGACGAGGAGAATCAGTGCAAATATGAGTACAGGTACGTCTATCAATATTACGACGCGTATATAATTTTTTATGGAATAATCAGTATGATATTTATATAATGTGATACTAAAAAAAAAAATCTAGTGGTGAAAAAACTCACTCCATTAGGACCGTACAAAATCTCACTCATACATACACTCGAAAAAAATCTCACTCCTTTACAGGTTAATAGAAAGTGAATTGTTCAACTAACATTTGTAAGAAAACCCTTTTCTTCTTATTATTTTATATTACATATTCTAAATTCATTTTATTTTGATCTTTAGAAGCCCGTCATATTGATGCGATTATTTATAACGTCGCATATGAGTATAAAACTCCAGCCATACCTCATCCAACTGTGGACGAGTTTACAAGGAACAAATGTCATTTAGTGTCTTAAGAAAATAACGCGATTGCTTTCATACCTGAATATAAATATATTTAAATTAATTTTCCTACCGTGTGACACTATTTAAATAAATAAATTGCAAAGTCGTATTATAAAATATTTCTTTGCTAAGTTCGTTCACTTTTTGCGGAAAATAGGAGCAATCATCTATTTTGATAATAAAAAAATAAAGTATACTTTCATGGACAGAAAGATCAACGAAAGAAAAAACTTTAAAAATAAAAGTGATTAAAATAGCAAAGTAGTGCCTATCATAAAATCTATTATCGTTAACTAATAGGGTTGAAAACAGGCAGATACACGTCAACAGCTGTCACGATTTAATAATAGGTATTGGTTATATTTTGCAAGTGGTTAATAGGATCCTTGAGCTAAACCTAGACATTATTTTTAAAATCTTAAACGCAGATGAAAATTATTTTTATGAGACAAAGTTTGCACTAGGTAAAGACAAGTTTCAAACTTTCGTTGAGTTGTAAAAGGGGTTTATTCTAACCACACTGGTGCAACAATAATGATTGCACAAATCCTAAATTTTATCTCAATGCAACAAAAAAATTACATTGGCACTTTTTGATATCATCCAAAACAAAATAAATGGTTATGTTGCCTTCTTTTTTATTTTATTGTTGCCAATAAGAAAAACTTACATTCCAAGAACAAATAAAAAAAGCCTGTATTAAGTTAAGAATATTTTTATTGGTAAGTTTTTACCAACAAAAAGAATACAAAATTGTATTTCGGATAATATTGTTGTTACTAATATGACGTATAAAAATTTGAACAATTGTTTTTTCTGATAATTGTGGATTCCAATAATTATTGCCATTCGAAAAAAACTAAATTCCAACAAATGTTTTTTCGATGAATTGTAAATTTCAATAATTGTAATTCGAATAGTTTTCCTGTCACCAATATATTGGCGCCTGATTTAACATAATATTTTTTTCATATTAATTACGCAATATAATTTTATTATGTAATATTTTCAAGCATGATATATTTTTAATTGTTTTTTCATTACATCAAAATTGCAACATATTGATTGATAATATGTACTTTTAAGGAAATTTTTTTATTTCCTAGAGCTTCATTTAGATTAGCAGAGATATTTTTACACAATTGAAGTGGTGTCCCCTCTCTCTCTCTCTCTCTCTCTTTTTTTGGCATTGCACCCAATATATGAGTGATGCTGCCATTATCAATCTACATGTATTACAATCCAAATCAAAAGTTCTCCTACAATAATATAATAAATTGTATTCCATCAACTATCTGTTTTCGAAATAATTCTCATCATGTAAACACAAATACGTACCCACTTCATTGTACACTAGACATGAAACAAACAAAAAAGTCACACTACCCTCTCACCACACGCCGTGGAAGGGAATATTGTTGCAATATTATTATTCGTCAACCAATGAACACAATTCAAAACAACACAATTAGTTACCAATCCATTATAATTATAAGTAGGGTGGTTCAATACATTACAACCAATCTGTTTTTAAACTTTCTATTACTTGAAATATATCTACTTACAACTTTTTATTATATTTAATAAGGTGATTTAAAATACAGTTGTTTACTTTGAAGTCATTCATTAATAGGAGACTTTCAATACTAGTGGGAAAAGATACACGCAGTCTCCGTAAGTCCCTAATAAGGTCCTCGTTTGGTAACAGAGGGCAGTTAAAAAAAACATGGTTTATTGTCTCATCCTGTTGTTCACACATACACAGTGGAGATTCTACTACATGAATTTTTGACAAGTGAGAAGCCACTGCGCAGTGTCCAATTCTCAATCTAGAAAGAAGGGAGGTTTTGATTTTTGTCATTTTTGTGGTACAAAACCACGGAGTTGTCAGAATATCGGTCTGGATAGATTTATAATGTGATCCCGTGGGTGTACTCATATAACTCTCTCTCCATTCAGTCATCATCAACGGTTTTATCGTATTGATGATATCTCCCATTGGTAAATCGAAGCAGCCTGGAACAATACCACATGAGCAGCCCTCTTTGGCCAACTTATCAGCTAACTCATTCCCATATATACCTACATGGGAAGGTATCCACACCAATGTTATGTCAATATCCCGTATTGATGCCATATGTAACAGTTTTTTGATATCACAGATCAAGTTATCATTTATTGAATTTTTTACAGAAGATGTAAGTTTGTCCAAGAGGCTTTTAGAATCTGAAAATATTACAATCGGAGTAATTTTATTGGAGATGATATATACCAGGGCCTCTCGGAGTGCTACGCACTCAGCGGTAAATACTGAGGATAGCTGATGAAGTTGAAAACTTTTTTCTAAGTTGAATGAAGGGATGCAGAAGGCAGCACCAGTCTCTCCACCAGAATTTTTCGAGCCATCAGTAAACGCCAAGATAGATGAGGGCCATCTCTCTTGTACCTCTTGCTCAAATAATTTGTTCACTGCGTGTGGCATAATGTAAGAAATTGATTTATCAATACCAATTGACTGAACAATTATTGGAGAATGGACAACTGCAGCAAAAGGGATTGAAAATATGGGAAGAGTTGGAGATAATGAATCTGAAAAATTACTGTGTAAGTATTCCCAGGATGAGACTAACAGTGGGTAAATTTTTGTTCTCCAGGAGCGATCCACTAAGCACCTATCTCTCAATAACTGTAATTTGTTAAAAATGGGGTGGTTGCTCTGATTAATTTTTTTAATGAGGAATTTCAATGCTAGATATTTACGTCGAAGAAAGAGTGGCATCTCGCCACTCTCCACTTGGAGGGCATTTATGGGTGAAGATCTCATCGCACCCAATATAAGTCTCATACATTGAGATTGAATTCTGTCAAGTTTTACTTTAAGGAATTTAGGCAGGGGTTCCAGCAGAAAGCAACCATAGTCGAGAACACTTCGTATAAGGGCTATGTACAACATTCTCATTGTGGCGGGGTGAGATCCCCACCAAACACGTGAAACTGCCCTAAGTATGTTAATATTTTTTTCACATTTTGCTTTGATGCCCTCCACGTGTAGGTTCCATGACAACTTTCGGTGGAGTGTCATTCCCAAAAATACTATTGAGTCAGTTACTGGGATAGCTCGATCGCCTATACTAACCGCAATATCAGGTGTGACGTGCCTGTTTGAAAAACAAATTATTCTACTCTTAGATGGGGCGATGTCAAATCCGTGCAAATGAAACCAACTATTCATTTTAGTCAAGGAACCTTGCAATATGTAAGATGCTTTAGAATGAGACTTTTGAGAACAGTACACCACAAAATCGTCGGCATATTGTAGCAGTGTGCAAGAAGGATCCATTACAGGGTGCAAATCCATCGTGTAAATATTAAAAAGAATTGGACTCAAGACAGACCCCTGCGGAAGACCCTTGTAAACTCGTCTCGTAACGTCTCCACAAGGCGTTTCTATGAGTACAGTTCGTTCGCACATAATGTTGAATATAAGACGGCACAGTACATCTGGGATGCCCAAAGCGGACATCTTATCATATAACAGAGGGAGTAAAACATTATCGTATGCACTACTTACATCCAAGAAGGCGGCCACCGTTTCAAATTTATTTGATCTAGCAACTTGTAAGTCTGAAACTAAAATCCCCAGGTTGTCAATACAACTCTTTCCCCTTCGAAATCCAAGTTGACCAGATGGAAAGAGATCATTTTTTTCAAGAAACCATTCCACCCTACATTTTAACATTAATTCCAAAGTTTTAAGGAAGCAACTTGACATGGCAATAGGTCTGTATGATTTCCCCAGGGATATGTCTTTTCCTGGTTTGTGAATAGGTATAACAATCTGAAGTTTCCAGGAGTCTGGAACCTCACCAGTTTCTAAAATTAGGTTATATAACCTTAGAATTATCTGAAGAAGGACTTTGGGAAAATTTCGGAAGAAGGCATACGGGATGCGATCGTGTCCTGGAGAGGAGTCTCCGACAGAATTAATTGCCGAAGAAAGTTCCTCACCAGAGAAATCAGCCGAAAGGAAAGGGTCTGAGTGCTGATTTAGAGCAGTAGTCTTTTGAATCTCCAGAAAATGAGGAACGTAAACTGGTGCTATGTTTTCCACAAATTCTTCAACCCACGCAATACATTTGGAATTATTTAGTTTTGGAGAATATACTCCTCTAAATCTGCGAATTGAATCCCAAACCTCGCCAGAAGGGGTTTCAGGGGAAAGATCAGAACAGAATTTCTGCCACCCTTGACGTTTTTTACGCCTCAGTAGTTTTTTGGTTTGGGCTTGTATCTTGCGCACTTCTAGAAAGTTTTCTTGTGACATACTTCTTTTATAATTTCTTATGGCTTGCGACCTTTTTTTGACCATGTCACGGCATTCATCATCCCACCAGGGTGGACAATATCTATAATGCGGTTTGGGGAGAGTTTTAGGTATTGCAGAGTCCGCCGCTTGATACACCAAATTGTTGATTTTTTTCGCAGCCATATTAACCTGTTTGAATGTATTCTCGAACGGCTGAGACTTTACATTTTGGACTATCGAATACTGGAACAATTTCCAGTTTGCCCTATTAATCCGGTATGTACCCTCTCTTTTCCTCCTACAACAGGTCCTAACATTATTTATAATTGATGTTTTGATTGCAAAATGGTCGCTAGAAAACGCATCCTCCATGACTGACCACGTGGCCATTGATCCGATGTCTGGAGTACAGATTGTCAAGTCTACAGCGTTTTGATTTTGATTAGGAAGAGATATACGTGTCGGTTCTCCAGAGTTGAGAATGCATAGGTTATGGGTATCCACTATGTCCAATATTTCTCTTCCCGCAGCATTCGAAATTACGCATCCCCAACTAGGTGACCATGCATTGAAATCCCCCAAAATTAAAAAAGAATTTGATAATTTCGATATAATATCGTTCCAAAAGGTTGCTCCCATAACCTTTCTGGGAGGTATATATACAGACACTACAGATATACCGAGTACTTTTGCAGCTACAATTTGTATATTATCGTTACTGGGAAGTAGAATTGTATCATAAGGGAGATTGTTTTTAATTAGAAGAGCTGCACCGCCATATCCATCAGAACGATCTTCTCTAATAATAGAATATCCAGGAAATGAAGCATAAGAATCAGAGGAATACCAAGTTTCAGAGATGGCTGCAATATCGATATTCTGGGACTTGAGCATATATAGAATGTCATCTCTATTGCTCACTGCCGACCTGGCATTCCATTGAAGGAATGTTAAATTTACAGATTTAATTAGTGTTTTGTTTTCCATTTTCAACGAAATCCGGAATTTGAGGATCAGTAAATCGACTTGATATTTGGTTTAATTTAGCAGCGATGGATCGAAAGTCGTTATTTGTATCAGATATAAGTTCTAAAAGACAAAAAGATATTTTTTCAATGAAAGCACGACGAAGAGTATCAGTTTCAACATTATCTTTGTTGGAATTTTCACGATTTTCATCATTTAGTAAAGCACACCCATTTTTAGGGTTAGACGCTTGTCCATTTTGATATGATAGGCAATTTTCGTATTCCTTATTATTAAAAGGGCGAGTGGTAGAAGAGTTGGACATTCGTCGAATTGGTGTTTTAGGGCTCATCGTTTTGACAAAATTCATTGGACGAGGGTACGAATTAACTTTTTCTGAATAGGTAGAGGAAATAGGAGGGTGGGCTTGGAGAGCCTCTCTATACGAAATGTTTTTATTAGCCATGGTTTGTTTCACTTCACGTTGTCTTTTCAATTCTGGGCACGCTAGATCTGATGCAGAGTGTTGACCTTTACAGTTTACACATCGGAGAGCTATAGCGTTACATTCACCTCCAAAGTGCGATTCACCGCACTTGAAACATCTTGGTTG
Source organism: Athripsodes cinereus (assembly GCA_947579605.1). Taxonomy (NCBI): domain Eukaryota; kingdom Metazoa; phylum Arthropoda; class Insecta; order Trichoptera; family Leptoceridae; genus Athripsodes; species Athripsodes cinereus. The sequence goes on from OX388309.1 coordinate 15,940,669, forward strand.
GGATTGGCACTGTACTCTTGTATGTCCATAACGGCTGCAATTGTAACACAATACTGTAGGGTAAACGTATTGCTCAACGCGAAATGCGTTGTGAAAGAGGTACACATACTCCGGCAATACCTGTCCTTGAAATGTCAAGACAATTGTTTGAGAAGGTTTCCATGTTACTCCTTCTGGAGTATTTACTTTTCTGTTTAGGCGTCGAGCCTTTATTATTTTTCCTAACTCTTCAGGAACTTCAGAATACTCTATGATCTCCTCCAATGATATATCCAGAGTGACTCCTCTGATCACTCCCATTTTAGATACCCTGTAAGATGGGATGTATGCTTTAAGGTTATTTTTATTAATAATATCATGGCGGGTGAAAGAGTTTGCTGCCTCGGGCGTTTTAAATGATATAGATATTTTGTACTTACCCTCAGCCTTAATACCACCTGATATTACGTTGGGTATTTTTGAGTTATTCAATTTCCTTCCAAAGTCCAGCGGATGCAATTGTTTTGTTGTATCAATATTTTGGACCATCACTGTATATGGTCCAAGGGCGTTTGGTTTGTAAAATACGAGAGGAGCATCAGGAATGGAAGAGTTCTGAGGAAGGGATGGGATTTTAGTAGGTTTGTTTTCGTTTAAAAACAGGTCTGGGGATCTAGGACGTTTTCGTCCATCAGGTGGATCAACGGGCACCTCCATGATCTCCATCATGGAGGTACCTGCGACACGGTGTTGTTATGGGAGCTATAAAAAAAAACTCCCGAAATAATAACTAAAATGAAAGAGTTGGAAAAAAAACCGAAAAGAAAAAAAAAATCACTACGAGATTGAACCACCCCGAATTTTGTTTACATCGAATAAAAATGTTTTTGAGTTACAAAATAAATTTAAACCGAATTGTTTACGAAAAAAAACAAGCTGTGCACACGACCGATCACAATGACGACGTCACGAACACTCTAAGTGGTGTCCCCTGATCACTCGTAAATGAGTGGATGGCAGATGGCCTTGAAAGATAGTATAGGAGTCACCTTTTATAGGTGTCTGTAGCTCTCTTGGAGATAAAGGAAATCTTTTAGTTCATAATTCCATTCACATACAGTGAATATGAAATTAGACTATTGCCAAAAGATTTGCTACTTCCTATATTTTAAATTATTATATTTTTACTTACAGTGTGTTTTGAATAAAAGAATCGATTATATTTAACACTTGTTTTAATTTATAAATTGAATTACAGAAAAATAAAATATTGTAACAATGATAATGAAAAGTTAAAAGAGAATATTAATTTGTTAAACTATTACAATGCCTTGCCGAAAGTGAACTGATCTCATTTCTATCTGCTACTCTAAGGTGGCATTTGTGTGAGACATTAGCGCCCTCTATAACAGACATCTACATTTTATTTGTTCAACCTGAAGGTTTGCATCTTGGTAAATCTTGGTGCTTCTTCGCTTCTTTCTGACTTCCATAGATGGCGGTGCTATGCCCATTTTCTACTGAAACACATTATGAATTTTCATCTACAATAACATATATAATTGAACAATAAATTTTTGGCAAGCTTCGCTGGTTGCCACACAGCCCCCTTGGCAGTGTAAAAACGCCGGTTTTTTCACGAATTAGGCTTGTATATTGGTCTTCCACTTCTAGTAATGTATACAGGTTCTCTTGATGTTGAAGCAGTCTGTTCTGGTTCATTTCTTGCCTCACAAAAATATGGTTTACACCTGTCCAATGATATTGTTTTCTGTTCTCCTCCTATCAACAAAGTTGCAGTCTTGTCATCTCTTCTGCATACTTGGTAAGGGCCTTGATATGCTGGAAAAAGCGGTTTATACACCCTATCATCTCTAACGAACAAATATTTTGCAAGTTTTAATTCAGGATGGACAAATATGTTATTTTTGTGATGATGTTCAACAGGACGTGGTTTAATTTGTTTCATATACCAAATCAGTTGTTGAGTATAATAATTAGGTTCAGGAATTTCCTCTGTATCACAAAAAATATCATTTGGTAATCTTATCGGATTTCCGTATAACATCTCTGAAACAGAATAATCAGTATTTTCTCTAATAATGGTTCTTAAACCTAATAATATGGTTGACAACGATTGAGTCCATGGGATAGGATGATGTGTTTTAAAACTATTTTTTAGTGTACGATGAAATCGTTCTACCATTCCATTGGTCTCTGGGTGATAAGGAGAAGAAATAGAATGTTTAGTGCCTAATTTAGAACAAAACATTTTAAATTCCGTTGACATAAATTGTCTACCTTGATCAGTAATAAATTTCTTAGGTGTTCCATACCTCGTAATCCAATGGTCCCAAATAGTTCTCACTACTGTCTTGGCAGTGATATCTTTTATAGGTATTGCCTCACTCCATCGTGAATACCTATCCACAAAAGTAATCAAATATTTCATACCTTCTGATTCCACGAGCGGTCCGACTATATCAATGTGTACTGTCTGGAATTTTGCATCAGGCAGTTTCATATTCATAACCATCGTTCTAGTGTGTCTTGTTACCTTAGATTTTTGGCATTTAATACATGTTTTACTCCAAAGATTACAGTCAGCTCTCATGTTCTTCCAAACTCCTCTTTTGGAAATTGTTTTCAAAGTATCCTTGGCGCCTGGATGAGTTAAGTTGTGAATACTGTCAAAAAATCTTCTCTGTAATGTTTTAGGTATGTACGGTCTTAGATTTCCCTCATGAAGATCAAAGATGAGCTGTAAACCTTGTAAGTTGTTTTTGATTAGATTTAATGAATGATCTTTATTTACAAGCAATTTTTCCAATTCCAAATCAAGATTTTGTTGTTTGGAAATATCTTCTAACGAGATATCATTATGTAACTCGATCATATCGATTCTAGAAAAAGCGTCTGCAATAACATTTGAATTACCAGTAACATATCTAATATCGGTACTGTACTGTCCAATTAAATCCAATTGCCTCTGCTGACGTGGACTTTCTTTTTCAAAATTTTTCTTTTTGAAAGCATATTGGAGTGGCTTGTGATCTGTGTATATACAGAACTCTCTGCCTTGCAAATGATGTTTGAAATATCTAATGGCTTCAAATATAGCTAGCAATTCTCTGTCATATGTACTATATGAACACTGAGCTTTATTTAACTTTTTTGAAAAAAAACTAATAGGTTCATAATTACCATCTTCTCCTGCCTGTTGTAGTACTCCTCCGATTGCAAAATCTGAAGCATCCGTCCACAATGACAATTGTTTAGTACTATCGGGATACTTAAGTTTAGTGCAAGTTATTAAAGATTGTTTTACCTCCTCGAAGTCATTCGTCGTAATATCGTTCCATTGTACCGGTCGCTTATCATTCTTCTTAGCTCCTTTTAAGTATTCATTTAATCTTGCTAGTTTCTGGGCAGCGTTTTTTATGAATCTCCTATAGAAATTTGACATTGCGATGAAACGTCTGAGGTCTTGAATGGTTTTTGGTTTGGTATATTCAGCAAGAGCTCGTACCTTGTCTGGCGATGGGCCTACTCCTTCTGCTGAAACTTCCTATCCTAGAAACAGAATAGAACTTTTACCAAATTCACATTTAGATGGGTTGACAATCATACCCCACTCGTCTAATCTCTTAAACAAGGCATTAAGATGTTTAAGATGTGTTTCTTCATCTGGTGAATGTACAATTATGTCGTCGATATATACTTTTACTCCTTCTAGACCTTGGGTCATTACATTCATATGCCGTTGGAAAGTCTGACATGAATTAGCTAGGCCGAAAGGCATGCGTAAATATTCCCAGGAGCCTGCAAATGTGCAAATAGCGGTTTTTTTAATGTCCTCTTCATTCATAGGTACTTGGTGGTATGCCTTCTTGAGGTCCAGCTTTGAAAAAATTATGGACTTTGAAAAATCATTCGTAATATCTTGAATATGAGGTAGAGAATACCTGTCTGGAACAGTTATTAAGTTTAACTTCCTGTAGTCTCCACACAATCTGAACGTGCCATCCGCCTTTTTTACTACATGTAAAGGTGATGACCACTCGCTATTAGATGGACGACAAATACCTTGGGAAACCAGATCCTCAAACTCGGTTTTCACCTGCTTCAGCAACTCTGGAGACAAGCGACGAGGTTTAGATCTGAATGGGCTTCCTCTAGTATCTATGTGGTGAATTGTTGGATGAGATATGTCACTAAAAGGTCTATTTATATCAATTAGTTTTGGAAAATTTGCTAACATTTGATGATACTTATTGTTCTTATCTAAAAAAGAAATAGAAGTTATATTAGTACTATCAACATTAGAATTAAAAGCTTTTACCTTATCTCCACTGCTTTTGTCGATTAACAGCCTGCTCCTCATGTCAACAATTAAATTAAAATTAGTTAAAAAATCAGCTCCCAATATAGCTCTAGATACATCTGCTATGACGCAGTTCCATCTGAATTTTTGTTTAAAACCTAGGTTTATGTTTATGGTTGAAGTACCATATGTTTTAACGATTGTCCCATTTGCTGCAAAAAGTGTAAGATTAACTTTTTCTTTTTGGCATTTGCGATAAGATCTTGGAATTATGCAAAGTTCCGATCCGGTATCAATTAAGTATGATAAACCGTTATCTTGATCTTTAACGAAGAGACGCGTTTGAGGAGTCAACATGTCCGTCTCTATAACATGTCGCTTCTCAAGTTTTTTTGATTCTGTACAGAATTCTGCTGATTGAACGTGCATGGTGATATGCACTTTCTGGCTTTGTTCCCATATTTACTGTGATAGGAGCATATATTATTATGATAATGTTGGGAAACATTGTTTTTTGTATGTCTGTATGTTTGTGTATTATTGTGAAAATTGTTGTTATTACATTGTTTATGTGTGTTGTAGTTAGGAAAATTTCTTCTGCTGGAATGAAAATTATTAGTATTTTGTTTATGCAATGAGTCGTTGAGTTGCTTTCCCAAACGTTCTAACTTTTCAGTTAAAGTATGTACAGATTTATTTAAAATTTCAATTTGATTATCTTTGTCACTATTGTTTTTTGTATGACACAGAGCGATTTCTTGTGCCTGATAAATATTTGATATCTTATCTGCTATTACTGCAATTTCGTCCAAGCTACCATTGCTTGTGGTAATATGTGCTTGTACGTGTTTAGGTATATGTTGTATCCAAAGATATTTTAATGTAGTATCATCAATATTTAAACCAATAGCTAATGATTTCATTTCTCTAAGCAATTGAGATGGTGTTTTATCTCCAAGTTGTAAATTTGAAAAGAGTTTCTCTCTGCGAGAGTCTGGGGATATTCCCATTCTATTTAATATTGCATCTTTTAGTCTAGAATACATTGTTGGACATTTCTCAAAATTTATAATATCTGATACCTGTGAAATTGTGTTTAGATCCAGTTGAGCAACAAGATGTGAATACCTTGTATCTTCGGATGTGATTCCAGCCAGTTCGAATTGTATTTCAATCTGTTTGAACCAAAGTTGTAAATTGTTACTCCAAATCGGTGGTATTTTAATTGATACTCTATCTGTAAATGAAACATTCTTAGTTATATTCGATTCATCCTTGCTAGGTTTATTTGCTTGCTCATACATCTTGAGATAAGTTAAATTTTCCAATTGTAATTATATAAATAATTTGCTGACAATGAAGAACAGCCTGCAATCGAAAAAGCTTTAACAAGAAAACAATTGAGTAATTAAGATTTGAAAACCCGCAAACAATTCCAATGTATCCAGCACTTGTGAAAATTTTCTTAGTTTGTGACAATATTATATAAAAATTTTTTGGTATTTGTTTTCATCCAACAGCGAATAGATCCCTGCAGCTAAACTAGCTAAAATTTAAAAGCAAATTGATTAAAAATGTAACACACATAAATTTGTTGTTTAAAATTTTTTAAATGTAAGATACACAAAGACAATACAAAATCTTTTAAAATATCACTTGATTGTGACAAAAATGTATAAAATTATAAAAATATCTTTTTTTAGGTGCGCAAATTCGTGTCTGATTCGTCGTTTTGTTTATACAATAAATAAGGCTAGAATACTATTCTATATTAGATTCTGCCTTAGACTCTAACACCTCTTGAATCACGACACGGGCTCACTCTCGGCAACGGCAGCAAAATTTTGTAAATTTGTATAAAAACTATGTCGATCTGTTACACACACACATATATTTGAGATTAAAAGAGATTTGAATTGCAATACAGCTGTTTATCTAGAATGCAAGAAAAATTTTTAATGAAGAATTATATTTCAACAGCTGATTGTGACAATTCGAAAATTTTCAAGGTGAAAAATTTTTTGTTAGGTTATGTATAATAATTCAAATCAAATAATTATGTTCTTTTGTCGTGGGTCACCATTTATAGGTGTCACCTTTTATAGGTGTCTGTAGCTCTCTTGGAGATAAAGGAAATCTTTTAGTTCATAATTCCATTCACATACAGTGAATATGAAATTAGACTATTGCCAAAAGATTTGCTACTTCCTATATTTTAAATTATTATATTTTTACTTACAGTGTGTTTTGAATAAAAGAATCGATTATATTTAACACTTGTTTTAATTTATAAATTGAATTACAGAAAAATAAAATATTGTAACAATGATAATGAAAAGTTAAAAGAGAATATTAATTTGTTAAACTATTACAATGCCTTGCCGAAAGTGAACTGATCTCATTTCTATCTGCTACTCTAAGGTGGCATTTGTGTGAGACATTAGCGCCCTCTATAACAGACATCTACATTTTATTTGTTCAACCTGAAGGTTTGCATCTTGGTAAATCTTGGTGCTTCTTCGCTTCTTTCTGACTTCCATAGATGGCGGTGCTATGCCCATTTTCTACTGAAACACATTATGAATTTTCATCTACAATAACATATATAATTGAACAATAAATTTTTGGCAAGCTTCGCTGGTTGCCACAATAGAATAGAATAGAAGCGATACCCTGAATAAGGGCCTATATGTTGAGGACTTTTTTACAGGATCAAGGAAGAACGTGAATGTGCCACTATTCTACTAACTAGTGTTACATGCACAAAAAAAAAAAAAAAACATTGTTTTTATTGCAATTTGACCTTGTTTCAAGTGAAAACTCGATTTTGGTAGAAATTTATAATACAGACCTTTATTCAGGGCTCCGCTTCAATTATCTAATAGATTTTGTCTAGTTTGAGTAAGGAAAAAATATTAAAAACAGTTTTGATTGAATAATTTATGATATGATTATTGTAGCCTGATGTGATTTCATTAAATATTTTAATTACCTACATATTTTTACTTAATGCGGTGTCTTGTATGTTGTTACTAACATTATGTAAGTCATTCTATATTGAACTGATACTATAATATGTGTTAATAGTACACAGTAATAATTATAATATAATATAGGTAGTTACCTACGTGCTTGCTACATTGACGTATACCTATGTGTTTTAGTGATCAGTGGTATCATAGATAATGAGGGAAAAGGGAAATATACTGCATGTAGGTCACATTTTGAAAGAAAATTGATATCCTTCAGTAGTAAAGAAATTAATAATGAATCTTAAAATGCTATTTTACACTACTATATTATATAGTTTTTAAGATTATTTTTGTATTTTAGAGTATGTGTTTCATATTTGCTTGTATTGAAAGCACTCAGTTGCACCCTGGTTACTTTGAAAAAGAATGAAGATAATTGAGTGATTGATTTTGTATTCACTAAATGAGTAAAACTCCATTATTAAATTAAAAAAAATTATAAGTAAAAATACTTAGTTTTAAATTTCTTTATTCACCAGTTACATATGTTTCGGGTTACAAGCCCATATTCATAGTGTGATGATCCTACCTATTTTAAACCATTCTAAGCTCCGAATTTGCAACATCCTAGCTTCTAAACTGTACCTACTGTAATAATTGATTCCCGAAACTAGAATTGACAACCCTGTCCGACTAGCTAAGAATTGTATGAATTTTCGCATTGTTGCAAATATACGTACGAAATATCGCAATCCTAATTAAATTAATTAACGAATTTTGGCCTTTCGTGATCGTCTAGATTTATTTATTAACTATTTTCGTAGATTTGGACCCAGTACGTTGTGTTTTGACGATAATTTTACCTACGTTGTGTATTTTTAAAACGCAAAATAAGTCACCTGAAATATACATTTCAATAATCAAAAGAACAACAAAAATCACAAATTCAATAAAACAATTTAAACATGAATTTTAATACATATTTACTCTGAGATCAACTTTGACGTCAGATCACTTACCTTGAGATACTGTAAAATAACATAATAAAATATAGCATTACAAAACATAATAAAATATAATATAACAAATCATCATAAAATAAAATTCAAATAATTATTCCATGTCATCACGAGAATGTTGTATGGTAACTGGTTGCCGATCCATGATCCTACATAAGATAACCATTTCATAGTATCTATAGCCAATGCATGTACCTATGTTCCTCAATATAACTAATAATTCGACGCTTAGAAAAGGACAGTGGCGCACCTAAGAACATTATTTCATTACTTTTAAATATTAATTAAATTTCAACACGATTGCTATGACATCATTTTCAGAGACTAACTACCATGTGTTAATGCATGGAAAACATGCTGTGTCCATGCTGAAGGAGCGCCGCCTTCGCCCCTTCACGTCTCAAACTCGCCATGCCGTATTTTGAGCCCGAGTGCACTACACTACACCCGAATATATAAAATAATATATAAGATATATTTTCACTAGAACATGCAATTATATAAATATAATAAATATATAATAATATTAGTTCTAAAGATTCCTGATCATTGAGCCTCAGCCAAAGGGCGCAGATAACCCCATTCAAGCCATACTCTAGCAGAAAATTCGAGGAATGGAGCTGTACCTACTTCAGTCGGAGAACATTTGAAATAAATACTTTTTCATTGGTTAAGTTGATTTATACGCAGAAAAAGCACCACCAATCTCCACGTACATCCAACCATGTTAATGATTGCAAGGTGTGTTCTTACAGAACTGATAAGATAGACTACTAATATAGTTAGCAATATCACGAACAGTGATTTACCAACCAGTTATTAATAATTAAAGTTAATTAAACATAATATCCATTTACAAATGCCCAAAGACCTTATAATGGATTGTGGGTCCTCCAGCATATAGGGAAAGGAGAGAATTTTGTTAGATAACTAATTATATTTCCAAAATTTGATTTATATAATTATCATGCATAATTATATACTACAATATCATATATTCTGTTATGAAAGGAATACCGTCTCACCCAAATCGTCTGGGGCCAAACAAACGACTGGACAAAACTGCATTCCCAAGAAGGAAAAGGGTTTATGTAGGGATTTTTGGATAAATGGTATTAATATAAATATATTAATATAATAGTACATAAACAATACGATATATCCATGCCTTGCAAAATGTTAATTAATACATTCTAGAATGTCACAGCAATATAAGTAGAAAAATCCAGTAAATTTATAGAAGACAAATGACATCGATGATAAAATATGTAATTAAATAAATAATCAAATAATATCCTGCTCAACATACAACTCCTCTCCAAACTGCATAATCCTTCGTTATGGTAAAATAAATTAAATAAAAGTATAATATTGGGTAGATCGGTGCGCCACTGCTATCAGTCTAGTTCTACGTGTGTCGGACCGCGCTATATAAAATCAGTCACAGGTACATACATACATACAATAATACTGACAATAGGCATATATAACACATAATTCCTTTGTTTTCAAAATCTGTAAAATAATAACTCCTTGAGTACAACTATTGCCTTGTAGACAACAAACATCCTGAGAGTATCCCTGCACCTAGATATAAATAAATTAATAATATTAAAAATCTTATCTTGGGCAGCTGGCAGCATCACTGATTTTAATGTTAATTAAAAGTAATTTATGATGATCTTTATATATTTCCTAATGAGGAAATATCACTAAAATATAATGTATTAATTACTACGAAGGTGGGTAAATAAAAATATTAAAAGATGTCGAATTCAAACACAGAGATTAATATGATTCGAGTCCCACCTCTCCTAGGCTCAAAACTAAACTGCCTCGAGTAATATCTGTTCTCTCTTCAGATCCTGAAAATGTCGACCCAAAGCAACAAAAAAACTACATCCATCTCTTCCTGACACACACCGAAATATACCTGTTTCATGAAATACCTACATAGATAGGTTGTCAACCACTTGAAATTATACTAAGTTTCATCCCTTTATTAATTATCTACTACAAATATTCGATCTAGGTATATGAAAATAATATTTACAATCTTGTATATATTTGATTCATCACAATAGGTATGAATATGGGCTTGTAACCCGAAACATATGTAACTGGTGAATAAAGAAATATAAAACTCTAAAGTATTTTTACTTATAAATTTTTTTAATAATTGAGTGATATTTATTTTAAATCGAAGTTTAGATAAAGGTTAATGGAGTTTAGTTAGAGAATCATTTTAGGTACTAAAATTTAATTTAGAAATGAAGTCAGATATTCATATTTAAAAAGTATATGAAACCAAGGGGTCCGCGGTTCGATCCCAGGTGCCGGCAAACTCCCTTTCACAACACAAGCTTTTAGCTCACTGTGAAAGGTATTTAAGTTTGTATTTGGGTTTAAAAGATAACCCAGATATATCTTTTTTTTCTTAAAAAGTAACCATAAAAACACAAAACCTTTTCTTTCTTTGAAAGCAAATATCTCAAAACAATAAAAGAAGAAATAATTTAGATATCATTAAATTAAAAAAAATTCTAAAATAAAGTTTTCGGAATAAAATTATAGGAAGTTGGAAAGAGTCTATGAAAATATTGATAGTCTCTATGTACCTATACCTACTTTTGAATTTGCATTTTGACAAGTTTACATGAGAGCGAAATGAATGTTTACAAATTTTATGTACCTATTTAACAAGTGGAGCAGACTCGATTATAATTGTTAATAAAAACAAGTAAATTGGCAGATAACTACTTATTTCTGAGGTTAATCAAAAGACATGCTTAATATTGTGTAGGAACGGAGGAGGTAGGAAGCCTGATGGTAGAGATTCAGACTTTCTATTCAAAGGTTTAGTTCCTTCTGATGCTTACCTCCTCCATCTTCATGACACATGCATATTGTTTATTGGGACAGTGCTTGTGGGCATATTGTAAATCCAGATTTACCTTTTTTGAATTAAAAAAAAACGGATTATTTTTTCTCTTATTCTCAGTATGTGAAAAGATCAAAGAGGTGTAAATAGTATACTTTATCAAATTCCTTTCAATTACAGGTAAAATTAAGGAGTCCTCACCAGCCCGCATTGTGAATGTGTCTTCCGTGTTGCACAAGGATGCCAGATTAGATTTGGATGACTTGCATCAGGAAAATGTTTCCAGTAAAATCATGGTCTACTGTAACACCAAATTGGCCAACAATTTGTTTACTATTTATTTGGCTGAAAAATTAAAAACAACAGGTATTTATGTTTGAGATATTATGAAGAAGAATAAACCTATAAATATTTAATATACCTACTTGAGTGTAAGTACAAAATACAACGGTTAATTATTTAGTCATAGTCCTTTGAATATTATCATATATAGGCGGCTGGGGAACCTATCGCTCTTGGATTTTGTTTTGCTCTCCTGCGAAGTAATGTTTCATATTCATCCCCTTCTTCCTTTGGCACACAGATACATCTTTACAAAAGTATTTCATTTTGATGAGTTAAATTTTTGACACTTGCTCATAAGTGTCAATGTAAATCATCTTTGGATTTCAAACCATTCTAGATGAATCATTCACATCGATCCAATCGCGAAAAATGGACAGAAACATTCTGTTTTAAACGATGGAACCAAAGAACCCTCATTTACAAGGTAAGCATGTTAACCACTAGTATGTATGCCCTATTTGACATAGGTATTAATTTGGAAAGTATGTGTGAATCACGTACAACTCATAATATAATGTGAACCATGTATTCACACCTACCAAGTTGAGAACTTTTGTATGAAATCCTTTAGGAATCCATGATACAGTTTCAGATAGTCCTATGGCAACATTCCCTCTATCATACTGTGATGACCCTACCTATTTCAAACCATTCTAAACTCCGAATTTGCAACATCCTAGCTTCTAATCTATACCTACTGTAATAATTGATTCCCAAACTAAAAGTGACAACCCTATTCAGCTAGCTAAGAATTGTATGAATTTTCGCATTGTTGCAAATATATGTACGAAATATCGCATTCCTAATTAAATTAATTAACGAATTTTGGCCTTTCGTGATCGTCTAGATTTATCTATTAACTATTTCAGTAGATTTGGACCCAGTACGTTGTGTTTTGCCGATAATTTTACCTACGTTGTGTATTTTTAAAAACGCAAAATAAGTCACCTGAAATATACATTTCAATAATCAAAAAGAACAACAAAATCACAAAATCAATAAAACAATTTAAACATGAATTTTGATACATATTAACTCTGAGGTCAACTTTGACGTCAGATCACTTACCTTGAGATACTGTAAAATAACATAATAAAAATAGTGCACAATAAAACATAAAATATAACTTAACAAATCATTATAAAATAAAATTCAAATAATATTATTCCATATCATCACGAGAATGTTGTATGGTAACTGGTTGTCGATCCATGTCCCTACATAAGATAACCATATAATAGTATCTATAGTCCAATACATGTACCTATGTTCCTCAATATAACTAATAATTCGTTGCGTATAAAAGGACAGTGGCGCACCCAAAAACATTACCTTATTACTTTTGAATATTAATTAAATTTCAACACGATTGCTTTGACATCATTTTCGGAGACTATAACTACTGGTTGTTAATGCATGGAAAGCATGCTGTGTCCATGCTGAAGGAGCGCCGCCTTCGCTCCCTCACGTCTCAAACTCGCCATGCCGTACTTTGAGCCCGGGTGCACTAATCTACACCGAATATATAAAATAATATATAATATGTATACTCATTTGAACATGCAGCTATATATAATAAGAATAATTATAAATATATGTTAAGAAGCTTTGTCTAGGACCCTGGCGGGAAACGGGGCAAGACCCATATTGACCCTTGTCTCAAAAGCTGAATCGAAGAGATGGGAGCAGGGCTTGCTAACGGTACACCTACATTTCGAAGCAGGATTAGGACTGAAATTGTTAGTATATAGTATATGTTTCTACAAAGTACATAATACGTCTCGTGCATAATTGTATAATAATAATGATAAATATGTGGTTACGAATAGATCAAACCCACACTATAGACACAAGGTAGCTAGTCTAGTGTCGATAGGCAGAAGGGATCCATATCCATAAGGTAATCTCGACAAGATTTAGCTATAAAAGACTACATATTTATGGTGAGGTGAATTTAGGAATCATGTAAGTCAAATAAAAATATATTTTTTTTTTTTTTTAAAAAAAGATATATCTGGGTTTTGTTATAAACCCAAATACAACCTTATACACCTTTCACACTAAGCTAAAAGCTTGTGCCGTGAAAGGGGAGTTTGCCGGCACCTGGGATCGAACCACGGACCTTAAGACCAATTTAAGACCAATAAATACATAAATATTACTTATGATTAGTGTCATGCAAAATATCAAATTTGTTCCTTCCATGATATCGCCGCAATTACATCATGTTGAATAAGTAGAAAAATCCAGTAAGTTCGTAGAATACAAATGACATTCGACGATAAAATATGTAATTAAATTAATAATCAAATAATATCCTGATCAATGTACAACTTCTCTCCAAACTGCATAATCTTTCGTTATGGTAAAATAAATTAAATAAAAGTATAATATTAGGTGGGTCGGTACGTCACTGCCGTCGGTCTAGTATTAGGTTTGTGGGACGGCGCTATATAAATTCAGTCATAGGTACATACATACATATAATAATACTGAAAATAGGCATACATAACACATAATTCCTTTGTTTTCAAAATCTGTAAAATTAAATAAATCCTTGTGTACGACGACTACTTTGTAGACAACAATATCCTCCTAAATATCACGACACCTAGATATAAATAAATTAATAATATTGAAAAATCTTATCTTATGACAGCCGGCAGGATCACGGATTTTAAATGTTAAATAAAAGTAATTTATGATGATCTTCATATATTCCCTAATGAGGGAATATCACTAAAATATAATGTATTAATTACTACGAAGGTGGGTAAATAAAAATATTAAAATATGTCGAATTCAAACACAGAGATTAATATGAGTCCCACCTCTCCTAGGCTCAAAACTAAACTGCCAAGAGTAATCTATCCTCCCTCTTCAGATCCTGAAAATGTCGACCCAAAGCAACAAAAAAAAACTACATCCATCTCTTTATGACACACACCAAAATATACCTGTCTCTGTCTCCTACATAGATAGCTTGTCATCCACTTGAAATCGACTAAGTTCCATCTCTTTATTAATTACCTACTACAAATATTCGATCTAGGTATATAAAAATAATATATACCGTCTTGTATATATTCAATTCATCACAATACTTATCACATCTCCTGTTTCTTTCTTTTAATATTATTTTAAATGACCTATGTGAATAATAATTTTGACATTTCTGGAATAAACTGTGTATGTTTACATTATACATTTTTGAACTAATTCGTAGTATCAAATATTAAAACATAATATTTTAAGAATAACATCACATGGCAATGGAAAGTTGAAACACAATTTTAATACCGGAATAAGCAGTTTATTAACAGGATGCATAAATAAAAAAATTGCACGTATGTCATTTTAAGTATCCAATGACATGTTTTCTTATAGGTATTATCTATTTGTTACGTATGTCTATGTTTGTTACCTAGTTTTCAAAGCCACCAATATGTCATTAAAGATACCTAACTGTTTTTAATACTATACTACAAAGAATAAAATACTTTTCCGATTTTAGGAGTTACTGTTAACTGTTTACATCCAGGAGCTATTCTAACAGAAATACGTAGAAATTCTAATTATTTAAGGAAATTTGTGTATAAACATGCATTAGGATTATTTGGTAAAGTAAGTATCTGACATTAACTCTAAAATTAATAAGAGTACCTCCATTATTTTGTAAACATATTATATAGGTATGTACATTGTCTATGTACACTTATAACATTTACTAAGTCTATTCTTATTATTTCTTATTTTCAGCACAACCACAACCATTATCCCCTTCCAATTCATCATAATAATAATAAACACTTTATTGTCAAAAATAAATTTTACAAAAGGCATACATTGAGGCAATGTCTTCCAGTAAACCTACCATCAATATAAATAGCTCAATATTAACTGTCAGTGGTCATATTTTAATAAAAAAAATAAATTGTCATTATTTAAGCTTTATAGGCCACATAAATAGTCTATCAAATCTTAATAAATTATGTCAGTGCTCTGGCTCTATTACATGTCAACTAAATCACTTCGCTTTATTTAATTATTATAGATATGTGGGACAATGTACATTTTATAGGCCACATAAATAGTCTATCAAATCTTAATAAATTATGTCAGTGCTCTGGCTCTATTACATGTCAACTAAATCACTTCGCTTTATTTAATTATTATAGATATGTGGGACAATGTACATTTTTTGTATTTATTATAATGAAAGATAACAGTTTTATAAAAGCATGGTACATTGTTAAAATTCTATTATATTTTTTTGCTTGGCAGTGTATTAATTTTAACTGAAATGGAATTACAGAAATTTTACAAAAACTGACTAATGTAAATCAATTTCAGACAGTTTGGGAAGGTGCTCAAACATCCATTTTCCTGTGTGCGTCTCCGAGTGTAGAAGGTGTCACTGGAAAGTATTTCTGTGACTGCAGGGAGAGCAAGCCCAGTAAGGATGCTGTTGATATTACTTTTGCAGAAGCGTTATGGAAACTAAGTGAGAAGGCAGTGCACCTCAAGAACAGTGAGAAGCATTACTAAATTTCATTAATTTATGAAAGTTTAGCATAAATTGATTATTTTAATTTTGTGCTTATTTTATTTAAAAGTGTGCAATGATACAATAAATGTTTTGAAGCTTACTTATTCCTTTGTTTGTAGATTTGTGTCATATATAGCACATTACATAACCTTATATTTGTAGAGTGGGGAGGACAGGTTTGTATATTTATTACATGCAGCTCATCTGTTGGCTACCCTACGTGTAGGATATGCCATGATAGTATAGATAGAACTGTAGAGTTTGTTGGTAGCCTGGAGGTAAAGTCTCGGCCTTGTGTTCATGAGGTGAGCGATTTAATCCCAGGTGCCGACAAACTCCCCTTTCACAATACAAGCTTTTGACTAACTGTAAAAGATATTTAAGGTTGTATTTGGGTTTATAACGAACATCCAGATTTATTAAATTTATTGAGGACAAAAAAATATGAAAGAGCTATTTATTAAAATATATTTAAGTATTATTAGTGTATTATACGGGATATGTATCACAATAGGTATGATTTAATCTGAATAAAATGCATTTCTTGCAGGATAGTGAGAGTGGCCTAAAGCAAACATAAGACAAATAAACAAAATATAGTAAAACACAGCAGATGTAATATAAACTCAAATTCATAAAATTTATTAAAAATATAAATGCACATTCATATAAAATAGTTGTTAAATACACACATTATACCTGATAATGTAATCTATTTGTAATAATATATAGTATTACTTAGTACAAAAATATTATCAATACATCGTACACTGACCAGCAATGTATCGACCTATTATAGCTAATTAAGGTACTTTTTAATACAGCTTCTGTAAGCCACTATAAACTAAACATTGTATACAATGCATGTTTATATAATATATAAATTACTAATTCATGTTGTTAAAAAACATCCTTAAAAATACATCTGTTCCACTGTTTTCAAATTGAAAATTAATGATCTCATCAGGTTGATTTGATGCAAACATTAATAGTACATTAATCTACTAAGCTTAAAAACAATATCAGCATGACTAATTATGGTTGATTTTACATGGCTTAGATATATGCCATTTTGAAGAGACGAACCCTTGATATGCCTCCATCTGGTGCAATGGTTATTCTCACGTGACTGATTTTATGCATGTCTTTGCAATCAAACCAGTGCTCTGTATTGGCACTTAACTGCAAACAATAAATTTAAAATAAATTAGATTGCAATTTGAGTAAATAATTAGATGGCATGTTACCCGTTCCAGACAAAAATAATAAATGTCACCTTTTACAATGACACCTCATAAGTTATTATGAATGTTATTCCAATTTGATATTGTTGATCAATTTTCCAACTGAGAATCTTTTATTTAGGTCTCAGATTACAACATTTGATGTTTTCCCAAATCAAAACTTCTTCCCCACCCTTGCCAGGTTTTCAAAAAGGTATAGGAATTTGGAATATTTTTACAATCCAATACAAGGATTAAATTTTGACACCTGTCATTTTTGCCATTCTAGGTATTTGCCTGGTTTGCCCCCCTTCTTCTAGATCGGGCCCTGCATGGAATATAATATTTAATTGTGTTTAAGTATGCTACATAGAAGTTGCTCACCTTTGATGTGGGTAGAAGTGTAAACCACTCAGTATTTTCATCCTCATCAGGTGTCCATGTTGTGGTTTTGAGCAATGTTCCTTCAATCTTTACACTATCAGGAAAATTTCCCTTGAAATGATGTGTATCAACGCACATTTTACTTATAGGTCCATGTTGTCCCAATCTAAATATGGCCCATTCATTACCTGAAATATTATTACGGTCAATTAATATTAAAATTTGACAATACAAAAAATATCCTAAATATTAGATTCAAACATAACTAATATCCATTGTAAAAAAATGAAACTGACCAGGAACTTTGAGAGTTCCATCTTCATTTGTATGAATGATGTCAGGTCTGTCTAATCTCCTAGCGGTTTCCCAGCCATCACCCATATTCACTCCGCGCTCTGGTTTGATGAGATTTCTAGGGTGACCATAGTGAGCATTAGAATAACCTATAATAAACATATTTCAGCATTAGTTTTTTTTTGTGTAAAACATTTTTGGAATATTTTTATGTTTTGTTCTTATTATGTTGTTCTTCATTACCTTGGCAGACACCACCATTCCTCATTTCTAGAATATCCACCATGTAAGAATTATCGACAAGACAAGGGATTGCAGATTCTGGATGAGCCACACCAAACACTCTCAGTCTGGCGATCCCTCCATCCGGGTATATATTCACTCTTATGTGGGTATAAGGTTCATCAGATATAACCTGTAAGAAAATATTATATTTTCTAATTAAATATACCTACTGTAATTAATGTACATATAATGTGAGAGGTTAGACTTAATCTGGGTACTGAAAGATTATACTACAAGTTTAAATGTGTAAGAAGACTAACCTTTTGATAATTATGTCTGGAGGATACATATCCTGGCCTGAGAGGTGTTTTAGCAATGATTTCTTCCCAAAATTCTGAATTAAGCTGTGAAACATCTTCTAATTCATCATGTGTGCAAGCTGATCCCATTTCACTTCTTCTTTTCGGAATCATGTATTCTTCTAAAATCAGTAATCATATGTAAGACTAATACGTCTGTATGTAGAATATTCTTTCTAAATTCATTAGTGTGAGCAAATGATTATTTCTTTTGTATTTTTGTATATTGTAGGTACAATTGTAATAGGTAATATACTCACGTTCTTTTGTAAGGCAGGCCGCTTGTATGGAATATTTTGGTGCGTAGTTTCCCGTAAAGAAAGCTGTGTCAACATCTACACCTAAATGGGAAGATATTGAATATTAGTATTGTTTTTTACAAACAATATAGTAATGGTTAGATTTGTAATAATAACCAGTTATGCAGTGTAAGCTTACCATGAATGATACTCTTTGTGGCCAGTTTGATGATGCACCAATCATGTCCCGCCTTTCTTTTTCTTCTAGTCTCCCAACCGTCCATCCATTTGCCATATTCTGTGTACTTGTCAGGTATGAAGATAGCGTCACTATCTGATAGCATATTCTCCGCTACAGCAAAATAATCATCAGTGGCAAACAAAACTTTGCCTCCAGTCTGAAATGAAATGAAAGTTGTAGAATACATATAATTAAATACATAATACTCACTTTGTCAACATCACATTTGATATTGTATAAAAAACAAACACTTACATGCTTACTGCATAAATCATTTAGTTCTGTAAATTTTGGTGTTGGTAAGATATTATCAACAATATTATTGTTATTATGAAACATTTTAATTTGTTTTATACAAATCAGACACTTTTAACAATTTATGTAACCGATATTCAATATTTGATCTGAATCCTAGGAAATGCAAACAGTGAATGATTAGTTGTAGAACGTGCTGTGGTATTTATGCCCGCAAAATGGATGTGTAAGTATCACATAAAATAATCTTAATTAGTACTGATCACTCTATGTAGACATGTCTGGTCATAAGGTGAACATCTAAAGCAGTTCATAATGTAAACATAAATGTACCCACTGCTCCCAATGTAGTTTATTTACTTCAATTTTTTATTATTATAAATATATTTTGTATTATTATACAATATTAATTACTATATTATTCTTTCAGAAATAAATATTTATTTTAGCCATGGTGTATGTTTTAAAACTGTTAGTAAAAAAAAAAACATGTGGAAACTCTTTTAAATGTGTAAGTTGTTTAGGCTCTCGTGGCCTACTTTCAACGATGCTGATGTACTACCGGGTTTAAAGTATAGATTAATATAAAAGGGAGGAACTTTTTACCAAAGCAAAATACTTTGAATTAGATGATGTTATATAAGACTGAGGGCTACAGAAGCTAGTAATATTCCTGCATGGAATTTCAGGAACAAGCCTTCTCTTTCATAATTATGTTGCTCCTATGATAAGTACTAACAATAAACAATAAAAACGACGCATACAAGAGAATGTTACAACATAATTGCACTAGGCAATCACAAACCATCTACAGGGAGGCCAGGAGAAATGAGAAACGAATACATCGCAGAAAGAAGAGGCAACTCTTGAAGAGAGAAATGGAGGATATTGAAAGGCACAATAGCGTAAACAATAGCAGAATGTTCTATAAGAAAATCAATAACCTCAGAAAAGAATTTAAACCACGTTCGTGTTTGTGCAGGGACAGTGATGGCAATATTATCAGTGAAAAGCAGGCAATACTTAATAGATGGGTCCAGCACTTTGACCAGCTTTTGAATACAAGCCCAGGAGATTCAATCCCCCTAATCCCCTCACACCATACACAAATACAACAACAAGAGGAACCAGGCCCTGATTCAAGAGAACCAACCCTCAATGAAGTACAATGTGCAATAAAAAAACTAAAAAACTACAAAGCACCTGGATCAGACGGCATACCAGCAGAACTCTACTGGTACGGTGGTGAAATACTTTTTTTTTTTTTTTATAAATACACACTATATTTTATAAATGAGTAGACAATTGTTTCGTCTTTTACCAAGACATTATCAATACTAAATTTAGAAAGAATACAAATTGATTACGAAGGTACAATAAATAAATTATGCAGTTAACAATTTTAAGTGGGGGATGAAGAGGGCGGGGACTTAGGGTGGAGTGGGAATATTTTTAGATTACTTGCTATGGCGATTCACAACATATTGGCCCAGGTATGGGTGGATGAACTGCTCCCTGCTGATTGGAACAAGGGAATCATATGCCCTATTCACAAGAAAGGCGATCAATTGGAATGCTCAAACTACAGGGGAATAACCCTCCTAAATATAGCATACAAAATATTCTCCAACATACTCTATGAACGCCTCGCTTATTACACAGAGCGAATCATTGGCCAATATCAAAGTGGATTTAGACCTGGAAGATCATGCACAGATCAGATTTTCACAATACGACAAATCCTTGAGAAGACTCGTGAATTTAACATTGAAACCCATCACCTATTCATAGACTTCAAGGCAGCATACGATAGCGTGAACAGAGCAAAATTATACATCGCAATGAGAAACTTTGGAATTCCTGAGAAACTCGTACGAATGACACAGATCTCCATGCTGAGTGTAGAATGCCAGGTAAAGATACAATCTGATCTCTCTGAACCTTTTCTCACCCTGAATGGCCTGCGACAAGGAGATGCACTGGCCTGCCTTCTCTTTAATATTGCTCTGGAAAAGGCGATTCGAGATTCCAGAATTGATGTCAATGGAGTGATCTTCTATAAGTCTGTCCAGCTCCTAGCATACGCAGACGACATTGACATTATCGCCAGAAGCAGTAAAGCACTAAAGGAGGCCTTTATCTCCCTTGAAAGGGCTGCAAGAGAGGTAGGACTTGTGGTTAATAACCAAAAAACTATGTACCTTGTGTCAAACCCATTAACTTCTGACACACCACTGACTCCTCTGGTTGTTGATGGCTACACTTTTGAAGCAGTAGACAAATTCACGTACCTCGGATCTCTTATAACCAATAAAAATGATGTCAGCGATGAAATAAAGAAAAGAATCTCTGCAGCGAATAAATGCTACTTTGGTCTCCAAAAGCAGCTGAAACCTAAGATCATCTCCAGAAAGTCTAAGATACAAATTTATAAGACACTCATTCGACCTGTCCTGACCTATGCCGCCGAAACATGGACACTCACTAAGGCGGATGAGCTGAGACTGGACATATTCGAAAGAAAAATCTTAAGACGCATCTATGGGCCTGTGGTAGCAGCGATTGTATGAAGGGGATAGGGGGGAAGAGGAGCGAGGCTGTGTGCGCGAGACAGTTGAGTCAGTCGTGTTTGGGATGTCGTGGTGAGTGTGTGTTTAGAAACGTTAATACAACAAGCTATTTCGGCGCAAAATGGCGGTAAACGGGATCAAAGTTAGTGATTTGCTCCGGTCTTATAACGGCGAAGGTGATGTGATCCAATGGCTCACGAAGATGGAGCTCGTGGCTAAGTTAAAAGGAGTGACGGACTTAGCACAATTGATACCATTGTTCTTAGAGGGATCGGCATTTTCGGTGTATAATGAAATGACCGAGGAAGGAAAGAAGACACTATCAAGGCCGCGTTGATATCGACATTCGCACTTAATCCATTCAGTGCGTATGAACAATTTGTGCGTCGCGTATGGAAAGACGAGCCGGTAGACGTCTACCTGACTGACTTGCGGCGGCTGGCGCGACTCGCTAACATTGCGGGCGAAGAAATATTAAAAAGGGCCTTTGTGGTGGGTCTGCCGTCGCTAGTTTCGAGAGAGTTGCGAGCTATGGCGAACGTTGAAACATTGCCGTTAGTGACAGTGCTCGAAAGAGCGAGAGCATTGATGGCGGAGTTTTCGGAGCATCCGATTGCTGCAGCGGTGGTTACGACGAACCCAATCCAGAGCCGAGAGTTAATTCGTGACGGCAAAAAGTGTTATAGGTGTGGAGGCCCTCATCTCCAGAAGTTTTGCCGTGACAAGTCCATCGTGTGCTGGAGTTGTGGAAAGGAAGGTCACGTGACCAGAAACTGCCCTGGAAACCAGGGAAACGAGGAAGGGAGAGCTGGTGCGCCGGAAGCTCTACCCCGGCGGGAGTAAAGGCGCTACCGGTAGTCGACGTCACAGTTAACGGCTTACGAGGGCGCGCTCTGATAGACACTGGATGTTCGTAATCAGTTATGAGGCGGCGCGATATCTCTGATTCACTCCCCAATCTTAGCAGAATTCGGCTAACTCAATCGACCGGAATGCTCTGCTGTTGTCCATCAACACTTCAGCAGGTGGCCCCCTTTCTCTGAATACCTGCCTCAGTTGATCGACCACTTTACTCACGCTTTCGGTGGGAATCTCGCGCCATATAGCAAATCGACTGGGTCCACAATCAATGATAGTCAGGTAACGTCATAAGGAGATAATAGAGGACAAAGATTTCACGGCTGAGTTTGATGGAGAGGTGTGGACTGTGAGATGGAAGTGGCGTAGTGAACCACCTACCTTGACGAATGGAACTGAATGTTATTCGAGCGTGAACTCCGGCAGCGTCGACGAGGATAGAAAAAGGTTGGCTGGTGCCTCGGCGGGATAATGGCGAGGGAGTTCTTCCTCTAATGGCGGTCGTGCAGCAAAACAAAGGAAAAGTTTGCCCTGTTTTAGATTACCGGGAACTCAATGAACACGTGAATTGTCACACCGCAGAACAGTTCAGACAATTCGGCGATGGAGAAGGCGCAAAGGACCCTTGAAGGTGTTAGACCTTCGATTGGCGTACTTGCAGATCAAAGTGGATGAAGAACTCTGGCGCTACCAAGCGGTCCGTCACAAAGGTCACGCATACTATCTTACACGTCTAGGCTTTGGCCTGAACTGTGCGACAAAAATTATGACTGCCATTGTGACCTACGTGCTTTCGCGTAGTGACAGGGTGAGAGAGGGAACTGATAGTTACATTGACGATATTCTTGTGGATGAATCAATAGTAAGTGTAGGTGAGGTGGAAGCTCTTCTGAAACGCTATGGGTTGGAAACGAAGCCGTCAGAATCCTTGGAGTGTGCTCGAGTTTTGGGACTGATGAGAGACATGATTGAGGAGTTAGAGTTAAAAATAGTTGTGACACTGGTGGAGTCGTGTCGCAATAAAGCGGACATACTTACGCAAGTAAAAAAGACATGGTTGAAAAAGAGTGGTGCAAGTAGAGCTGGAGTGGAAGAGGTAAACGTCTGTGGAACTATTATTGAAAAGACACATAATAACCATCATTTGGGAGTGAGCAGGACGTTTTACTTGGCACGGATGGTGGATCCGACAGTGAAGAAGGAAGATGTGGAAGTGTATGTTCGAAAGTGTTTTCAGTGCGGATCGATCGATCCCGCTCCAGAGACTCATGAGGCGGGAGGGCTAGGTGTTGATGGCAATTGGAGTCGATTGGCACTAGATGTGACCCATTTCAAGGCGAAATGTTACCTGACTATAATTGATTGTGGACCCAGTCGATTTGCTATATGGCGCGAGATTCCCACCGAAAGCGCGAGTAAAGTGGTCGATCAACTGAGGCAGGTATTCAGAGAAAGGGGGCCACCTGCTGAAGTGTTGATGGACAACAGCAGAGCGTTCCGGTCGATTGAGTTAGCCGAATTCTGCAAAGATTGGGGAGTGAATCAGAGATATCGCGCCGCCTACAGGCCTTCGGGTAATGGGGTGATTGAGCGTAACCATCGAACTATCAAGAGGATGGCGTCAAGAACAGGAGACTCTCCAGAGCAAGCAGTGTTTTGGTACAACATGTCGCCAAAGGAAGGTTTGCACGAAATGTCAGTGCCGTCAACGGGTGTGCATTCGTACCGATGGCGTCATCCGCTCAAGCAGGTTGAATCAGACGAAGTAACGACCAACGGATATAGTGAGGGAGACATAGTTTTGGTGAAGCCGCCGCACGCTAGATGCGTAGATCGGTGGAAATCTGGGAGAGTTACTGGTGTCATCTCGGAGTCGACCGTGGAGGTAGATGGAGTTCCAAGACATGTGTTGGATCTGAGGAAATTCAGGAGTGCCTGTCCTGCGCAGCACGATGAGGTAGGTGACACGGTACAGAGTTCTGCAAGACTGCTGGAGGGGTTGTTTTCCGGTGACGACGAAGAGGAAGATGTGAGGGAGATTGACTCGGGACCGGAGACCCTGGACCGGATCTTACCTGGCGTGCAGCAAGAGAGGCCTAGACGCACTCGCAGACCTCCTCGATGGTTGGAGGATTATGTTCAGTGATAATGAGATCAGGGGGGCGTGTGGTAGCAGCGATTGTATGAAGGGGATAGGGGGGAAGAGGAGCGAGGCTGTGTGCGCGAGACAGTTGAGTCAGTCGTGTTTGGGATGTCGTGGTGAGTGTGTGTTTAGAAACGTTAATACAACGGGGCCCATATGCAAAAATGGAGTTTGGCGAAGTAGATACAACTAGGAACTCTACATGTTGTATCAAGATGTGCATATCACCAAGCACATCAAAATTTGCCGACTCCGATGGCTAGGGCATGTGGAAAGGATGAACGACACATCAACAATCAAAAGAATATACTCCACAAAGCCCAGTGGCAGAAGAAGCGTCGGGAGGCCAAAGTTGAGATGGATGGATGGGGTGGAAAAGGACCTGCGAGCTTTGGGCGTGACCAATTGGCGACGAGAGGTGATGGAAAGGAGGGAGTGGAGGCGGCTTCTTGAGGAGGCCAAGACCCACACAGGGTTGTAGCGCAATTGATGATGATGATGATATGATAAGTACGCCAAAGTGTCAGGAATATTGTACCAAGGAGTGACTTGATTGGCACAGATACACCCCGAATGGAGTATCTGGTTTTGGTAACTGATATAATATGGAAACCTGGATTATCAATTTAGTATATTTAATGAAATATGTTCGTCGGTAGCCTAGAGGTAGAGTCTCGGCCTCGTGAACAAGGGGTCTGTGGTGCTGACAAACTCCCCTTTCACGACGCAAGCTTTTAGTAGCTTATTGTGAAAGATGTGTTAGGTTGTATTTGGGTTTATTACAAAACCCAGATATATCTATATTTGAAAAAAAATTAGGTATTAAATTACTTTATAGATATATATTGCAAAGAAATAATATATTATAGGTACTTGTGCATTGATACAAATAACATTAATTGTAGCTTATCATTTTTGACTTTGAGACTGATATCTGAATATTCTTCCAGAAGAAATATAAGTAACTGTTGATATTTAGTGATTAATAATAGGTATCCAAACACTTATTTATGATGGAAATGTAGTGAATTTCATTATAAGTTATACTACTATACAATACCCTCACACCATGTCCCAAGTGGGGTAGGCAGAGAGAACGGAACGCCAAACAGTTCTATCTTTACACACTTCCTTCGTTTCCTCCAATTCATACGGCTTCTCATCATGCACGTCAATTCCTCTTATTCAACACATGGCCGTCCTTGAGAATTTGATCCATGATCAAGCCACGTGACTCTCGGACGCTCACGCTTCCTCACACCTTTTCTTTCAGACCAGTATACCCCCTTTGTCACTCTTACCTCATTCATTCGTTCAACATGTCCAAACCACCGTAGTTTATTCACGCGCATTCTGTCCACAACACTCTCCTTGCTTCCGCTCATTCTTCTAATATACTCATTTTTCACTCTATCGTGCAGCGTTTTACCAACCATTCTTCTCAACGATCACATTTCCACTGCATTTATTCCACACTCGTCCTTCTTCAACCATGTCCATGTCTTATTTGCATACGTAAGTGATGATACAAGAATGGTATTGTGCCCCAGCATTTTAGCCATGTTCGACACATTGCCATTGCTGACAATGGGTCGAAGCGCAACGTTTACTCTAGTATCGGCCATTTTCCTTAGCAACTTTCAATGTCCTTATCGCATTCCATCCCTCGCTAACATACTTCCCAAATATACATACTCTCGTACTTGCTCCAAACATTCGTTGCCAACTTTTATCTCATAAATTGTTTTTTCATACTCTTTTTCAAACACTAAAACTTTCATCTTTGTAACATTAATTTTCAAACCATTCTAATTGCAGCTATCATGCACACAGGTAAAAATCTCTTGTAAATCCCTTTCACTCGCAGCTGAAATATCGAAAAACACAAGTGTCGTTCATGCAGATGCTACGTATAAAATCATTTGACAGGGTTTTCCAGTTTTTTTCCAATTCCAACAGAAAGCACAGCAAACAAGTTGCATTCATTTCATACTTGACAAACAAAGATTTATTATTTGAACAAGATTAAACATTTAGCTTACACAAGTTTAATCAAAATTAGCTCACGGTTTGCCGGTCATCTATTTATTTTGCCGGTAGGTTAAATTTAGAGTTTTTCAATGTCATGTCATTTGCAATAGAAATATAATATTCTCGCTGGGCATAAGTAGCATATCAACATGACATACTTGTCGGCAGAATACATTTTTCTGCTGAACATAACTTCAATATTATGTTGATCATTTAAATGATAGCCTTAATGAAATATATTGTCATATGTGTCGCTGAGTTTCGAAATCCGCTATAACGCATTCAAATGTATGTGTTATAGCGGATTTCGAAACTCAGCGACTTCCTGGGTCTGGGTGTTACATGTATATGTGTTTAGTTTATTGTATATGTGTGTATTGTCACGTTAGTACCCATAATACAAGATTCATCTGAGTTTGGGACTAGCTCGATATGTGTGAATTGTCTATGTATGTTGTGTTATATTATAGTAGGTATATATAGTAATAAATAATATATGCCACTATTAAGTATCCAAGATGATTATTCCAAGTTCAAATATCTAAATTGATGGCACAGTGGCACGTGTGAGATTTGCATTTGGCTTATTTATGCACCATGATATAAATAATGACTGAGAAAAGACGAACATAAAGAAATTGAGGTGTGCGTGTGTTGTGATATGCAAAAAAATGAAACTTTTATTCTTATTGCTTCTGCAGAGTATAAAATATGTAGGTATGTTAGACACAGAAAACCGAGTTGATTATAAATTCAAATTAAAAAACACTATTAACCTTTCCTATCTGGATTTGTTGACCTGGCACAAAACCAACTCATTAATATGTTTTAAACTGGATAAAACTGAATCACACTCAATCTTATTTCAAGTATTTACATTTATATATTATGTTATATTTACCATGATAAAGAAACATTTAGATTTGTATTGGAATATGAAAGTGGATAATGTCTCCATTTCATGTCACCAATAATAATACACAATCATAATTATGCAGTTTTCATTTAATAGATATACTTCCATTTCACTTTTACTGTGATAACTGATTTCAATTGGCAAGTTTGCATGCAAATTTAACATTTAATAGAAGAGGAAATTATTGTAAAAGGGCTTTTAAAGTGGACAAACGTTACTGATTAAGTGATAGGTATATAATGCGTATCTTTGTTTTGTCTCGGTACATAACTCACTTGATTATACCAGTTTAAAAGTGGAATTGTCCGAGTGTTTCAGTTTGTCCTTATTACTAAAAATGTTATGTATGAAGTAAATAGGTCTGTATATATCGATAAAGTTTATGAAATAAGCCAGATAGCTATAGAATATCAAAAATAAATAAACAGAGACTGGTGACTAGTGATTCTAGAAACAAAAACCGAACCAAACCAGTTTGAATATATAAGTATCTGTAGAAGTAAGGGCATTCAAGGGGCTATTTAGATAACAATATTATGTTTGAATATTAGGAGAGTCATCTATACTGAAATGAAGCGTTCATTTATATATTCAGTAACAGATCATTGCCTCAAAACGTGTTATTATAATTTTATAAATAGAACTTACATAGTTATTCAAACAATGAACAGCTGATCATAATTATATGATACAATTATCACTTTTTCATTGTCTGAAGTTTGCCAGGCAATTGTAGAGAAAGTAATTTTATCCATCATGACACTTTTTTAATTATATGCTCTTTAATTTTACACATTTTAATTATTTTTGCTTGATTGTATTAGTACACAGATACTTGAACCTGAGATTATTATTTTTAGTTCTCCTACTGTATTTACTCTATATCTAATAATGTGTAAAACATTTATTTCCAAGATAGCAAATACCAACCAACTGCATTATTAGACAAGATAATAAATATAGCTACCGTCATTACTTTATTGTTCTAAATTCAGTTTAGTAAAATTCTAAATACAGGGGATAAAACTAGTTACAAAATACTTAGAATACTAATTTTTGGAGGGTTTTATGCATTTATATTGTGATAAAATCTATTCAAGATACTTGACTTTTTAATTGTTCTTTTTTATATTTCTTGCTTACAGTATGTACCTATACAATATAATATTAGTACTAGGTATTTCTATTCTCACAGCAGTTTCTTACGCCAGATCTCAGCCGGTTCAGTTACTGAAGCTAAAGCGTAGTTTATTATTTATATTCTCTTATGTATTACTAAATACATTTATCTATAGTAGAGCTAACCAATTGGGGGGAATTTATGACTTTATTGACTTATAAATATATCTAAATAAATTATGTGATAATTTATATAGAGAAATTTAGAAAGAACTTCACCTCCCACCGCTATAAAAAATGATTATAACTCGTTACTAAGAGTGATTTCATCAGAAATATACATAATTGTTGTTGCTTTTAGGTGATATGAACATAAAATAATTGATTAAATATTTTCACGCAATGTTATATTTTTTTAATATTTATATTTTATTTACTAAATATAATTTTTATCAGACCATATCACAAAGCTACAAAACAGAATTCATTCCATTCTTAACAACAAGAAAACCATAGAAAATATTTGCCATGTCATATGTCGCACCTTTGCAATAAACTCGTCCCCTGTATATTGATTGTATCTAACTTGAATATATACCTTTTATGTAATTGTTTGTAATCAATGTACAATAAAGAATTAGTAAATAAATAAAAAAAATTACAAAGAATCCACTAAAACCTTGATGCAAAGTTTCTTAAAAAAAATCTATAAAAATTTGAAATTTTTTTAATCAAAATAGAGTTTATCTATTCTATACTATACCCTTACGCCGCGTCTCAAGTGGGGTAGGCAGAGAGAACGGAACGTCAAACGGATCTATCTTTACACACTTCCTTCGCTTCCTCCACATTCATACAGTTTCTCATACATGCACGTCGGTCCCTCTTACTCAACACGCGGCCGTCGTTGAGAATTTGATCCACGTGATCAAGCCACGTGGTTCTCGGACGCCCGCGTTTCCTCACACCCTTTCTTTCAGACAAGTATATCCTCTTTGTCATTCTTACCTCGTTCATTCGTTCAACATGCCCAATGGGGAACATGCATGTGTGAGGAATATGAATAAATGTTATCATTTCATATTCATAAATATACGTTGATCACGAATATCCTAATAAGAAACGATAAAATAAAACTCTTCATTCATTATTTTCATTTTAAAAATCCATATTTTCTGTTATTAAATTAGTCCGGTGTGACGTCGCTAGGCGCTATTTTGTATTGCCACACATTTCACTCTTAGTACTGTTTGTAGCGCCTGATATTGTCAAACACTGCTCCGCCACGAGTGAACCTTTTTGCGGCGAAGTGCGAAAATTGCTTTTTTAAATGGTGATAAAAACCTTAAAAATGTACATTTTTAAATATAAAAAGCACCATAATTTTTCTAATTTTTTGTACTATTTTTTGGGTTGAAAATTTTTTTTTGTGAAAGTTCCCCATTATCACAATATGTAGAAATTAAACAAAAACTTTTTTTTTATTTACTGCAAATTAAACTCAAAATATTTTTCTTATAATATCATAAGCACATAGGTACCTCATTGTTTGTGGCTTTCATAGACCATCACAGAGTTTCCAAATTTTGATATGCCTTTATCATACGAGAATGAAAGATCAGATTTGTCATTTTTTCTTCACATTCAAATAATTTTATTACATAATGTTAATATTCAATCAGTTGTCTAGAAAAAAATCATAAAGGGGTCGGAATACAATGGAATGGTTTGATGGACATTGATATCCACCTCAAATTTCTCTAAGTATTTGCTTTAATGTTTCAGTTTAGGCTGAATTTTATATGCGAAACCTGTTGTTATTAGACAAATTGTAAAGTACCATTTACTCATAACAAGAATTCCATGTGGAGGTTTTAATACTTTGTTTACCTGAGTGACTGTGTTTACTTTGACTTTACACGAATGTGATGAAATGTGGTGTACAAAATGTACTATATTTAATTGAATCTAGGTGAACGGTAAATTTATATTTTAGTAAACAAATTGCTTGCGGAGTCAA
This sequence comes from Athripsodes cinereus, assembly GCA_947579605.1. Taxonomy (NCBI): domain Eukaryota; kingdom Metazoa; phylum Arthropoda; class Insecta; order Trichoptera; family Leptoceridae; genus Athripsodes; species Athripsodes cinereus. Next base: position 15,971,615 of record OX388309.1, read on the forward strand.
AGTTTATCTGGCAATATGTAATATTTAATTTGTTGGAATTGGTATTTAAAAGTAGGTGTATTTTTATTATCACACATTTGGCATAAATGTCAACTTCAATTACTTTCTTCAAGGTTAGAATTTTCCTTTTATTTTAATACATATAATTTTAGTAAGTAGAATTTTTAGCGCAATTAACAAATAGTTAAAGAAGCTGTAATAATATATTATATTTATGACATCATTATTAGTAACGGGGCTTCTACTGGGTTATTCTAATACATATCAAGAATTTTCTATTGCATAATCAAACATTAAATAATACATATGGATAGATAAGTATGATTTTATAGAATCACTAACACAAAAATACCTGTTTGAATGTGGGAAATTTTATTGAATACATATTTACTTATGTAGGTAGGTACAGATCAATAATTTTTCTTATTATGTTTATTCATCTTATATATTTGCATGGTTTCTCTTTAGTTTATTAGTGTAAGCCAGAAAGATGCTGACTTATAAAAGCTAGTAGAATAATAAATTATAGAAATAACACGAGCGTGGGTATATATAATAGTTTTTACTACAAGTTTCAATAAAAAAGTAGACATTTATTTATTAAAGAAAGATTGTATTGATACTTTCAAAGGGAAGATGGCAATGGTCTTTTGTTGTTCTGCAATGTCCACCAAGTGGCAACTCAAAAGAGGAAATTCAGAAAGTTTAACTTCGTAGGAGGGGTTCCATGATATTTCAATACACGTCGGAAGGTTGTTTGGTTTTAACAGTCCTGTAGCTGGTTTTACAAATACTTCATCCGTGCACATTTTTACCTTTGAAGAATTAGATTTCAGTATTCTACAAAAAAAGGACTTGTAAGTTTACACATACCTATTTTTCTTAATTTGAGTAAATTTTAAACAAAATGGCAGAACTGGTTGAAAGAGACGTAAAAATGTAAAGAATGAATAAATAAATGAATCAATAAAAAATTGATAAAATTACAAACTTACTTGTAAATAAGACTATATGTTCCTTTGTTAGTAAAAAATACTTTTCTTGTTTTTAGTATTCCCACCGCAACTTTTCCAAAATTGATATGTGTCTCATTTTCGGGATAAAATGTGCAGTCAAAAGACACGTCATAGCATTCTAAGGATACTTTAATTGTTTTGGATAGCAAAAACCTTGGCTCTTCATCTTTGGACATTGTCTTTTCAAAAACCTAATAAATATGCACAAATTTCACTGATATCAAATGATATAAATGTACCTTTGTAAAAAATACAAGGATACAATAATTCAAACCACTAACGTCAATAAACAATGCTGCATTTTGAATAACCATTGGATTATTTCCTCCGTAATAAAACTTTATTTCATCTGATGACATTGCTGCTAAAGATGAACATTCTTTGGAAGCAAATAAATTATCCTTGAAATCATTCATATTTCTTATTTTCCAATGTAAAGGTAATGCACAGGAATTAATAAAGAAGAGTGATTTGATTTCTTGTCTGTAAAGCAGCATCTTTCCAAATTCTAAATGTTAAAAAAATTATAAACATTAAGGACAAGTTCACAGCAATAATTAAAATAAAATTATGAATATTTTAGTGTTACTTCCTATATTATATGTCTGGTGTAAACCACGGTTACTTGAAAGAAATATTACCTTTTAATCTAATAATGATGCAAAAGCAAATGCAAATATAAATAAATATTCTGTGGAAGCTGTGTGTGATATGCAAAAAAAATATTACTTTCAAAACAAAAGTTTTAAGTAAAATTAGCACTCTATTTATATTGAGAGATATTAAACATAAAATATTCAAAATAAGTGAAAGATAATAGAGGCCCACATTGAAATATTATTAAAAACAGAAACAAACCTAAATAATCTTGAGATATTTTAAAGATTGGCAGCACTCCCAGACCAGTAAGGTTGATAAGGTAAGGAGATGGATTATCTTTGATGGAGCAAATCAATGTGTTCTTGAAGGTCCCTGCTGTTTTGGGTCTAACAGAAATTGTAGCGATTCCACTCATTTTGGCCTTTTGTTTAAAAAGATAAAAAAAATAATAAACAACAAAACGCTGCAAATAGTTATTCAAAGCATAAACATATTGCAAATTACCTGCACTGAAATATGTTCTGGAGAAATTGTGAAACAACTTCTTGGTTGCAAAAATGTGAAAGAAATGTTAATATCCATGGACGAGATATTTTTGAAAACAAATGCTTCTTTAATAGGTGCACTGTGATAAAAGTTAATATATTACAAATAATGATAAGTGCCACAAGAGCTAAATTCAAATTTCGCATTAGAAAACCAACAGACCCTCATATTTATGTAATAAATATGTGCCTCACCTCTCCTTGCAATATTTACAAAATATGGATCCAAACTGAAATAGATTATTTGACACAAGATAAGCTGGAGCAGTGATTATAGCATCTGAAGACTCGATAACTTTAGAAAACATTACAAACGGATCATCACTGAGCCTGAAATGGTCTTTGATAAATAGGTAAAATGTATAGGTACACAAGTTGAAAAAATCATATTATTAAATAAGCTACTTGCACTCCTTTAGACAAACTGTTTTACATTTTAATATATCACTAAGTTTTTCTACTTCGTATTGGAAGGTTCGGTTCTTGGTAACTTTGCAGTTGAAATTCCGTTTGCACTATGGAGGATATTTTTGCGGCAACTCCACCTGCTGTGCGTTTTGCACAGTACTGGAGATCAGTTTGATTGGTTTTTTCTGGGTTTCGACACGATAAATAAATGAAATAGAAAATATGTACTGGAGATCAGTTTGATTGGTTTTTTCTGGGTTTCGACACGATAAATAAATGAAATAGAAAATATGTACTGGAGATCAGTTTGATTGGTTTTTTCTGGGTTTCGACACGATAAATAAATGAAATAGAAAATAAGAAATAGAAAATATGTACTGGAGATCAGTTTGATTGGTTTTTTCTGGGTTTCGACACGATAAATAAATGAAATAGAAAATAAGAAATAGAAAATATGTACTGGAGATCGGTTTGATTGGTTTTTTCTGGGTTTCGACACGATAAATAAATGAAATAGAAAATAATGAAATAGAAAATAAGTATAATAATGGTAGTTAATCATAAGGTTATTATAAGTTATAAAATTAAATTTTATCTTTATAACTTGATTAAATAAATAAATAAAAAAAAAATTAATATACCTACTATGTAAAACTTCTAAACCACATTATTAGTATATAAGTGATTTTTTATTTTCCTTCTTTACTTATTTTTTTTACACATTGAAAACATATGAATTTTTTTTTTTAAATGTTTAAATATAACTTGAATATATATATATATATACAGGCATAGGAATAAATATAAGTAGTATGGATATATAACGACTTATAATTATCTCACCTAGGAACATCACAAAGTCCAGTTACAGTGATATCTTTTATTTCATTTGTGCCTGAAGAGACAATATGCAAAGTTTTGGTGAAAGTTCCAATGGTCTGTGGTTGAAATGTTACTTTTAAATTCCATAATGAATTAGCAGGGATACAGATAGATTCTGCCATGTCTGGAATTGATTTTATGTGTGATATTATTTTAGTATGATAAAAGTTATAACAATATTATTACTGTTGACAAATAAAGGTAAAATATTTTCAAATGCACCTGTTACTTTTGTTTGGATATCTGGATAAGTTGTTTCTCTAATATCATCACTATTATTATTTGTTGTATTTTGAGAAGTTTTATCCATGGCGCTATTGTTTGGCCCTATTAACACATTCCCTTCAGCACTAGTCTTCAATATTATGGAGAATAATACCATCAATATATTTACAATAAATTGTGAAAACATATTTGAAAACAATTATGGTCATTGTAAATAAAGTTTAACATTACTATTCGTATAACCATAAACATTATATGATATATAGAAATTCTCAAATTAGTTCACCTTATCAAAGGGATATATTGTGAACGGAATATCTTCAAATTTAAATCCAGTATTTTCAAGTTTCAAAGAATATTCCGCAAATTTATGGTTGGTATTTAATATCGAATTATATTTCATGGCTTCTGATTCCTTCCTTATGATGTTCAACATAAAACTGACTATTGAAAGGTTATTTGATGTCAGCACCCACGAAGGTATTCCAATGTGTTGATTTACTTCAGTCCTCGATTCCTGTCATCATCAAATAATGTAAGAGCATAGTTACATTTTGTCTGATGATCGTAAAGAACATGTTTTTACCTTTAAATTATTTCTTTTGTTTAACTTCTTTGACGTAGATAGTCTTCCATTCTCTTTGAACTTTTTTTCCTTGCATGATAAAGATACACACTTATTAACTGGGTCCCAATTATCTACCACTTTCAATAGCTTTTTTAAATTCTTTTGAAAAACATGTTGTTTTGTTTTAGCATTAGTAGTTTTATTTGTAAGTAATTCATTTTCTCTGAAACATAATTGTGATATATCAAAAGTAAATACAGTAGTAACATAGTAAGTAATGACATTTCTTATAAGTAGATTGTTATTTGACTATAAGACCAAATGTTCCTATGAAAGTTAAAAATGTAGTTAAATACTTACTTTCCAAGCATAAAAACAAAGTGAGTGAACGCATTTGTTGGCAATGATTGCATTATATACTTTAGAGTTTGACTTTGAGATTCGACAAACATACAATTTAGATCACTGATGATGCAGCCATTGATGTATTTGCTAAATGAATGTTTCAATACATCTAATATAAGTTCCTGAAATGTATTAAAGAACTGTCTTACGCACAGGTCATTTACCTGGTATTTATTTATAATACATTATTATAACATGGCAATATGTCTTACTTCAGAAAAGTTAAAGACTTTGTCAGAGTTGATAGAACAACTAGATGCACTCGACAATTTATCTGACACAAGATTTACTTTCACAAATTTACATTTCCTTGGGCCAAATTTTCTATTGGGTGTTGTTATGTCTGTGTTGGTTTCACAATAATGCGAGTATATTTTGTTGATCTCATTTTCTAAGCGGTCCTCTTCATCTTGATATCCCTTATCTGAAGTAATTGTAATATTAGATATAATTTAAGTCAGTCATATTTTTAATGATTAATATTCCAAAATCAGTAAGTACTGAAAATGTGAGTGTCATATAATTACCATTAGTTTTGTTGGTAACTTCCATGTAAGTGTGTGAAATGGCTTTTCTGAGGCTGGTGCATGACTCTGTCTCCTGAGATGCTATACAACTAAGCAGTATACTGTCTATCGACACAAGAGGGAGATTTGTTTCATTTCGGATCTTTCTTACCAAATGAAAATTATCTGAAATTGAAATAATGTATTAAGATTAAAGAGATATTGGAAGGTAGGTATATAATGTACTTTAAGAATTAATTGTTTCAAGATATATACATATCAGGGACGTGTTTTCCAAATAAGCTCAAAAGACAGGCTTTATTTGAGTTTTTTTTTTACTTATAACCGCTCTTTAGCAAAAACGGTAAAATATTAAATTATCGTGAGTGTAGTGCGTGGTATCTTTTACACGGATCTGTGATCATTGACTTCAACATAAATGCACTCGTCAGTTTATATGGGCATTGCTGGAGAGCATTGAATTTGCACGTGTCTCTCATTCTAGAGTATTCAAAGAGTATAACAAATGTTAATGCAGTAATGACAGGAGTATTTAAAGTTTTGCACAAATCTGTGCAAGTTAGTATACCAGTTACAACGAGACCTTGCCCCATGTCAATGTATTAGTTAATCCTTTCGTATTACGTGTAAACACAAATAAGTACATCGACACATCCCGGTGAATCAGAACTTGGATATGTGACCTTTTTATATGACAATAAGGAGTTCTTTTGATTTAATAGATTTTTTGCTTTGCAGGCTTGGCTGAGAGCACGGTGTGTGACTGTGGAGAGTAGCAAAACACTGGGCATCTCCTGACATGCCCAACGGCTCCCAGACAGTGTCACTGGGAGGAATTCGTGGAGTGAACTCACCTGGGGGGAGCTGCAAGAGAGGTCGTGGCTTTCTGGGGAGGGAATGGGAATATAGGTAAGAATTTAAATGTTTTGTTATTTATCGTTTGCTGAAGAAGAAGAACGAAAAAGCTTTTTTCATGTTTATTGTACCTATTTGTTTTATAATTTTGTATTGAGAGTTGGCTCGCCTACCTGCCTACTGGTACATAATATGTAAAGTAACTCACCATTCGTTCCTGTTTGATGACATATAATGAATATTCCAAATTTGACAATGTGTATATTTTCACATCTATTCCATAGTTCTGCATCAAGTTTTTTGTATAAACCATTATCTCCCAGTATTTCTAGTGAACAAAATGAAAGTTTATTCTTAATATTTGATAAAAATTCAGTTGAAAATATAAACTAACTATTATACACACTTCCTTCGCTTCCTGTAACTCAACACACGGCTGTCCTTAATGATCAAGCAATGTGGTTAAAATAATTATTATAAATACATTAACTTAAGATTTAGGTACCTATATAAAAAAATTGCAGAACATACTACCAGGAGGCAGAATAGCTTAAGCACAATTTCATATAATTACTGCCAATTCATTGTGCACATGATATAATGCTTGCCTTCTTCTTTTGGAAAATATGAGAGTTTTTTGTTTGCATTAATACTAATCAATGATGCAAAGTAAAAGAAACATGCTCATCTAGAACTACTACTATACCACCACCGCATATCCCATAAATGGAGTGGGCAGCAGACCAGCTGTATGTAATAAACATGCGAGCTGTCCTTCATGCATCAAGGCATATCCCACAACTGGGGTAGGCAGCAGACCAGCTGTATGTAATAAACATACACGTTCTCCTCTCCGTGTCAACAAAAAATAAATACATAACAATAATGCATCTAACCTTGTACATCACCATTCACTTCTATTGATGATAGCTGATGATTTAATTTCTTTATGTCTCGGATCCTTTCAACAGAAGAAAATAGTCAGATTTAATTTTTTTCAAAATATATCATGGCATATAAAAAAAGCCAACCAAGTCCAATTTTTTGATAGGTATATTGAATTATTCACACCATTGATCAGTAGGTATTTGGTTTATTATATTATATTGTGAGTAAATAAAAACAATTCTACTAATGCTCTCACATGGTATATCCCACAAATGTGATAGCCAACAGACCATCCGCATGTAATAAATATGCAAGGTTTTCTCTCCACGTCAAAAATTAATTAAGACATTCAAAAAGGGTTGTAAACCTCATTGCTGAATTTAATAACTAAAATGCCTTTATTTTTTCTAACACCTGCCTTTTATAGGAAACTTGAAACTTACAGAAAAGAGTAGGAGATAAATTATTTGCTGTGTGTGTGTGTGTGTGTGTGTGTGTGTGTGTGTGTGTGTGTGTGTGTGCTCCACAAAATTAAAAATATGAATTAAAAATATCACAGATAAATATGATTCAATTCAAACGATGTTGAGGAATTTGTTGAAATAACTTTATTTCTCGGATATTGCACGAGTCCAAGGGCTCCTATTTATCCATTTAGGTGACAGTTTATTAATATTTTAATTCTCTCCAGTTTAATACCACTATGCCAGTGTTGGCATCTCCGATCCTACCACGTCAGTGGGCGGGGGACCCGGCTGACTTAGCAGATCCCATCTTGAGACCCACACATGTTGATGTTGAGGAAATTTTGAATATATATATTTATCCAATGTTATTAGAGTTTTGGTTTTTTGTTTACAATTTTACTAATTATTAGATCTAAGTATCTCGAAATGATATTTATGAACTTGGCTGGTTTTTCTTGCACATTGATAATATGTTAAGATAGTAATAAAATACCTTTTTGATTCGTAGAATTGAAGATGAATAGGAAAATGGTTTGAATTACAAATTCCAAAAAAGGCTTCTTGGGTTTCTGAATATGGCAATGCCGCGTTAAAATCTATGTTAGGACCAACAATCTCAAATTTGGAATATAATCCATTGCCCAACAAATCAATTTCAGTATTACTAGGATTGTGTTCAGTGGACAATCTTAGAGTGTAATTGCTTGTTTCCTACATAAAACAAAGTATAAATATCAAAAAAGACATCCACACACAAAAACATACAATAAAAGACTACAAGATGTTGTATTATTAATGGCTACCTCTTTTCTGGGTTTGAAACTCAACTTTATGAAATCGTGTTCCATGCATTTCAAAATTCCGCTCCTATTTAATATTTGAAATGGAAAACATTTTGATGTGGAAGTGGAATATGACTTGCTTAAGAATGTAACCGACCAGTTACATGGAATCAACCCACTGGAATGAAAAATCCACACATAAATATTTGAGTCCGTTCGTATGTATGTATGTACGTATGTCCTTAATGGACTCGGAAATTAGGAAAGACCGAAGTAAAATAATATACTCTATACGAGGTCTCATCTTCTGGGCAGGTTTAAGGCTAAAAACATTTAAAATATCTTACATATTGATAAAGATATTTTAATTTTAATGCGACTATGTCACAAAATTAGCCACAAAATGTATGAAGAATATATGCAAGGTTTAGTAAAGAGCAATATTCACAGTCAAACATTTTTCATTGTATTGAATTAATTTCAAAATGGATGTAACAATAAACACAACAATTCTGAAACTAAATAATTAGGGTTTATTTTCGTAATAAAATATTGTGTTTGCTAATGAGAAAAGCTCTTGAATTACGTGAATAAAAATTGCATATTTTTGACATATTGGGCTATTTTCATAATGGAAGACATTATGAAACCATAGAAAACTATACTGTAGAATAATAATAGTTTTACCTATAAAATCCATAAATAATGTTAAATGATTTTTCAATGAGTGGGAACCTATTTATTTTCACCTAATATTTTTTACATGCATTATGAAATATTTGATAGTTAAATATTCTTGAATATTGAAGGATGCAGATAATCCATTTTTTAAGGATTTTTTGGGAATATAGAGTACATAGGTGACAATTTATTCTTGACTTTTTTTAATTTCATAGCAAATCTCTCAAATACCCATTTATGTACTGCAAACCAAAAATACAAATTCGAATGTGGACAATTATATTTTAACATTAATGTGCCTACAATTTTTTTCGCGAAATGGGATATTTACCCTTTTTTTCTTATAGAAATTTGGGATGACAATCTTCGAGTTTTTACATTAAGATGAAGTTTTTAGTAGTTTTTGCACGTAGGTACCCGCCTATTTTTCTAAATAAAATATGAGCGTTCGGGGTGTCGAGCTCACATATTTTTCATTTGGAAGAGGTTTTTAGCACTTTTTCCATGTAGGTACCAACCAATATGTGGGATTTCTTAACTTCAAGCTTTTTCATCGCGACGAGGTTTTTAGTACTTTTTTCCATGTAGGTACCTACTTATTATTTTTTTACATAAATGTGGGCATGTGAGGTGTCAAACTTCAAGATTTTTCATTGGGAAGAGGTTTTTAGCACTTTTTTCGATGTAGGTACCTACCTATTTTTTACCTAAATATGGGCATGTGAGGTATCAAACTTCATGATTTTTCATTGGGAAGAGGTTTTTAGCACTTTTTTCGATGTAGGTACCTACCTATTTTTTTTAACCTAAATATGGGCATGTGAGGTATAAAACTTCAAGATTTTTCATTAAGAAGAGATTTGCAATGCTTTTTATGATGTAGGTACCTACCTATTTATTGTTGCTTAAATATGGGCATGTAGGGAGTCAAAAATTAAGTTTCTCATTGGGAAGAGCTTTATACTTCTTTTATCCACGTGCTTCATTTTTTTTCAATAAGATTTTGTTGTTTTAACCCATGTATTTGCAAGGTTTTCTATTTAATTAAACCCGAGCGATGCCGGGTTACATACGCTTGTATTAAATAATACTTTTATCATTAATATATTTCTCTATTAAGTTGTGACTGCATATATACAATGAATAAAAATAAATAATTAAGAATGATTTATAGAGGATGTGCTGTAAGAAATAGTTCTTAATATAATATTAGTTACCAATTCATTATAGGTATCGAGCACACTTTAAAATTTCCACACACCACAGAACCAAAATCGATTACTTTTGATTTTAAGTGTAATGTTGGAATTGCTATAGTAACTTTGGCTTCAATAGGGATTGTGGCACCGTGAACAACCTATAATATAATTATAATTATTATGTAGTGCTCATATTAAATATTTATTGTTAACGATTGTTCAATGATAATCTGATAATGGTGAAAACTGGCACCGGACTAAGAAAACAAAGTGGAAGTGCTAAATACAAGTTTTCTAAAAATATAAATTAATTGCCATTGCCTTACTTGAAGATAAATAACACAAGAGAAATCACTGCCAGCTGTCAAAATTGGTTCATCGGAGTTAAATAAAATGGATGCAATAATTTTTTTAGTACTGCATTCTTCATTGAAAACTTTTGGAACTGAGACTTTTATCCACGGGGGAAGTTCTCGTTTATTTAAAATTTTCAAGTGTATGTCACAAATTGAATAACCAATAAGTTCAAATTTCCTTTTAACCTGAATAATAAATTTTAAATACTATAGACGTCTTTCAATCCACAATAAATAATATAGAATACAAATAAGTATAATTATGCATGAATACCGTTTGATCATATGTGACAACACCAAAATCTAAAATTCTCTTGAAGGTTTGAAAAGATGAGTTGAGACTATTTACTTTGTTACATATTGGGGAGTTCACTTGATCTATTATGAGAGTTCTTTCAATTGTAAACTTTATATCTTCCAGTGACGGAAATACATTTTGTTCCTATGTAAAAATAAAGCTAAAATTAGGAAACAACAAATACTAATGAACATAGTATAATAAAAAATTTAGAAGATTTACCTTGAAATTACTAGGTACTATCACCCAGTCATCTCCTAAATGTTCATAGCTTGGTTCTTTTTCATTATTTCCTTGTTCATTGATAGTCAGGTCTGCTCTGCATACTCCTTCACCATGACAAAATCTCGCGTCTATCACTTGACAATGTTTACAAGTTACACTTTGTTCACATACATCATTCTGCACTTTGTGTAGTTTCTTGTCATCCCTTACTTTGTCGATTTTTAACCAGTCCTCAGTAATATTGCTGATTGAATCATATTGAAGTATAGGTGCTACCTAATGAAAAGATTTAATTAAGATCAACAAAGTTCACTGAATGAAATGTAGATTGTACAGGACATGTGGATCTGTAGATTAAACATATGTAGGTTTAAAGAAAAAGTAGCCCTACCTCACTCTTGTAGGAGTACCCTGCAGCAATATCAACTTGTGGAAATGTTCCTATTCCAATAATTGGAATCTCGATTGGTTTGTGATTTGCCAAATTTAGTTTAAGCAATTTTTCAAATTTCCCATAAATTCCTGGAGAAATTTTAATAAACAATGTAATGGATTGTCCAGCAGACAATTTTCCAAAATTGGGGGATACTTCCAAAATCTTGGCTCGCCAAGGATCATGCGAGTAAAGTTCTGCTTCGTCTGGATGTGTGATTGTGAATTCAAATGATACACAGCCGGAGTTAGTTATTGAAAGTGTCTGTGTAGATGTATCGTAATAGAGACAAATACGGAAGTCTATAACATCTTTATCTAGAGTAAATTCCACATCACCACTTATGGCTCTAATACCTAAATATTTGGCTGAACCACATTCTACAAGACACAACAGTTTCAGATTTAAATCGACAGCTCTATGCGGTTTGAATAAAACAGTTATATCTTGAGAAGCAAATGGACATAACTCCCCTTCACTTCTGTTCAGAGTAATGAGACCACCAAGGAAATGATCTATTTCATCATGTTTATCCATGTGCACATTCTCATTGCAAGAAGGACTTTCATTATTAAAATCTGTACAACTGTTCACAAAATTGTTAAAAATTATATTTTCTACATAAGTTTCTTTCAACAAATTTTCTACATATTGTTTCCTTGGATCTGTATTAAGCATTTTTCTATAGGAACTGTCATTATCATCAGTGTCTGTATTTGGAAAAAGATATATAATTGACAGAATTAAATTCTCCATTTCTAAGTAATTTTTATATTCCAATGGTATCACACTTTTTGAAAAACATTGCTCTATTATCTCAGTTATAAATTGTTTTTTCTCATTATCATCACTACATATTTTCTTCCTGCATTTTAGTGCTTCTGACTTTCTTGTTGACATCTGTAAATAAGTAACATACTGATAGCATTTAATTTTACACTTATTTCGAGTGAAGTGAATAATTAGAAATGATTAAAAGCTTGATGTGAATCTAGAACCAACTTGATCCTTAACACAAGCATATCAATTATTTTGCCAGTGGCTGGCATGTAAAAATTAGTAGTTTTTTTTATTTATTATTAGACAACATTAAAGTGTCTTTTACGGGCCAGAGGACCTAAAGGATACTGCACAAGTCACGAATTTTAAGTACAGCAGGCATTGTTTTACTGAAATATTCAACAGAAGTGATTGAAGAACATTCGTAATTCAGTAGTAGAAGTCTTTAAATAACAAATACAAACTCACAGTAGGACCATACAATATTTCTTCTCGTATACATGCTTACTTTGTATCAAATATTAGTTACCTTTTCATTAAATTTGTAGTAGAATAACCGATATTTGACCATCAGAGGAGTAAGGTTCTTTACTTTGAAGTTCATGGTGGTTGTTTGTGTAGGTTTGCATTCAAGAAGAATATGTGCAGGAGAAACTTCTATATCTGGAATATTCACTTCTCCAACTAATGAGACAGTATCCTAAAAATATATCAATTCACAAATAACTCTAAATATTATTTTTTAGTTAACTCATTTGATTTAAAGTTGAATTATACTGCAACTACCATCACGGGATATTCCACAAATGGAGTAGCTAGCGGATCAACTGAATGTATTAAATATGCAAGCTGTCCTCTCTGTTCCAACAAAAAACTAAGACATTAAGGATGAGTGGCAAACCTCAATGTTGAACTGAAGATGTGAAAACACCTCCTTTTACAGAACACTAACAAAATTACGGAAAAAAGTGGAAACGTGTTAAGATTTTAAGTAAAGATTTGTGTATTTTTTATCAAGAGTATGATAGTGTTTCCACTGAATTCATCAAGTCTGCTGAACCGAGGATTCTCACATAGTGCCTGGAGCTTTTTAAAACTTCTTGGAGGAAGGATGTCACTACAGAGGACCAGAAACTTCGTGAATTAAAATAAGAAAGGCAGACCCCTCTACTTCGTTTTACTAATAAGTGCCCAAGGAGAAGGTATAATCCTAAAACTTTATAATATTTTGTTAATAAGGCATATTGCACATTATACATACATACTTTTTTTTTTAAAGATATATCTGGGTTTTGTTATAAACCCAAATACAACCTTATACACCTTTCACAGTAACCTAATAAAAGCTTGTGTCGTGAAAGGAGAGTTTTCTGGCACCTGGTATCAAACCCCGGACCCCTTGTTCATGCTGTCATATTTTTGGAACAAAATTTAATTTTATATATATGCATATAATATTTAGATATTATCAGTTGAAATTTAGAAACTAAAAAACTTTTTATCTACATATATCAAGGGAGCCATAACTTTATAATAGATGATGTATAACTATGGAAAAATAACATTATACATATATAAAAACATTATTTAAGTGTAAAAACAGCTCCTTGGAAGCCTGGAGGTAGAGTCTCGGCCTCATGAACAAGTGGTACACGGTTTGATCCCAGACGTCTGCAAGCTCCCCTTTCACAATACGAGTTTTTAGCTTACTGTGAAAAAGTTATTATTGGGTTTACAACAAAATCCCAGATATATTTTTTAAAGTTTCTAAAAATATGTTTTTTCTAGCTTTATACCAAAGTCGTTGGTGTGTGAAAGCACCAATGGTACAAACTGAAGGTTGATGAAGTAAAATACAAAGACGTAATAATTTACATATAAAGTGTACCTTATGTGGGCACTCTTCAAGGAAGATATTTAAATTGTCTTTGACTATGTGACTCTTTCTATTTTTCATAACATTTTCATTGAATAAGATATTAACACACACTTTTTTTCCTCTTTCTAATGTAAATCTTGTACTCTGAACTAAGTTAAAGATTTCTGAAAATTTCTTCAAAATATGGTTTAAATCAGTGGAATTACTTTCAACACTTGAAATAATCTTGTCTACTTTATTATGATCTGAACTTGATAAATTAGTAGGAAGCGATTCACCAATAATGTTAGTCAACATTGTGGCGCACACATGGGGATCTGAACGGGATTGATGGGACTTCTCACAAACAAGATGAAATGGTGAATTTGTGGAGATAAATACTTTTAAATCCAGACAAGTTGTGTTTTTCAAGAAAATATAATCTGAAAATAATAAAAAAACAATTGTCTACCCGTTTATGTACTTACTTAATAATAATTTATGATTTGTATCACAAGTGAAGATACATGGAAATGATATTATTTTAATTGATTTATAAATAAGATTACCCAGTACAAAAAATTGCTGCTGTCCAAACCCTCGATTAATTTCAAAAAATACATTATCTTTAGATTTCTCTAATGATGGTTTAACAAACGATGTGGTGACATCTATTTCTTTAAGAATCTCCCTTCTTCCACATTCAATCATTCCAAATAAATACCAATGTTCTTCTACTGTCACTTCTTCTTCATTGTAAAATTCAATATCTACAGTTTTTGTTTCTAAGGTTGCTAGTTTAAATTCCTGAGGATTGAAATAAAAATATTGCCTGGAAGAAGAATAACAAATTGTAATATAATATGATATTTGAGAACTATTTCTATAATTAATTTATTTATTTGGGGTGATTCAATTAACAAACTTTTTAGGTTGCTGCTTCTTCCTTAGTAACTCGTTAATGTTGGACCATTTTATATTGTGAGTTTTTGTACCAAAGTTCTTGAGTGTAATAGACACTTTGTTCTTTTTGAATGTGAAATTTTCTCCAAGATCCATTAGACGCCCTGAAGGAGGCTCTATCACTATGCAACTATTGACACCCTTAGCAGTTACTGGAATTATTATACTGCGAGCATTTTGTATTTCAACAACTAATTTATCACTGAAATTATCAGGATCCTTCAGGAATACAGACACAACAATATCTAGAGACTCATCAGCCTTAATTGTACCGTGTTTAATATTGACATCCCACAGAGATATACCGTTTTTCTGAAATAACAATACAAAACTAATTACTGATTTATATTAATTTGTCGGCCAGTCGGGCACGGAGGTATACTCTTGCCTTTGAGCCACGAGATACTGAATTGAATTCTTGACCAGGATAAAATGAAGAATGACCTTTTTCAAATTGTAATGGGTCTGGGTATTACACGTATGTATATGTATGTATTTAGTGAATTGTATATATGTGTATTGCCGTGATAGTAGCTACTTTTATACAAGATTCATATCTTAGTCTGGAACTAACTGTGAATAATTAATATACTAAGTAATAAACGTATTCGTAAAGTTCTCACAAAATGACACTTGAATATAGCATCTATAGGACATTGGTTGCATAGTGTAATAATCTTGCTTGATTTCTGCAGCAAACTCAACTCTCCCCAATGCAGAAATTTTGGAGTACAGAAAATTTTGGGCCCAATTCCTGTCATATCTAACTCACATATTGTGATGGCGACAGGTGATCCTAAGATTGCAATTCTGAAATAAAAAATAAGGATCCAATTTAGTGTAAATATTAATTGATCATCACATACTGTAAATAAAATTAATTTTGAGAAATTAATTACTTGATTGTTTTGCTAGCTTTACCCAGAACATTGCATTTCAGGAATAAGTCCAAACAAAATTGCTGATTAGCATTAAAAACTCCTTCACTTGGAATTATATTGCATTCAATGTCCGTGCTTTCATTTGGCTGAAACATTATTTGTTGAAAAATATTGATCAAAATAAAAACTCATCATAACAATACATCATCCTATATACCATAAGAGGATATCCGAAACTATATAGGTAATTATAGAAAATAGGAAAGCATTATTTATATTTTCACATAGAAATGAACATTTCCTATGAAGCTTAAGTTAATTGGGTAGATCTGTACCTTTTATTACAGAATATTCGATAATATAGTTACATTCTGATACCTCACACACTGAATAAAAGTATCCTTTCACGTTGGATAAATTCTGCAAGGTGACTGTGCTTATTACTTGTCCCTTAATGTAGCAGTTCTTTAATGAGATATTAGGGGTGGTGGACATCACATTAGGACACACACCGTTGTACTGTAGAGGCACTGTTATTGGATTGGATTCAGATTCGTGGAATGTAAGTTCCAGGAGCGTCTCTTGCTGACGTTGAATTCCTGGTATTAGTTGAACCTGTATTGTAAAATGTTACAAAAATATTTTTTATAATTTTATAACAAAACCTTCAGTACCCTCAGATTCCTATCTTAAATCAAAGTAACACAAACTGTTGTACATAATGAAATGAACTGAAGGAGTAAAAATGTAGGACAATCACATTACAAGTAGAAGATGAAACTCTCTTGTGACTAAACCTAGGTAAAAAGTCTAGAACCTGCAGGGTTACTCTTGACAAAACTAAACACGATCTTAATCTAGTCTTGATCTTGATCATACGACGCACGAAGGGACTATGGTCAAAAACATCGCGCTACCGCTAACGCGCGATCGGTTTGCATGTATTTTTGGCCAAGAGGGCTAGAACAGATAGAGAGTTGTTATCCAACATAAAGATGAGGAAGATGGCATATTTGGGACACGTACTTCGAAATGAGAAATATAGTTTGCTCCAACTCATTTTGAAAGGAAAAATTGAGGGTAGTCGTGGTGTGGGAAGGCGGCAGATGTCCTGGCTGAGAAACATCCGAGAGTGGACCGGAGTTCGGAGGGTGGAGGAGTTGTTCCGGCTGGCACAGGACAGAGAGGCCTACGCCAGGGTGATAGCCGACGTCGGGGGGACCTGACATGGCACTTTGAGAAGAAGAAGTCACTTCGTGCGTCGAATGATCAAGATCAAGACTAGATTAAGATCGTGTTTAGTTTTTTCAAGAGTAGCCCTGCTGTTTCATACTGTGTGTCAGCGGCCAGTGTCTCACAAGGTCTCTGGTTTGATTCCTGGCCAGAACAAAATGAAGAATGATCTTTTTCAAATTGCCTTGGGTCTGGGTGTTACATGTATATGTGTCGCATCAGTAAGATTCATATCTTAATTTGGGACTAGTTCGATCTGTTTGAATTGTCTATGCATGTTATGTTATGCTATGATTACTTTGAAAGTATTAAGGTACTCTATTTAAAATTACCACAATATTTTTAACTTCAGTCGGATAGAGTATGCAATGTGCTGGTATGATAGTAAACTCCTTGGGATCACTTGGCAGTGTTAATTTCCCAATATTATTACCAACAACATCTTCCACATCCACACAAGCTGTGTCTTTACCGTCTGTTGGTATTTTGAAATATAAGTCAAATGCCACATCCGATAAATTTTTAATGCTGAGATTTTCTATCACTTTGAATCCTAAAATATTATCATAAAAAAGCTATGTGTTCAGTTTAAAATAAATTAATCAAAGCTGTTTTGAAGCAAGTTAGCTTGGCATAAATGAAGTATGTACGAAACCTGGTTAGATTTTTATCTAAATATTTATTTGTAATTTTTCATGAGTTCGTCGGTAGCCTGGAGGTAGAGTCTCGACCTCGTGAACAAGGAGTCCGTGGTTCGATATCAGGTGCCGCCAAATTCTCCTTTCACGTCACAAGCTTTTAGTAGACTTGATTTTTTTAAAAGTGCCCTAGCATCGCTACGCACACAGTCACAGGTAATGTGTATTACAGAACACGTGATTGCATTAGTAGCTGAGTAGCATCACTGTGATTGGCTGGTGCATTGTGTGGGGTGTGTAGCATATTCATTACTGAAGGATGTTTTAATAATCATTTACCTATGAGCGCCGGGGCACTCTTACATGAATTTTACTCTAGCTTACTGTGAAAGGTGTTTAAGGGTGTATTTGGGTTTATAAAAAAACCTAGATATATCTTTTTAAAAAAAAAAACAGTTAAGTAACAAGTATACACGATTTTTTTTAAGAATTTAGAAAAAATATACCTACCTATTGGTACATCCCCAAAGGCTAACATGGGAGGCTCAATACGTATTTTTGGAGATGAAACTGCACCTCTGCAATAAAATAACATATCAATGTATAAATAAGTTTGTTTTAGTATTTAGGAATATTTAAACTTCAGAACGAACAGTAAAATTTAAGACAGATTTTACTTGAATGTTAATTTGAGGACTTCACAAGATTTAACAACTTCAAAGCAAGCATCGTCAATATATGGTCCTGGATTGTGACCAGTGACTGATAATGTGACAGTTATCTTTTCTTCAGCTTTCACAATAAATTGTGATGGTTCGCATGTTATTCGTGTGCCAAAGCTGGAGCCCAGTTTCTTGAATATTACCTCACCATCAACTTCACCTGTGTGAGGGCAAGCAAGCATTCAATTTCATTTAACTATTTTACATAAGAATTGTTTGTGACGTAATATAATAATGTAAATATGCAAATGTAAAATGATATTGTACAAGTAAGAAAAATGTAAGAACAACAATTTATATATTTACCTTTATTAATAAGTGTCACAGGGAAATTAAATTGTTTACCAAACATCAGGTCTACAACAATATGAGTGGGATCCAGAACTATGTCGGGTCCTAGACAAGTGGCTGTCATCATGAGTGGTAACCTCTCCACACTACCAGACACTTCGCAGTAAGCCGCACAATGATATGTATTAACTGAATTAGACATGAACACTATCTCAATAATCTTTTCTGAATATGGAGGAATTTCTCCGCACTGAAATGTAAACATTTAGGTACTCCTTGTAAGAAAAAAATTGCTGACTTCGTTGTTTTTTATAAAAAAAAATGATATTGTATAATAATACTCAACAGTATTGTTTTATAAACCTAGTGAAACCTTATTATATCAATTTTGGTTTATAAGTAAATGAAAAAATGAAGTGTAGAGTCAAATGACAACAAAATTTTCAGCTAGGGAACTCGAAATGGGCCAGTTGCGGATTTTTTTTTTATTGATTAAAAATGTTAAACAGCACCTAAGAATCACGAATATATGCATAATTTTATTATATTTAGCTTAGTTTTGGAGAAATCAGCATTTGAAATTTGAAAAATAATATTCCCGCAAAAACGCCATCCATTACCTTCCATCTTGTGATGACGTCACTTCATCCGAGCGTGTCTGTGGTTTTCTGTCTTGTACGGCGTTTAAATGTAGTTTGCTTACGTTTTTTCCGTGTTATTTTTAAATACTTAGACTTTTTTGTTTATTTATTTATTATAAGCACAAAACAGATAATACCTACTGCATATATAAAGTATAGAAAAAATGTAAATCTTTCAGAGATCAAATCTATCATCCAACACAATGCGCCACAATGGGGGAGTTGCGCTAGTGAGGGATTTTGCTGAAAATACTTGAAGTACGTAAATTGAAGGTCACATATTAATAATTTTAGGTTTAAAATGTATAAAAAACACTTTTTCATACGTAAAAATAAAAAATAAAATCATTAAAATTTGACAGTTATCAAAACGCGACGTAGTTGGTCAATGGCGGATGTGACGTCATTTTATTCGAATTTCTCGAGGTCATATGTTTATCCAGTTTGTTTGAGAAGTGAATCTTCGCCGCTCTTTGCATTTTCTCGATCATTACAGACTAAATTATTATTTTAATGTTTAAAAATGTCTACAAATAAATTTTATAAATATTGCATAGAGCCACTATGCTCAGACACCACGGTTACAGCTCCAAATAAAGCATTTATTTGCGTCCCTACAGACCCGATAAAAAGGAAAAAGTGGTGATCAAATAAGACGATAAGAAAAATAAAGTTCATCCAATGTTAGTCGCTATGTTTGCGAATATCATTTCAGTATATATTTGTAAAAATAATTTAAATATAACTATTTGAAAAATACGTATTTTGTATTTAAATATTGTTTTGAAAAAGTATTTAGTATTCTGTATTTGAAACACCAATATTCAAAAGTATTTGTATTTAAATACTTTTTTGAACGTAGTGTTGTGGAATTCTCAAGAAATAATTTTTGGAGAAATTTACCGAGAAATTTCTCGGTAAATTTCTCGAAGTAGAGAATTCACCGAGAATTTTTTTTTTATTTAACAGTAAAATAATAATAAATCAGTACTTTATTCAATCAATCAATAACAGTGTACAAATGTTGAGACAATTTATCACCAATATTGCTACAATTAAAGTTAGTCAATACCGGATATTTTTTCATATATTTTGTAGGGGAATTCCGCCGCATTATCGCCAATAAATAATAGGGGAATCCCCATGGGAAAAAATCAGAGAAATTTCTCTTCAATCAGAGGAGAAATTCTCGGAGAAATTTCTCGTTCTCGAGAAATTTCTCCGGAGAATTTTCTCTACTCACATCACTATTTGAAAGTATTTTGCGCATCAACATTCTTCTAACGCCGTATTGTATTTTCTTCAATCCTTGTTACTGTAATAATAAGGGATTGTTTTATAAGTTTGCCTTTTGCACCTGGCTTTCTATTAAATTTAGTTCACACAAAATAATACTTTTTTTCGTTGAAAAATAATGACATTTTTACATTTTGCATTAAAAAGCTATCAAAGTGTTAAGGAACAATGTCAAATTTGTATGGGGCGCAGAATGAAGGGTACTTTAAAAATTAAAATTTAATAGTTAGAAAGTGATGAAAAATTAATATCTTCCGATAATTTAATCAAAAATATATGCAACTTGAGATTAAATCATAAGTTTTTTCGCAGTGATATTCGTATATTTTTTAATGTAATATGAAAGTGAGGAACCATCGGTTATTTTAACAATAAGCAACTATTTTGGTTTTAGGCGATATATTTTAAATTGATCATTTTTATAAAACAGCCATGGAACTAAATTTATTTCATCATTTATGCAGCCTCTTACATAGATGATTGTCTAAAAATAATGTCTGTTAGTCGTAATGAAATTTAGGAAGGTGTTTTTCAATCGATAATTTTTATATAAATATATAGAAAAAAAATATCTTAAAAATACATTGAACTATGTTCAAATTTTGATATTATGAAAAACAAACAGTAAAAATATCATCTCGATCACGAAAATATTGCAAATAAGTTAATAATCAATATTCAAAAATGGTTGCGTAAAATCATGCGACAATGGGGGAGTTGCGGTAGTGAGGTATTTTGCTGAAAATACTTGAAGTACGTAAATTGAAGGTCACATATTAATAATTTGAGGTTTAAAATGTATAAAAAACACTTTTTCATACGTAAAAATAAAATATAAAATCATTAAAATTTGACAGTTATCAAAACGCGACGTAGTTGGTCAATGGCGGATGTGACGTCATTTTATTCGAATTTCTCGAGGTCACGTGTTTATCCAGTTTGTTTGAGAAGTGAATGTTCGCTGTTCGTTGCATTTTCTCGGTCTTTACGGACAAAATTATTATTTTTATGTTTAAAAATGTCTATAAATAAATTTTATAAATATTGCATAGAGCCACTATGCTCAGACACCACGGTTACAGCTCCAAATAAAGCATTTATTTGCGTGCCTACAGACCTGGTAAAAAGGAAAAAGTGGTGTATGGTGATCAAAAGAGACGATAAGAAAAATAAAGTTTTATCCAATGTTAGTCGCTATGTTTGCGAGGATAATTTCAGTATATTATATTTGTAAAAAGAATTTTAATAAAACTATTTGAAAAATACGTATTTTGTATTTAGGTCCATGTTTTGTATTTAAATATTGTTTTGAAAAAGTATTTAGTATTCTATATTTAAAATACCAATATTCAAAAGTATTTGTATTTTGTATTTAAATACTTTTTTTAAAGTATTTTGCGCATCAACACATATGAGCTTATATTCTTCTAACGCCGTATTGTATTTTCTTCAATCCTTGTTACTGTAATAATAAGGGATTGTTTTATAAGTTTTCCTTTTGCATCTGGCTTTCTATTAAATTTAGTTCACACAAAAACAATGCACCGTAGCATGCTATGCTGACAAAATAATTATTTGATCAGAATAAGAGTCAAATCATATAAAAGATAGGGAAAACCCGAAGGAGACATGATAAAGTATTTGAGATTATATTGAATTTAGAGATATGTTTCGACCATGCTGTAATGTCTATTATTATTATGACATCTATTTATTGTTTCTTGTTTAATTACGAACGACATATTGAATCAACATTTTTTTCCCTGTTTTGATTTCAGTTAGAAGAAGATCTTGAAAACTATATGCGATGGAAAATTATTCTCTATAAAATCTCTTTTTGTGACAAAAAATCGCATATCATTAATGTAGATACTTTTGGTAATATTGTCAGATTGACCTTTACAAAACCAAATTTTTATTGTTCCAGTTAAAGATATGTAATACCAGTTTTAAACTATTGTTTTCTATTCTCAATTTTTTATCTCAAGTCTATACAACATTTACAAACCACTATATACATAGCGAATGTGTAACACTAACTTATATAAACTATGAGCCAATATTCATTTTTAAATAATAAAACATTGCCTTAGGTCTCCAAAATTTATGTGAGCAAAACACGAAACAAAACTCTGAATGGAGAATCGACAGTTCCAACACTATGCCGGAATATGTTATGACGATAATAGTAGATAATAAATAAATAGTTCTTTTAAATAATGAGCTGACGATTTCTGTTCTGTTTTATTAATTACTAATGGGCCAGTTGCGGATTTTTTTTTTATTGATTAAAAATGTTAAACAGCACGTAAGAATCACGAATATATGCATAATTTTATTATATTTAGCCTAGTTTTGGAGAAATCAGCATTTGAAATTTGAAAAATAATATTCCCGCAAAAACGCCATCCATTACCCTCCATCTTGTGATGACGTCACTTCATCCGAGTGTGTCTGTGGTTTTCTGTCTTGTACGGCGTTTATGTGGTTTGTTTACGTTTTTTCCGCGTTATTTTTAAATACTTAGAATCTTTTGTTTATTTATTTATTATAAGCACAAAACAGATAATATCTACTGCATATATAAAGTATAGAAAAAATGTAAATCTTTCAGAGATCAAATCTATCATTCAACACAATGCGCCACAATTAGTTTAAACAGAACAGAAATCGTCAGCTCATTATTTAAAAGAACTTTTTATTATATTATCTACTATTATCGTCATAAATTAACTCAAATATCATGTCTCCTTCGTGTTTTCCCTATCTTTTATATGATTTGACGCTTATTCTGATCAAATAGTTATTTTGTCAGCATAGCAGTATAACATGCTACGGTGCATTGTTTTTGTGTGAACTAAATTTAATAGAAAGCCAGGTGCAAAAGGCAAACTTATAAAACAATCCCTTATTATTACAGTAACAAGGATTGAAGAAAATACAATACGGCGTTAGAAGAATATAAGCTCATATGTGTTGATGCGCAAAATACTTTAAAAAAAGTATTTAAATACAAAATACAAATACTTTTGAATATTGGTATTTTAAATATAGAATACTAAATACTTTTTCAAAACAATATTTAAATACAAAACATGGACCTAAATACAAAATACGTATTTTTCAAATAGTTTTATTAAAATTCTTTTTACAAATATAATATACTGAAATTGAATCGTGTATTTCAGAAAGCCCAAAACTCCTTAGAATCAATTTATTGGGAAATCGAAAAAAAGTGAATACTGTAATTTTTTTGTGGAAAACGTATTTTTGTGTATGAGAGAGAAATATAGTTTTAATGCTAACGGATACGATAAGAGTAAAAAATGAAACACATTTGAGTTTCTTTATTTATTTTTTAAGTTTCAAAATTGTTGGATTATTGGTGTTTCTGCAATACACGTATTTATGGGTGAACATAAAAGTAAAAAAAATCTGTTTTTATATAAAAAATTTTTTTTTCAAATTAAAATAACAATAATAAAAATTGATCTTCATCTGGGCTAGCATCTTTATTGGGGTCACATGTCGGCCAATCAAAAATTTCTGTGTAAAATGCTGAAATTCCCTCCTCATCGGGAATATACTTTTCAAGTTTTTTTATGTCCTGCATTTTCAACGTATTTATTGGTATACAACCTTGTGTGTATGCTGTTTTTGTGGGAAAACGAATAATATCTCTATTACTATTGCGTAGCCTAAAAGAGTGATCTTGGAAACCATCAATAAAGTCTTTTGTTATGACAACACCTTCATGTTCCCAAGAATGGATAAAGTGGCGAAACTGAGATATTTTAAAGCTAAACTTTTGATCTCTTGAAATATTTTTTTCCCATTGATTCAACTGAAAGCATTGTCTTCTTATAATAAAGAGACCACCAATTTTTCCAATCAAGTATTTGACTCGAATTGGGCAAAACTACTGTGAATCGCTTCAATGACTTTTCAGAGTGTATTGCAGAAACACCACAACTCCCGGATTTTTGGTGTTTCTGCAATACATGAAATTTTTGACGGTTTATTTGTTCTATTGAATTGATGGATTTTTGGTGTTTCTCTTCACTATAACATGTGTCTACCCATTAACAATTAAATTCTGCGATAAAGTGAAATTCGAAAAAAAGGGAGTTTTGGGGTTTCTGAAATACACGATTCAATTATCCTCGCAAACATAGCGACTAACATTGGATAAAACTTTATTTTTCTTATCGTCTCTTTTGATCACCATACACCACTTTTTCCTTTTTACCAGGTCTGTAGGCACGCAAATAAATGCTTTATTTGGAGCTGTAACCGTGGTGTCTGAGCATAGTGGCTCTATGCAATATTTATAAAATTTATTTATAGACATTTTTAAACATAAAAATAATAATTTTGTCCGTAAAGACCGAGAAAATGCAACGAACAGCGAACATTCACTTCTCAAACAAACTGGATAAACATGTGACCTCGAGAAATTCGAATAAAATGACGTCACATCCGCCATTGACCAACTACGTCGCGTTTTGATAACTGTCAAATTTTAATGATTTTATATTTTATTTTTACGTATGAAAAAGTGTTTTTTATACATTTTAAACCTCAAATTATTAATATGTGACCTTCAATTTACGTACTTCAAGTATTTTCAGCAAAATCCCTCACTACCGCAACTCCCCCATTGTCGCATGATTTTACGCAACCATTTTTGAATATTGATTATTAACTTATTTGCAATATTTTCGTGATCGAGATGATATTTTTACTGTTTGTTTTTCATAATATCAAAATTTGAACATAGTTCAATGTATTTTTAAGATATTTTTTTTCCATATATTCATATAAAAATTATCGATTGAAAAACACCTTCCTAAATTTCATTACGACTAACAGACATTATTTTTAGACAATCATCTATGTAAGAGGCTGCATAAATGATGAAATAAATTTAGTTCCATGGCTGTTTTATAAAAATGATCAATTTAAAATATATCGCCTAAAACCAAAATAGTTGCTTATTGTTAAAATAACCGATGGTTCCTCACTTTCATATTGCATTAAAAAATATACGAATATCACTGCGAAAAAACTTATGATTTAATCTCAAGTTGCATATATTTTTGATTAAATTATCGGAAGATATTAATTTTTCATCACTTTCTAACTATTAAATTTTAATTTTTAAAGTACCCTTCATTCTGCGCCCCATACAAATTTGACATTGCTCCTTAACACTTTGATAGCTTTTTAATGCAAAATGTAAAAATGTCATTATTTTTCAACGAAAAAAAGTATTACGTTTAATAAAACTATAGTTGATTTCGTTATTTTTCCCTTTATTACGCTTTTTATTACCACCAAAATAAAAAAAAGCTAAAATATCTGCGTGTTCCTGCGTTATGCACAGTTGTGCCTAACGATATTTTATATGAAATTCTTTTTCTATTTTGCATAAAATAACATTTTTTTTTTGTTTTAAGTATGCTTCCAACTTTTATTTCTTCATTTAAGTACATAGAAATATCATTCAAGTGGAAAAAATACCTCAAAAGCTTATTATATTAGAGGTAGTATAATTAAGACATTTCTTTTTGTATAAAAAAAGATACATTTCTGGCAAGGTAAATGAATATATCGCTAAAATAATATATTTAACACTAAGATAATACTCCCAACTTGTATTTAATTATAAAAAACACTAAGAAATTGCGCGAAGTTTCAAGTAAAATACAAATTCACATTATAAATCCCGTGTTTTTTGTTAGGCACATAAGGATTTTGTATGTAAAGGACAGTTCACATTGTGGACCGCGGTATTACAACGGTGATAGATATAAATACTACATCATGCATGCGCATAAATTTTAAACACTTTTTATTTGTAAATAAGTTATTTTATTCATAATATATTATATTTTATTCATATTCGTTTATTTATAGTATAATTTTTAATTTGTCATAGCTGCAATACATTATTATGTAAACCTATCTATATAATAAGTTACTATGTGATATACCTTTGTGCTCTGAACTAAAGTCTAGTTTGAGAGTTCTACAGGAGTCTGATATATAAAAATATTAATAAAAAATAAGGTGACACTGACAGTAGTCTTATTTTTGTTCCCTAAATTTTAAGTCCGAGCTATAAAAGTTAAATATCTTCAGTAATTTGCGCAAGGTTCCCATATGTACGGGGCCCGGACGGTTGTTCTATTCACCTGCCGTAAAAACAGCAAATTTATTTCTGTGTTAATATAAATATTCTCATAGAATCATTTACTTCATCATTAATTTCTAAATACCTGTGCAGGTACATTGAAAACTTGAATCAAAATTTGGATGAGATGTGAAATTATCGCATTGCTGTGATGTCGATAATTTAGTCATTATTTTCCATATAGGTATACCCACCTATTTTATTTTATGAGAATTTTTATGCCTGCGGAAGTCTTAGAAGGGTTTTATTTATTATTATTTGTTCACGGCTCGAGTCATTTACAAGTAGAAGATTTACATACATAATTTATATAAGGTAAGCATATGCATAATGGATTAAGACACAGCAAGTTATATTAAAAGTCACCAAAAAAGTAAAAAATAACAATGAAATTGTCTCAGCAATAATAATTATTGATATTAAGAAACAACATACTGAGCATGTGAACTGCGCTTTATAAATCTTGTGCATAACGACGTGTCTATGGTTTATAAGCAAAGATTTTGGTTTTAGGCGATATGCGTACTATCTTTCTGGAAAAGCATGTAATCTGCTTAAAAAGATCCTATATTAAAGTATGCATATTTTTTTCTTGATTTAACTTGGTCAAGTGAAAGAAAAAACATAAAAAATATTTTAGTTGAATAATTTGAAAATATTTTGTTTCGATACCAGGTGCCGTATCACGCCCCTACATTCCCCGACACCCGGGATGATAAAACGGCCACCCCGAGGTTAGGTTACATAGCAGCGTGATTGGAATATATAAAAATAAAAGGGAAGTTACAAAATACTTACTCGGCTGTTACTAGTTTATTTTAAATCTTATTGCTCACAATACTATTGAGCCTTTGGCAAGTTTATCCAGAGGTAAGTTCACACTAGGGCGGAGGAAAAACAATGGTTAGGTATATAATATGTTGGATTTATTCAGATCACATAAGCAGAACGAACAATGAGAGATTATCAATATATATGGTAAGTAATATTATCCAAATACTACTCTTCAACACAGCAAGCATACTCAATGACTTACAAGTATTACAGTAATATGAATATCAAAATAGTAGGAATTGTAATTTTGGAATCTATTTTCGAGGCGGGAAACACTGATGAGTAAAGGAAAGATCTTACTGGTTTTTGGAATCGGCTGAGAAATCTCCACTCCTTGAGGGTGAATTTCGGAGAGTCTTTCCACCACAAAGCCTAGGGACGAAACCTTTAAGCGACGGTGGAGAATGCTCCGAAGATCTGGGGTCTTCCAGTAGAAGGTTTCTACCAATAGTTCACGCACAGAATGGAGGCGAGATGATAAATGCTCAGGACGTCTTTACAGTTCGTAGTTTTCTCACGACAACGGTTATGCCTTTAAGTCGGGTTTAAAGCGTTGTAAACTAGATAATTTTACATTAGAATAACACTGGTCAACGAACTCCTATTGCATATAACACCGGATTGATTATTATTAACTGAGTGAGACTTTAAGAGATATGTTAACGGCGATTCACCAAAATACTATTCTGAATTTCATTTATGGTTTCGGAGAATTTAAATCCATTACAGGGACTTTCCAACTAACTTTCCAGACTTTAACTTTGTTACACCGGAGGTGCGTAAAGAAATAAAAACACGCGGTCCTCAAGAGATGCTTTCTTCTTCAGATTGGGCAACGAACTGAACACAAAATGGCGATTCTTTTATAGCGTCATTGCAACGGTTTTTATGCTATCATCACATACTGACAGCGTGGAACAACCTAACCGCCACAGGTTGGTGAGTATACATTTCACGACATGTTCACTTTTTTTACAAAACAACTGAATGAACTATGGAACAAATACTATTATGATTATATTAATTATATGAAGTACACTAAGGAATATTATTTATGAGAGTCCATTTGAGGTACTCAGCCGAAAGGCTGAGCGCCCGGTAAAAGGCCAGCAAAGAATGTTTATTTGGCGACTTCCCGGCTGCAACTGACGAATGAACGCGCGAATAGCAAGTCGTAGTGGCGGAATCGCATCTTTTAACCGTTATTTTACACGAGAACGAAATCGTATGATCTTTGCATCGTCCATTCAGAACACAGCGACAAAAACATACGAGTGGCGTCGCAAGGATATTTGGTCACGTGATTTGATGGGGAATTTCGGAACGGCCAAAAGTTATTATTATTTCAAATGACCAAGTATAGAAACGAAAGATAGTACAAAATTCTCCCGTCAAGTTTATTGGTTTCATCATCTCTACGTCGCTACACGACAGCCGGTAAACTCCCCATTCACGACACAAGCTTTTAGTAGCTTACTGTGAAAGGTGTATAAGGTTGTATTTGGGTTTATAACAAAACCCAGATATATCTTAAAAAAAAAACTAATATGATTATAGTAGCCTGATGTATACGTTATATTGTTAAATTGTCATTTTAAATTTTCTGCTTGCAGGAAAGTTTTTGTGAAAATTTCCATAGAACTTGAAAATCGGGCTCAGTTCGGCTACGGTCGTCTCTAAAACTGCGTCCCATTTTTTCTTTAAAATTATCGAAAAATAATAAGGTTTTATGTGTTAAACTACATTAATATAGCACTAAATTATTTAATTTTTACCGTGGAAATATATTTTTATATGTGTTATCTGCTACCATGATACTGATGTCATGATATTTAGGTACATACATAGTAAAATTAACTTATATTATCTTATTTTCATGTTACTATTTCAAATAAGCTGATAAATGCAAATACATGCAACATAAATTACAAATAGACATGCACACTGTTGTATTAATTGTTATCAAATATGTAAGAAAGTACCTAGGCACTTTGCTTAGTAGTTATTTATTATTATTTCTATTTTGAATTTATTCCATTGGATTGTTTTGTTTTATAATTGAAAATAAAAGTCACTTGAAAACTGGAATCGCATGTTTTAATACATAACATGGTGTCAGGTGTGAATTTTAATTCATAATTTGGTTTTAATTAATTATAATATAAAAATAAAGAATAACATAAAAATAAAGAGTATGAATACATTTATTAATAATAAAATAAAATAAAAATAAATAGTGATTTTTAAGATAAAAGTGAGTTTGAAAAAATGGCTGGCTCAGAGTTATTGAGGATGGAAAACTTTAACAATACATTGAGTTTCAAATCATGGATGGATAGATTTGAGTTGTATTTACAAGCCACTGGCCAAGATGCAGTAGGTGATCAAAGAAAAGTAGCATTGTTGTTATTTTGCATGGGTGAGAAGGGAATTGAGGTTTATAACACATGGGATGAACCTCAAAAGGAGTTGAAATATTCTACAATAGTAAGTAAATTTAAAGAACATTTCATACCTAAACAGAATGTTACATTCAATAGATACAAATTATTCAACAGAAAACAAAAAGAGGAGGAAACTTTTCAAGAATATTTAATTAACCTTAAAGAAATTATAACAACTTGCGAATTTGGTGATTTGAAAGAAAACATTTTAAGAGATATCTTCATTATAAATATACATCAAAATTATAAGAATTTGCAATTATTATTATTAGAAAAAATGAGTAAAGATTCCGATGAAGCAATGGAAATTGTTACAAAATATTTATCCACAAGAAAAACAATGGAAGAGTTGCAAGCAAGCAAAAATATATATAAAATAAATACGGGTCAATCGAGAGAATTTCACCCGGCAATTCGTGATAAGAAGACATTGGAATATCAAAAACATAACAAGGAGCACAAACAAAGGAAATATGATACAAAAATACAAGACATATGTGGACGCTGTGGATGTCAACATATCCGAGGAAGATGCCCTGCATATAGGATCAAATGTCATAACTGTTCGATTCCAGGACACTTTGCAAAAATGTGTAAAAAGAAAATAACCAACAACAACCTGAGAACACTTCACGATGGTAACACTTACTCAGATACTGAAGATGGATCAGAACAAGACTCCAGGTTAGAAATAAGTAATATAAAAATATGTAATATTCATAATCAATATAAAAACAAGTGGGAATTATTATTAAAAATCAATGGATATAATTTAATTGCTATTATGGATACAGGGGCTATGGTAAATGTGATTTCGTTGGAAAATTTTCATAAATTAAATTTTAACAATGGGTTAAATATAAAAAAGAGTTATACAAAAATCACAGCATTTGGTGGTTTTAACATTCCCATTGTGGGAGAATGTAACATTTTATGTAGTATAAATAGTAGCATGAAAAAACAATATATTAGATTCATCATAATATGTAAAGTTGAATGTCAAACAATAATTGGTTTAGACACATGCATCAAATTAAATCTTTTACAGAGAAATGACGAAATAAATATAATTGTTACTGATTTATGTAATATATACAAAGATGTGTTTGAGGGTTTAGGTTGTTTACCATACACATGTCACTTGTCTTTGGATCCAAATGCAATACCTAAAGCAGATGCACCAAGGAGAGTACCATTTAAGTTGATTGAACGTTTAAAACAAGAACTAATGTCTTTGGAAAAGATAGGGGTAATTGAAAAAATTTCAAAACCAACACAATGGGTAAGTTCTTTAGTTATTGTCGAAAAAAATGATGGAAATTTGAGATTGTGTTTGGATCCAAGGAATTTGAACAATGCACTGTTAAAACCACACTACCCAATACCAACATTTGAAGAAATTAGATATAAAATTCAAGGTGCAAAAATATTTTCACATTTGGATGTAACATCTGGTTTTTGGACTATTCCATTAGATAAAGAAAGTTCAGAATTGTGTACATTTAACACACCATATGGGAGATATTGTTTTAAACGTCTTCCGTTTGGAACTAATATATCGTCAGAAGTATTTAGTAGAACTATGAATGAATATTTTTCAGACATTGAGGGGGTAACTATTTTTATTGACGATATTTTAATATTTGGTAAAGATCAGATTAGTCATGATAATGCGTTAAAGAAAGTTCTTGAAAGAGCAAGGGAAATAAATTTAAAATTTAATAAAAAGAAATGCAAATTTAATTTAAGAGAAATAAAATATTTAGGTCATATATTTAATAGTGAAGGTATTAAACCAGATCCATCACAAATAGAGTCTATAAATAACATGAAATCACCAAAAAATAAAAATGATTTGCAAAGATTTTTAGGTATGATTAACTATTTAAGCCCTTTTATAGAAAATTTATCAGAAAAAAACTGCCTTATTAAGACAACTCTTAAAGAAAAATATTGATTTTGTATGGGATGAAAATTTTGAGAAATGTTTTAATGATTTAAAGTGTATCATCAGCAAAAAACCTGTACTAATTCATTACAATCCAAATAAACCAATTACATTATCAGTTGACTCATCTAAATCAGCAATCGGTATGGTAATTTTACAGGATAAACAACCTATTGCATATGCATCTAAAACTTTAACCTCAGCACAATGTAATTACGCACAAATTGAAAAAGAGCTTTATGCTATAGTTTGTGGTTGTTATAAATTTCACCAATATTTGTATGGCCAAGTAGTACATGTTGAAACAGACCATAAACCTTTAGTAACTTTATTTAAAAAATCTTTATATGATATACCAGCAAGATTGCAAAGAATGATGTTAAGTTTGCAAAAATATAATTTAAATGTAGAGTATGTTCCAGGTAAACATTTATATATAGCAGATAATTTGTCTAGATCAGCTTTGCCAGACACAGAAACTTTAGATTTTGAAAAAGATATTAACATTCATGTAAACTCTGTTATAAATAATTTAGCAATAACTCCACAGAAATTAGAGGAAATTAAAAAAGCGACTAATGAGGATGAAGCTTTACAAATTTTGAAAGAATATTACATTTCAGGTTGGCCTAATTCTAAAGACAAAACACATAATTTAGTAAAATTATATTGGAACATGCAAGATGAAATTAATGTTTGTAATGATTTAATTTTTAAGGGTTCTTCATTGATTATTCCAACAATTTTAAGACCTGATATTTTAAAACAGATGCATGCTGGACATCAAGGCATTGTTAAAACTAAAAAGTTAATTAAAGATTTTTTATATTGGCCGAACATAAATTCAGATATAAAAAATATTATTGAACAATGTGAAACTTGTTTAAAATATATGCCAAAAAATCAGGCAGAAACTATGATTTCTCATCCAATTTCAAATTATCCATGGGAAAGAGTGGGAGTAGATATTTTGACTTTTGAAGGAAATTATTTTTTGATTGTAATTGATTATTACTCAAAATATATTGAGATAGAAAATATGTATAAACACTATACAGCAAATTTGGTTGTCAATAAATTAAAAACTATATTTAGTAGACATGGAATTCCATTGGAGTTGATAAGTGATGGTGGGCCACCTTTTAATTCAATTGTATTTAAATCATTTATACATGATTGGGATATTCATCACATTTTCACGAGTCCGTATCATTCAAAATCAAATGGACAAGCTGAAAGCGCAGTTAAAATAGTGAAAAATATTTTCAAAAAGTGTAGAGACAACAACTCAGATATTTATTTAGCTTTGTTACATTATAGAATAACTCCCAAGGACAATTCACCATCGCCATCTCAATTACTAATGTCGAGACAACTCAGATGTAATTTACCCGTAACTAAAAAATATTTAAAACCAAAAATTGTCAAATATAAAGATTACAAACAACATATGGAATATAAGCAAAGTATCATGAAAAAACATTATGATAAAAGTTGTAAAGATTTGCCTCCACTAAAAATAGGTGACAGTATTGTTTTCCAAAAAGATCCCAATAGTGATTGGGAGCCAGGTGTCGTAATTGAAATTTGTAAAACTCCAAGATCATATATAATAAAAGCAATAAATGGTAATAAATATAGAAGAAATAGGATTCATTTAAGATATAATACATGTCCAAACAATAGAGATGTAAGAGACAATAATGTATGTAAAAAGGTAATTAATAATGAATGTGATAAAACATATACCTATTTATCATCAAATTTAGATTTATCAAAAATACCAAGTTGTTCCAAAGATTACATAACCAAATCAGGTAGAGTAGTAAAAGAGCCCGATAGACTTAAATATTGATTATTATAATATGTTTAATGGATATATAGTAATGGATAAGTAGTATTATTAAATAATATAACGTAAAAAAAAAAAAAAAAAAAAAAAAAAAAAAAAAAAAAAAAAAAAAAAAAAAAAAAAAAAAAAAAAAGAACATGTTGTATTAATTGTTATCAAATATGTAAGAAAGTACCTAGGCACTTTGCTTAGTAGTTATTTATTATTATTTCTATTTTGAATTTATTCCATTGGATTGTTTTGTTTTATAATTGAAAATAAAAGTCACTTGAAAACTGGAATCGCATGTTTTAATACATAACACACACTTTGTTGAAGTATGGAAATATGAAAAATATGCTAAATCATATTTTTTCCGCAATTTTCCGCGTGTCCTGTAAAAGGCAGGTGTAAAAAAATACAACAATATTTAAAACCTTTAATGATGAAAAATTACTCTCCAAATCTATGCACTTGTGAATTTATCCCTGGATTATGGTGACTCAACTAACCCAGAATTATCTTCTAATGATATATCTGTTTTTGTGATACTGAAGATACATGAATAATGCCCTTCAAATCTCGGTCTTTTTGTTGTGTGAAATCTCATGGTAGAATCCAAAATAATAAAAAAAAGAAAAACGTATTTTTTTCTTTTCCAGCATTGGTGCCACAGTCATCGTTGCTTATGGAAGCCATCATTGTTGCTTAATTTGACGTCACAGAAGAACCAAGAAATTATGATCAATTCAATGCAGAATGGTGAAACAAATTATGGATAAACTTTTTGATAAGTGTATTTTTTAAAGTGTATAATATAAATTAGAAAATTGTTTCCGAATTGTTAAAAAAAATATTTTAGTAGGTACTTTATTGGAAATATACCTTCTTACACGCGCACATATTATAAGTTCATATATTTAGGTAGACATGTAAAGCTAATGTGCTTATTTTTTGATCAGTAATTTTATGAATCTATCCATAGCCTCACGCCCCATCTCATGTTAGGCAGTCAGAGAAAATGGAACTCCAATCAAGTAAACACCTACCATTATCCAGCAATAATAATAATAAAGTTACCTGCGTGATTGCTATATTGATGTGTATAGGCCAATTCGAGACAGGCACACTATAACTCTTGGGGCATGAATGCTCTCTCGCAGGTGGGCCTTGGTGACCTCTGTATACATCAATTGCATAATACATAGTGTTTTTTCAAGGGAGTGCAAAATCTTGTTATATATGATTGCATATATGCATTGACATAATATTAATTATATTATTATTAGTCTACGTGTGTGAGTGACCACGTGGTGTCATAGATAATGATATGGTGTTGACATTTGGCGAATATCGCCAGGACACCAAAATATCGTCAGCCATTTGAACCGTGTGAACAAAATGACAGATAGTCTGAAACAATAAAAACTACCTAGTGAAAACGATATCGTCTTAAGTTGACCACCTTTCAACTTTTTCTCTGGTT
Source organism: Athripsodes cinereus (assembly GCA_947579605.1). Taxonomy (NCBI): domain Eukaryota; kingdom Metazoa; phylum Arthropoda; class Insecta; order Trichoptera; family Leptoceridae; genus Athripsodes; species Athripsodes cinereus. The sequence continues at coordinate 16,007,017 of OX388309.1, forward strand.
GAACGATTCACGCATGCGTAGATGTGCGCGGTGTCCGTATCTATCGTAAACATTTTATAACCTATAAATTTTATAATGTTTCGCGCTTCGTGATAGTTGTTATCTTTGTTGTTGGTTTGTGGCGTTTGTTTCCTTAATTAAAAGGCGCCTTATAACCTCTACTATAACATTTTCAACTAATAATAAACACTTCGCGATCTCCATCGTAAACGTCCGCCATTTTGAAAACAGCGTCAAAATCAAAGCGCATTTGACAGATCGTATCTATATCGCCGGTGGACTGTATGTACAGAGGCCTGAGTCAAACACACATTTTAGCGTTACGGTTTCGTTCCGTTAACGTTCAAATGCAGAGGACGTTGCGCCAAAGTGTCAATTTTCGTAACTATTGTGTATCTAAGCAACGAAATTGACACTTGCTCACAACGTCGTCTGAAATTCAAACGCTAACGGAACGAAAACGTAACGTGAAAATGTGTGTTGACTCAGGCCTCTGGTGTGATGATCAATGGGCGTCCGGCGATTATTGTTTTTTTATGCAAGCGAAATTCGCCTGGCGATATTCGACAATGGATGCGTCCAGATAGTAGGATGCGAACGTCAATCAATCATCAATCTTCAACGATTCGGAGCATTCTCCGAAGAAATATTCGAATGAATGCGTTTGTTTCCCGTCCTTATACGGGTTACGAAGGCATTCATTCAAATATTTCTTCGGAGAATGCTCCGAATCGTTGAAGATTGATGATTGATTGACGTTCGCATTCTACTATCTGGACGCACCCAAATGCGAACACCACATGAAGTGAAATAAACTTCACGTATGTCACATTTTTTATCTCCTTTTTAACTTACCGCGAAAAGAGAGACAGTGATTTTTTAATGCTTCGTAGTTTTTCGGTCCGTCCGTAGTTTCAAAGTTATAATTTGGTGTTAACACCTGTTTTCAGGCAATTTGAGTGAATGAGTGTTAAAGAGTGTGGCGTGCAGTGATACTTGAGCTTCTATGTATGCATACATTTTGGTGCCTAATAAGAAGGATATAATTTTAAAGTAAATTTATATTCAGGTTCTGCGTGGTGGGATCTCTCAGTAATTTATGAATGACTTGCATGTTTTATTATTAATATATTATGTATTTTTGTTATTTTTTACATTTATTTTTGATTTATTTGAATGATTTACTTTTAGTTATTTTTGGCTATGGCTATTACTAAGTTTGTTGTGAAACCCGGAAATTCATTAGAAATAAAATAGTTTGATACAAAAGTACTTACAATAGGTGATATTTGAAAATGTGTGTCTGAATACATAAATAAATTGTTTGTTCCTTTTCTTTTGACACATTCTGTTTTACAAATTTCAGATTCTGTTTCACTTTTTTGGGTTCCAGTTGGAATACCTAAAATAAGTAAATATATGTATTTAAAAAAAAAAAATAATAAATATCAATGAATTTCCTATAGTATCCTTAGGGGATTTATTATTTAATTGAATATATTAAAAAATAAAGAATTATATTTTATTGGCACAGAGAGGATGATTTGCATGTTTATTTGCAGTTAGTCCGCTGTCTGTTCCACTTGTGGAATATGCCGTGATAGTAGATATATACCTATCAAATTTTGTATGTAATATTACTTTGTATGAATAAAAAACAATAAAAATAATGATACGTTGCTAAGACAATGGCTTATTATAAAAACAGCTTTTAACCTATGCCTAAAACAATATTAGAGAAAATAGAAACAAAATTTAATTTGAAACGAGTCAACTTTGAAACTTTTGAAACTTTCTAAAATCTTTTTTTAATTTCATATATTTCCTACCTATCTGAAATCAGTGTTTTATTATAAAGTTAAACATACATACATGTGTTATTTGATTTGGTCTTATCTTTCATCCATGTAAAATTCAGAGAATGCTGTGATTTGTTTACAATTTTAATCTCATGTCTGTTATCTATATCTACATATGTCTTAGGGAAGTCTACAACAGCTTGCTGGAGGAAGACATCTAACACTAAGCAACGACAGTACAACTTCAATATCAACTGTTCACCTAAAAAAACAAATGAAATTAGTTTCTTTTCTATAGAGGGACATTATTTATTTATTTATCCTTTTTTTATAAATAAACAGAGAGACACACTATTTGTGATAGGCTAGATCATTATGATAAAGTTATTTTTATTTGTCATTAATACAATTTATGTTAGTGATTTTTTACGGTGTGGAACTCTTTATAAATAAAACAACATAGATAAATTTAGGAACTGAATAACGTTATTAGTATGTGCTTCCTTTCCTAGTTAATTCATTTTACAAACCTGATTCTAAAGTTATTAATAAATCTTCTTCTACATTTCCAGGAAAGTTGGTCTTGAAATGAACATTGATTTGTGTTCGTTCCCCTGGAGGAAGAAACAGCCTTTGAGGAGTGATGCGGAAGTATCTGCAAATGTATGTTATGGAGAGAACCAGAATAATATAACTACTATTATTATTAATTTCATAATATAATTTTACAATTTGTACTGGCCCACCTATATATTATATTATATCAGTATTATGTATGTAAATACGTGACTTACGTGGTAGACTTCAAAGAAATTATCGTAGATATGACTCCAATATTACATATGTCAAATGTGGTTGTGCATTCCTTTTTGACGGGGGTGGTTGGAAGGGTGACTTTATCTGGTATATCCAACATTGGGCGGGGTCCGATGCCTGAAAATTGATAACATTAGGTAGGTATATATATATATATATATAGTATTGAGTATGCTATGCTATGTGGGATTTGTTACCAGCAGTATTGGATCACTTCTTTTTATATTAACTAGCAAGAGTATTATAGTTGAAAAAAGTTTGATATTAATTGAAAAAAGTAGGTAAGTACATATTATTATGTATTAAGGCTTTAATAAATGAAGCGCGGAAGTGTATTGATTGAATAGTAATTAATAGGTAGGTACTTAATAGAAAGTATCAGAAACAGTTGCTAAAACAGTGGCAATTTTGAATGTATGAATGGTAAAGCTAGGTGTTGATAATAATAATGCACAAGTCACAGAGAAGAGGTGTCATTATGTTTATTCCGTGCAGTTACTCCAGTGACTACTCCGCTTGTATGTATATTGTATATTCATATTGTATAGGTAGTTGTAGTTAGATAGACTTACATATAATAGGTAAAGTAATAGTTTCTCTCAAAGATTCCAGAACAATCTTGTGAAGATAATCTTTATAATTGAGAGGTGTGAATAACACATTTATTACAATTTTCATTCCTGGTGCCAGTTGGATTAAACTCTTTTCTGGGTGCAGTTGAAACGTTGGTGTCTTCTCAAAAACTAATTTGAAAGACAACATTTTCTGGAAAAGAACAATAATGTAAAATATTCGTACTCAAATTACTTGGAAATATTTACATTTCTTATTTCATAGTAATTGACATGTTACGTAAAGTGGCATAAAATATATTATAGTAGGCCCATCTTAAAAAGAAATGGTGGCATGATCTGTGAATTATCAATAATATTACGTATTAATAATAAGTCTTTTCATACGCATTTACACTAATTCTTTTTGGCTTATAGGATGTCGTACATTTTTTTATTTAACATTATTTACCTGTGTTGTGTTCATTATTGAAAAAGAAATGTTTTGAGTAACTTCTGGTTGATAATTTTGGAATACGATTATTTCTGGTGAAATGTGCAGTTTCTTGAGTCGACGATGTGGATTATTTTTATTGAGTGATTTCAATTTCTCCATTCTATTCTCTGTGGACATTTGCATCTCGGTGAGGAACTGTGAAGGTGGCATCTAAACAAAGAAACTTTAATCTAAATTAAGATTTTGAACAGTGTACCCGAGGGTTTTACATTTTAATTTTTGTATTTGGTATAATCTATTTTATATAACGTTATTCTATTATTATGTTATAATACACAATATGTCATAATTTAACATATTGTTATATGGGCGAGTATTCTTGATGCGGTCTTGTTCTAAAATTTCCTCTATTATCTTTGAAACGTTAAATTAATAATTATAGAGTATTGCAAATAGACTAAGCTAGGTCGTCACTTTCCAATTTAACTGAGGCTTTTCAAAATCAAAACTAAGGGTACAACTAACTAAGTAACTACCCGAATATAATATTCTCAAGTTTTTGTAAAGCTTATGAGAAGTTCAAGAGAAGTTTATAGCAAATACGTGACAAATACTCTTTTAATAAGTAGAAATAATATTTGCAATTGTATATGGATATGAAAGTAGATATTTTATTATTGTCAAAATAAGAAATCCAAACAATGTTATTTTTCAACAAAATAGCATACCCAAACGTAATAATTTTCATCTTGAAATAAAATCGGATAAATATGTTTTCCTAGTTTAGATGTTCTGGAGAATTCTTCAAACAACTCCATGATTTCTTTTCGTTTATATATAAATCGATTTTTATTAGTTTCTATCAGGTATTTAAAATGTCAACGTTACCAAACTGACGAAATATAAAAACATTTTATTGTGTTTGATGTTTATTTTAATGATTTTTTTTAAAAACGTTCTCGAATAAATATTAAATGATTATAGATGTTTGGTAAGTACTTAACCATTTTCAAGCTATAAAATGTTGGGATTATTTATTAATTGATATAAAAAGCCATTGATTTTAACATCATGTATTCAGAAGAAAAAACAAAATGGAAGTGACAACCATAGATTACAACAAAACCAAAAATATGTAAATAGACACAATTATACTGTTACTAGACATATCCAACCATATCTAACACTCCCCCATAACATTACAATTGGATTACACTTCTTCGAGTCCAAAATCTGATAAAAACTCTTTAATTTTAGTTCCATTTAAACCCTTGGTTAAACTATCCGCTGCCATATGGTCAGTTGATAAATATTCAATTTGTACAACTCCCGTTTTCACAGCATGATTCACATAACGATTTTTAAGATCTATATGTTTAGATCGTTTATGAAAACCAGAATTTCTAGAAAGTTTTTCTGCACTCTGACTATCACATAGCAATTTCACTGTTCCTTGAGGTCTCCACAACCAATGTAAAAGTCCTTTTAAATCCTTTGCTTCTCTGGCACCTTCCGTCAAAGCTATATATTCTGCTTCTGCAGCAGATAATGCAGGAGATTTTTGCTTTCTGGATTCCCAAGAAACAGCTGCTCCGCTTAACACAAAGAAAAAACCACTGTATGATATTCTATCATCTACGTCATTAGCCCAATCTGCATCCGTAAATCCAAATATATTTTTATTTGTTTTCCTGTAACATAAACATAACTTTGATGTCCCTTTCAGATAGGCTAATACTCTTTTTGCTGCTCGCCAATGCACTTCATTATAACATGAGTTATATTGACTTAAAACACTACATGCATGTGCAATGTCTGGTCTAGATGTAACAGCAAAATACATGAGTGAACCCACAAGACTGATAAGGATACTTATTCATCACGTCTTCCGATGTTTCACCCTCTGTGGGTCTCGAAAGTCTTTGATTCGGATCCAGAGGACTTGACATGGTCCTACAGTCTTCCATCTTATATCTCTTGAGTACTTCAAGAATATCCCCTTCTTGATCAATCCATAATTTCTTCTGAGCTCGATCACGTCTTATTCGCATTCCCAGAATGTGTTTTGCCTCTCCAAGATCCTTCATTTGAAATTTGTTTTCCAAACCATCTTTGATTCTCTTTGCCTCTACTTTATCATCAAATAATATTATTAAGAGCCCTTGATAGGTAGGGAACTCGAAATTGTCACATGATTTTACGCAACCATTTTTCAACATTGATTATTAATTAATTGCAATATTTTCGTGATCGAGATGATATTTTTACTGTTTGTTTTTGATAATATCAAAATTTGAACATATTTTAATGTATTTTTAATAATAATAAAAAAAATAACCGAGAGATTCATGTAGAAATTATCGATTGAAAAACACCTTCCGAAATTTCATCACGACTAGCAGAGGTATTTTAAGACAATCATCTTAGAGGTTACATAAATGATGAAGTAAATTTTGCTCCAAGGATGCTTTAGAAAAAACCTATTTTTCTTAAATTTGGGTAATATTTAGCCGTATTTTTTTTTATATGCGAAAAAAATGGGATTTGTGACGTGCACATAAGAAAATATGATTTTTAGTTCGTCAAGTTCGAATAAGGAAAACATATTTAAAACAATTTTAATTGAATAATTTGTCATATGATTATAATAGCGTGATGTGTTATTTATATTTTGAAATTTTCATTTTAAATTTTCCGCTTGCGGGAAAGTTTTTATGAAAATTTCCGTAGAACTCAAAAATCGGGTTAGTTCGGCCAGCCGAGCCAAAGAGTCGGCACGCTGTTGAATCTGCGTCTGATTATTTATTTAAAATTATTAAAAAATAGAGATGGTTTTATGCTTGAAACTACATAATTACAGCACTAGATTACTTGATTTTTACCAAGGAAACATATTTTTATATGTGTCATCAAGTAATCCCTATATAAATGTTTTTTTTTCATAAAAAAAAACATTATAACTTAATATACCTAAATAATATTTATTTCCATGTCTGTCAAAATGCGAATCGACGAATACGAGAATGAGTGTTCAGTACTATAGATGAGGAGTTCACAAGTAAAGGCACACCGATCCATTTTTCACAAATATTTAACTATGAATGAAGTAAAATAAATCAGTGAAGTTGATATTTTCAACCGACGGTTCTCGGTGGAAATTCATGTTGAATTACTTACAAATAAATCACTTATTTATATTATATCCACTGTGACTTTTAATCAATAAAAAGTCACAGTTTAAACACTACAAATAAGTGTTTTATATAATTAATTCAAATAAATTAGTATTTTTTTATTTTTTATTTAATGTTGGTGAACTTGTTTGTGTACTTAATAAAACTGTAGATTGACCTCAGCATATCCGCCTATTTCTCTTTTTGCTTATTAGTTGCAACATATTTCTTTTCTAATGATAAACGCAAAGTGCCAGCTAATATCCAATTATTAAAAGATGAATACAGAAAATATGCTCTTAACACTAAATTACAGTTCGTATACCTTACAAAGACTATGATAAAATAATACAAATACATAGAAATATATCCGGTATCAGGGATCTAAATTGCTGCCGGTACCTACTCTGCAAAGAATTCACCAAATTTATTTAGGTATGCTGTTTTCTTAGTTTCAATGTTCTAGAGTTGATGTAGGTAACTTTGTGTATGAACTCCTCAGAATGACATTCACCGATGTCAATATTGTTGTCATAGCAACATTTTGTTATTTTTGTGAGTATTAGTATTAAATCAGAAATATACTAAATACACTGATTTATAGTTTTATTTTAATTTTTTCATTATTTAAAATGACGAAAGAGTCATTACGAATGTTAAGAAAAAATAAATTAGCTACATATTATTCACATGATCAAAATGAGTGAGTATATTATAATGGTTGATTTATATTATATCGTTTTTGACATATTTTTTTTTTTGTAACGTAACCTTTCCTAAAGTAATTATTAAAAATAAAATATTTTAATACGCGTGAGTAAGCAAACAATGCAGCATCACTCATATATTGGGTGCAATGCCAAAAAGAGAGAGAGAGAGAGAGTAAGCAAACAATGTTTCTGATAGAATAAATTAATAAATTCTTTATGTTTTATACTTTCCAGATTATCAGATGATTAGATGATTAGTGACATTAAAACGGTGATGGAGAATTACTAAGACTTGAATTATCATTTTCAAATGTAAGTACATAGTTCTTAACTGATATCCTGATATTTAGGTATATAGTAAAATCAGCACGTATTATCTTATTTTCATGTTACTATTTCAAATAAGCTGATATATGAATACACGCAACATGTTTGAATCTCGGATACATATGTATGTTTTAAAACAAGCTTTGGTACAATTATTATTATTTTATTTTATGTATTTATTCATGATGCTATTCACTAGTTTGCGAATGATTTAAGTATTCCATAAATGTAATAAGTAATAATATAAAATTAGTTTGTGAATCAATAGTGAGAAAATGGTTTAATGTAAAAATATATCTCAGCATGCATTTGATTTTTAGATTATTATGAGTATTCGAAGTTTTCTAAATATGCATATTATATATTTACATATTTGCAGAAACCACTTTGCATGTATGGTTACTATGGAAACATATAATATTTATATTTTGACATTCCATTTCCACGTGAAATTTTAGCACAAAGACATTGTACTTTAATAAGACTGTGCATTATTGGCCGGTTTCAATAATCTATCTATCCGCTCCTGTCGATTGAAATCTATTGTGTTCTATATTTTGAATCATACATTTCAATCGATAGTCACGGATAGATAGGTTATTGAAACCGGCCATAAGACACGATTACACATTAAATCACTTTATTGCTATAATTTTGTTTTATTTCGATGATGAAAAAATACTCTGCAAATATATGGACAGATTGTAAATTTATCCTTGGATTATGATGACTCAAATCTTTTTTTGTGATACTAAAGATGCATGAATCATTCTCTCCAAATCCCGGCCTTTTTGTTGTTTGCAATTTAATGGTGGAGTCAAAAATAATAAACAAGGGAAAAACATATTAAATATTCTTTTATACTTTTGCAGCACTGGTGCCACAGTCGCCGTTTCTTAAGGCAGCCATCATTGTCACTTAATTTGACGTCCCAGAAGAAAGAATAAATTATGGTCAACTCAATGCAGAATGGTGCAACAAATTATGGATAAACTCAAATATACCTACTTTACGTGTACTTTTTAAGGTGTATAATATAAATTATATAATTGTTGCAGAATAAAACTGAGTATTATTAAAAAAAAAAGTATTTGAGTACTTTATTGGAAATATACCCACTTATACGCCCACATATATGTACATACAACAAGGTAGACATGTAAAGCTAATAAGCTTTTTTATGACCAATGATTTGATGAATCTATCTATACCCTCACGCCACATCCCATGTGGAGTAAGCAGAGAGAAGGGAACGCCAATTAAGTAAACACCTACCACTATCCAGCAAAAATAATAATAGTCTACCTACCTACGTGTTTGCTATATTCATGTATAGGTATATGTAGGCCTATTTATAACTCTTGGGGCATGAATGCTCTCTCGCAGGTGGGCCTTGTTGACCTCTGGTGCATCAATTGCATTATACATGCCGTTTTTTCAATGGAGTGCACAATCTTGTTAAAAATTATGTCTTTGTACGCAATGATTTTTGTGTCATTTGGTGTCATAGATAATGAGTGAAATATACATCACGTACGTCGCATTTTTTATCTCCTTTTTCACTTACCGCAAAAAGAGAGACAGTGATTTTTTAATGTTCGTAGTTTTTCGGACATAATATTAACTATATTTACGTGTGTTAGTGACCAAGTGGTGTATAGATAATGAGTGAAATATACTTCATTTCTTTATCTCCCTTTTCACTTACCGCAAAAAGAGAGACAGTATTTTTTTAATGCTTCGTAGTTTATTGGTTCGTACGTAGTTTAAAAGTTAAAATTTGGAGTAAACACCTGTTTTTAGGCAATTTTTTGCATATAGTCGAACGATTTCAAATTAAATTCTGGCTGTGAAGTCCTGTTAAGTCATCAACATAAATTGCTAAAATTATTGTACAATTTTGTGTCCTTTTTGAATACACGCATGGGTCCCTTAGAGATTGTTTTAGACCCAATTCCAATAAAACTGCATTGATTGTTTCATTCCAACATCTGGATGCCTGTTTTAATCCGTATATGGCCTTCTTTAGTAAACATACTTTTCCTTTATTTTTAGATTCTATGAATCCTTGCGGCTGTTCCATATATACAGTTTCTGTCAAATCTCCATGAAGAAAGGCTGTCTTCACATCAAGTTGTTCCAGTTCAAGGTCTAGTTCGGCTGCTAATGCCAAAAGCATTCTAAAGGTTGACTTTCGTACAACGGGTGCGTAAGTTTCTTCAAAGTCCACACCATATTGCTGCGTGAAACCTTTTGCAACTAGTCTTGCTTTAAATTTATCCCCTTCGAGGCCTTTCTTTCTCTTAAAAACCCAATTATTTTTAATCACCTTTTGATTCTGAGGCCTATCAACTAGAATCCAAGTATTGTTCTCTTGAAGTGATGTCAGCTCTTCTGTTATGGCCTTTTTCCACTCATTACCGTTGGGTAGTGACAAGGCTTCATTTAATGTTTTTGGATCTTCAATATTTTCACTGTTAAAAACATGTAAAGCACTGTATAGTTCCATATCAGATGGCCATTTTTTTTGGAATATGACCTCTAGCTGAAATCCTTCTATCTGGTTCAATTTCTTCGTCACTCTTTTCCGTTTCATCCTCCATTATTTCTTCATCATTTTCTTCCATATATTTTGAATGATCATCTTCTGACTCCTCGAGTTGATCATCTAAATAAAGAATTTCTGACTGTGGATCTTTATCCACTTCGCTTATATTTGGAGGCGTGTCGAATAATGATTCCATAGGAATTTCTTCATAATGCACATCGTCCTTTGATGTTTCTGATTTTGTGTTCCATCCCTTGACATTTTCGAAGAAGACAACGTCCGACTCATATATAGCACTTCTTCCATTCTCTGGATCTACCAATTTGTAGCCTTTTACTCCATCTCCATATCCAACAAACACCCACGGCTTGCTCTTTGAATCAAATTTCTTCCTTTTTTCATCTGGAATCCTTGCAAAAGCCTTGCATCTAAATACTCGAAAGTGAGATATATTTATCTTCCTTCCATTCCAAGCTTCTTCTGGAGTTTTATCTTTAACTGATCCGTGCGGAGATGCATTTTTTAAATACACTGCTGTCACTACTGCTTCAGCCCAAAAGGCCCTAGGCATTTCAGCGTCTTCGAGCATACATCTTGCCTTCTCTACAATAGTCCGATTAGCTCTCTCTGCAACTCCATTCTGATGTGGATGTCTCGGAACTGTCTTTTGGTGACGGATTCCATGTTTCTTGAGGAAATTCAACAATGATTCATTGACATACTCTCCCCCATTATCTGTTCTTAAATTCTTTATTTTGCATCCTGTTTGATTCTCAACAAATGCCTTGAATTCAATAAACTTTTTAACAACTTCATCCTTTGTACGAATAATATACACAAAAGTTTTACGAGTTAAATCGTCTATAAAGGTCAAAAAATACTTTCCACCTCCCCAACTCTCTGTGCTCATAGGTCCACATACGTCTGAATGAATGAGCTGAAGTTTTTCTGTCGCTCTCATTCCTTGTTTCTTGGGAATAACTCTTGTTTGTTTCCCTTTAACACATTCTTCACATTGGTCATCTTCTCCTGGAGAAAATTTGATGCCATCAGCCATGCCTTGAGATAATAGTGTCATGGACTTTCTGCATAGGTGCCCAAGACGTCTGTGCCAAAGTCTTTTCGGCAGGTGACTTTCTATAGAAGTCATGGTCATCTCTTTTGTACCATCATTTACTATTGGTTCTTTTTCAACAGAATCAATACTCTCATTCAACTTATATATTCCAGCATTTCGAGAGCCTAGTAATAGTGACTCCCCTTTAATAGTACATTCTTTTTCTGGATAAACCTTGCAATCCTTTTTGGTGAAGACGCAGATAAATCCTTTATCAGTCAATTTACTTACTGATAATAAATTAGCTGCCAATTTGGGCACATACAGAACATCTTTAATAGTTGCTTGTTCACCATGTAAGTCAACTTTTACATCGCCGATTCCTTGACTTACAATTTTTTGTTGATTTGCCACAATGATTTCTTGACTTTGAAACTTGTTTGACATGGGTTTTATCCAGTCACTTTTCATTGTCATATGAGCACTAGCTCCAGAGTCAATAATCCAATCTCTAGATTGAGTCTTCGATGTCGACATTGCTGCAAATAAAACTGTGGCTGAATTGGCCCTCTTATTGAAGTTCTCTTGTTTTTTATCTTCATTATTTTTGAAGTTAGATTGTTTATTATCTTTACACTGAAAGGATTTGTGTCCGATTTTATTACATTTAAAACACTTAGGTTTCCATTGTTTTCCTTGAGAAGAAATAAGCGCGCTATAATTTGAAGCGCTCTTCTGAATTGGTTTTTGTGACGAGTGTTCAATTAATAAGGTTCTTATAGAATCACTCGTCACTTTCGTACCAGAACCTTCAATTCCCATAATCATTGGATTATATTCATCGGTCAATCCATTAAGCATGATGACTCCAATCAATTCATCATCTATTCCTCCCTTGATTGCTTCCAGTTTTTGTGCCAAAGTTAATATTTCATTCAAATAACTTTCCATAGAGGTAAAATTTGTTAAATGAACTCTGAGAAGTTTGCGTAAGAGGCCTAATCTCCTCATCAAACCATCACCAGCATAGTCCTTTTCAAGCTGTTTCCACACTTCTCTGGCGGTTGAGCATTTTTGAATCGTTGGCCACAATTTTTCTTCTACCATTAATACAATTTTTCCTTTAGCTTTATTGTCAATTCTTTTGTCTGGTATTTCTTCACCATTCACTGCATCCCAAAGATCATCTGCCAACAAAAACATCTGCATTCCAAACTGCCATGTGGAATAATTTTCTCGTCCAGATAATTTTCTAATTGTCGGTAGTGAATTTGAATTTGACATTGCGTTATTGAGAGATTGTGCTGTGTTATTGCTTGTATTTTCTTGACTTTCTTTCCCTTTAAAACTCATTATCACTATTAAAAGTCCCAAAAGTTTATATTAATTCACAATGCAAGCAACAATACAAAGATTTGAATGATAAATCTTCACTTGTTTTTTTTTTGATTAACCTCAAAGGTTAAAAGTCACAGTACAATTTATAAAATTCACTATCTCTGCTTGTTTATTAAATAGTTAATAGCACTATTATATTCCTGAGAGCATTTCTGGGTCCATAACCACTGTTGGGATTATTTATTAATTGATATAAAAAGCCATTGATTTTAACATCATGTATTCAGAAGAAAAAACAAAATGGAAGTGACAACCATAGATTACAACAAAACCAAAAATATGTAAATAGACACAATGGGGGAGTTGCGGTAGTGAGGGATTTTGATGAAAATGCTTGAAGTACGTAAATTGAAGGTCACATATTAATAATTTGAGGTTTAAAATGTATAAAAAACACTTTTTCATACGGAAAAATAAAAAAAAAAATCATTAAAATTTGACAGTTATCAAAACGCGACGTCGATGGTCAATGGCGGATGTGACGTCATTTTATTCGAATTTCTCGAGGTCACATGTTTATCCATGGACCTAAATAGAGTAATGGACAGACACTTTGGTAAACATTTTGTAGCTGCGCGGGGAGGGGAATGACGACCATTTTGTAAGAAATAAATTTTGTTCGGTGCGTCGCATTTGGGCTGCGTTCAGACAGTCACCGAGTGATCAGTCGACGACGCATATTTTGAAAGTACCTATACAATGCCAGTACGCATTCATAGTGTTCATGTACTGTATGTTACTATGTTTTCAAAATGTGTAACAAAATAAGAATTATAGTCTCAGAAAATATACTCGATTTCTGCGTAATTGTCATTTATAATTTCTGATGCTGATTCAGTGAATTCGTTTGGATAAATTTAGGATATAAACTTGTAACAAGTATTTGGGAAGTATACAAGCTCAGAAAGTTAGATAATGGAATAATTTTAAAAAAAAAAGTATAAAGCAATTAGTTATAAACTAATCAAGTAGTTATTACTTTAACTGTTAATTTTAAAGATACCTATTAAAATAATTTATTCCTTCGTTAGAGACAAAAATATTTTTATCATTTAAAAGAAACACAAAAGTACTTGAATGCCACTATAAAAAGGCGCCAGTCAAATAATAATAAAAATATTAATTATTTAAATATATTCATAATTTACGTCTTTTACACGTCGGCGAATTTAAGAAATTATAACAAAAAAAAATCCAAAAAAAATTTTTTTAAAAGTTATAAAAGCAATAAAAAAAAATAATAAAAAGACGTAAAAAATAATGGCGCCATTACGATAACATTGGGTCATAAAACGCTCTAAGTTATTCACGATTATCCGGATTACATTCACCACTCACTGCAACTTCATGGTCGTTCAGGTCAAACGACGCCGAGTGACATTTATGCTCCCATGAACCAACCCTTGTATTTGTATGTTTAGTATTGTTTTAAAAATGTTTCAAGTTTTTGCACATCAGTTGAATTTTTCATATCGGTTTTTGTTTTTATATCTAGAAGAATAGGAATCATCTTATGATTAACATGGTGATGTGCGCTATAAATGGTTGTGGTTATAAATCCAATCCAACTTTCGCAGGAAACAGGATTGTCATATTTTCGGTAAGTTGTTTTGTATTGTAGTTTTTATCTTAATATATTGCGATTTTAAAGTCGTTTATATTATAATTCGTATACTTATAAATGATCATAATAATGTTATAAACGTTCTATATAATTATCTGTCCTTATTCTCCTATATCTACACATGTAACTTGTTTTCCATTCTGTCATCTGACAATACAAAGAACCTACAATCTGATGTTTGCTTTGTTTACCCGTTAGAATGAAATGTTTCATGCATACAAATCTGATCAGGTTAATGATATTATCGCATGTTTATAAACAAAATCATTTTTTGTAGTTTTCCAAAGGATCCAGAAAGGAGAAACTGGACATTATCCAATATTTGACACCAAGTAAACGTAGTGTTTTGTGTTCAAAAACATCTCGTTTTTCTGCGAGGTTGGAGAAAAACGTCATTCTTACGAAATATCCTGAGTTTCCCGCTCATTTGCAAGTTCGTGTGTTTTATATTATTCATTTAGATATATCCTTCAATTGTCATTCATTCTCTCCATATTGTGTGTATATGAAAACAAAGTTTAAAAATAAATAATGATTTTGAAATGAAATACTCAATTTTATTTACTCATCCTATTCCCTATTTCATCAAGTATATGAAAACATTAAGTTATGTGGCATTGTAATTATTTTAAGAAGTAAATATAATGTTTTCTGATACTGTGAATAATTTCCATACATTGCCCATACAAATGTTAAATAAAGTATTTCCTACAAAATGGCCACCGTCGATTTCCCTTCCTCACTTTTTGGCTTCGCTGTCATTCATACAAATTACTATAAACGTTCCATCCCCTACCTACATACATCCATGTGTTTATCCAGTTTGTTTGAGAAGTGAATGTTCGCTGTTCGTTGCATTTTCTCGGTCTTTACAGACAAAATTATTATTTTTATGTTTAAAAATGTCTACAAATAAATTTTATAAATATTGCATAGAGCCACTATGCTCAGACACCACGGTTACAGCTCCAAATAAAGCATTTATTTGCGTGCCTACAGACCTGGTAAAAAGGAAAAAGTGGTGTATGGTGATCGAAAGAGACGATAAGAAAAATAAAGTTTTATCCAATGTTAGTCGCTATGTTTGCGATGATGATTTCAGTATATATTCGTAAAAAGAATTTTAATAAAACTATTTGAAAAATACGTATCTATTTTGTATTTAAATATTGTTTTGAAAAAGTATTTAATAGTCTATATTTGAAACACAAATATTCAAAAGTATTTGTATTTAACAACACATATGAGCTTATATTCTTCTAACGCCGCCGCCGTATTGTGTTTTCTTCAATCCTTGTTACTGTAATAATAAGGGATTGTTTTATAAGTTTGCCTTTTGCATCTGGCTTTCTATTAAATTTAGTTCACACAAAAACAATGCACCGTAGCATGCTACGGTGTATTGTTTTTGTGTGAACTAAATTATTTGATCAAAATAAGATAATTTCCCTATCTTTTAAGATAGAGGGAAAACACGAAGGAGACATGATAATGTATTTGAGATTATATTGAATTTAGAGATATGTTTCGACCATGCTGTAATGTCTATTATTATTATGAGATATATTTTTTGTTTCTAGTTTAATTACGAACGACATATTGAATGATGTTTTTTTCCCTGTTTTGATTTCAGTTAGAAAAAGATCTTGAAAACTATATGTGATGGAAAATTATTCTCTATAAAATCTCTATTTGTGACAAAAAAATCGCACATCATTAATGTAGATACTTTTGGTAAATTGTCAGATTGACCTTTACAAAACCAAATTTTTATTGTTCCAGTTAAAGATGTGTAATACCAGTTTTAAACTATTGTTTTCTATTTTCAATTTTTTATCTCAAGTCTATACAACACTTACAATCCATTATATGAGCCAATATTAATTTTAAAATAATAAAACACTGCCTTAGGTCTCCAAAATTTATGTGAGGAAAACACGAAACAAAACTCTGAATTGAGAATTGTATTGACAGTTCCAACACTATGCCGGAATATGTTATGACGATAATAGTAGATAATATAATAAATAGTTCTTTTAAATAATGAGCTGACGATTTCTGTTCTGTTTAAACTAATTGTGGCGCATTGTGTTGGATGATAGATTTGATCTCTGAAAGATTTACATTTTTTTTATACTTTATATATGCGGTAGTTATTATCTATTTTGTGCTTATAATAAATAAATAAACAAAAGAGTCGAAGTATTTAAAAATAACACGGAAAAAACGTAAACAAACTACATAAACGCCGTACTAGAAAGAAAACCACAGACACACTCGGATGAAGTGACGTCATCACAAGATGGAGTGTAATGGATGGCGTTTTTGCGGGAATATTATTTTTCAAATTTCAAATGCTGATTTCTCCAAAACTAGGCTAAATATAATAAAATTATGCATATATTCGTGATTCTTACGTGCTGTTTAACATTTTTAATCAATAAAAAAAAATCCGCAACTGGCCCATTGTACTGTTACTAGACATATCCAACCATATCTAACATAAAACTCACTTAAATAGTATAAAAATCAATAATTTTGATAATGAAAACTACACTGGATACAATAATATAAAATACCCTTCCTTCGATTTAGAAAAATCAAATTTTACGTTACTTAGTTACGTAAGTATGTATGAACTAAAAAAAATTCCACGAGTTGGAAGAATGTTGTTCAACATTAAAGCGGATCTTATAATATCTACTAATCATCGCAGGCCCACGTAGATGTAGAACTGTAGAACAACCCTGTTTCGAGTTTGACATGGTATGTTTATCAAGGATTGAACATTACAACCATCTGAAATAATAGATAGACAGAGTGTCTCTTTCTCTATAATAGAGTGGCAATATTATCAGGTTCATTAAGCTTCTATGACCAAATGCAGACGCAATAATATTGAACCACAGATATTCAATAATATTATGTACCTATATGATAGCGTGCACAAGTCTAATATGCTTTTGATGAAGTACCTATGTAGTGTAGGTAAATGGAAAATTGTAATGCATTTCGAATGAGCTTGCAGTTCAAGAAGTATCAGGTGTCCTGACTACTGCATAATGTTTTAGGAACTATTGTGTTGTATAAAAGAGATCTATCTAAGCATGTGGTATGTTAGCAGGAATGGTTGGACGTTGCCAGTGATCTTATTCCGTGTGTAACTAAACTCATTCATACCTATTTATTTCACTAAAATTTACAATTAGGTCATTAACGTGTATGCAAGATTCAATTGAAGATTAATATCTCTAAGGCGCCTACTACACGCACAAGTATCACCACAGTTTTGCCTGCGCAGGCCGACTTGAACACGGAACACCGTGCGTGTAGTTGGTAAAACTGTATCCCGCGCAAACCCTACAGCGCGGCTTGCGGACTTTTCGACATGCTTGAAATTTTGCCTGCACGTGTGGTTGGGTGTTCAGTGTTCATGCCGCGCTTTCTTTTATCTTTTCGACGAAACATCGTTTCGACGCCAACAGTTTGAAGCAGAATGACCATACGTCTCTCTTCACGTTTTCGGGTAGGTAGAATGAGGCTTGCGCGAACTTAACTGTATCGTGTGGTAGCTACGTCCGTATTCCGTGTTTTCGTGCGAGAAGCTTGCGCAAACAGAACTGAGGCCTGAGTCAATAACACATTTTCACGTTACGCTTTCGTTCCGTTAACGTTCGAGTATAGACGAAGTTGCAAGCAAGTGTCAATTTCGTTGCTAAGATACACAATAGTTACGAAAATTAACACTTTGGCGCAAAATCGTCTGCATTTGAACGCTAACGGAACGAAAACGTAACGTGAAAATGTGTTATTGACTCAGGCCTCTGTGGTGATACTTGTGCGTGTAGTAAGGCCTTAAGTACCCACTAAGTATGTAAATAATTTCAATGTGCGCTTATTGAGTGTGACGTCATCATGGGGCAATGTTTCACTTTATAAGCGCATAAAAGTACTGTCACAAATCAAATATGGGAAACTATTGTTTGTATTAGGTTTCCGTTTGTTATTTTGATTATTTCGCTATTTAGGTATATTAATTACTTTAGTAGGTATGTTGGCAAACATACTTGCGAGTGGTGTAGGTACGTATCTATAATATTATATAATAGAGCTCTACATACTTACATAATATTGTAGAGCCTCTGTACGGAGTAATCGAATCTGGACAGTGCCACCTGAACACTAGTCAGCAATGAACAATAGAAAGTTTAACAAGTGTTGCGAGTGTAGAATGCTGTTATTATACTTTTTGTTGCCTCTTGGAGCACTCGGTCTCCTGTGTTCGGATATACTCGAGAAACCTGAAGAGAGTATTGTGTCTGTAGAAGATTTGAAATCTCTAAATGATGATGAAATCGACAAGTGCGTTGCTCATCTCGGAAAAGTTAAAATTCCTATGGAAAATGCTGAAATTATTTGGGAGAGTTTGATTAAACATTACGGAGCAGTGGGTTTAGTACCAGATGAAAAACTGCACGTTTTACATTGGATTTCTATTGCAATCAAACCGGAGCATTATAAAAATATGACTTTGTCGAGTATAGATGCCATTGAAAATTTTGGATTGTATTACAATTTATCCAGTGCTCAATTAGCTGCTATTGTTGAAAGAGTAAAGGAAGATTGGGGAGGGAAAAAACCGGAAGATTATACTTCTTACGACTTGATGGCATTGCGTCAAATCCTATGTGCTTTTAAGCCTTCAGATATAATGAGAATTCACTCGGCTGCTTACAAAGACGCAGCGACAGCCCTAGGAACTTTGAAGAAATGTCCGAACGAAATATTGAAGGAGTTCGCTACTCTGGCTATGGAAGAAGATGCTTTTGGAAAACCTGCCAAATGGAAGGAGAGTACAATTAAAACCTTAGGAGTTGTAATGGATGGCCTTCCACGTGACGCTTTGAGGAGTATTTCTCGAGATATAATCAAGAAAACTAAGTGGAGAGTAAATAGACAACCAAATTAATGAATCACATAATGTGAACGGATAAATGTTCCTACTCCCTAAACATCTGCACTTTTCACGGCTAGTCAGTGGGTGCAGTAGGTAGTATACATATATTATATTATTATTAGTAGACAATATTATAATATTTTGCTCGACTTTTCAAACGAAAAAAACTTTGTCATTGAGGACGATATGGCTCTTAAAAAATTTGACTTTGTAAATTAAGTAAATGTTTTAGTAAGAAGAAAAAAGTGTTTGTTTAAAAAAAACAAAATTCAATAATATAATATTATTATATTGCATTAATGTTTCACCAAATATAATTATAATTTTTTTTTAACTACTTTGAATAAAGAACTATTAGTTAATATTTTCTTTGTTTTAACATGTAGGTAGGTGTAATTATTATTCAGTTTAATTGTGTGTTGGTCAATAACGATAGATAGGTTTTTGTTTTCTACTTCCATGAACAGTCTTTATGTTATTATCAATTCTAAAGTGCCTATAAAACTTATCGGCCGCATAATGTCAAAGGGTTCGAGTGATATATCGTTCTATTTGGAGATTCGCGACCTCTTTGGATAAAGAAAAATGTTTACAATTCTAATGGTTATTGGGGAGAGAAGCCAAATTGAATTTATTGACAGCAGCAAAGATGTACAGGATTGATGTTCAAGTATTCTTATCTTATCTGTTCACGACTACTATCTTATCAGCTATTTCGATTTTTTTTTCTTGAGAACCAAATGCTGTTTTTCGATATCCAAATAATAATTTTTTATATTAGCTTCCTAAAAGTGTGCTGGGTGGAAGAGTAATATTTTCTATACATATATTCTGTTACATGTTTTGTATTTTCCATATTGGATGTAATCAAACATTATTTTAACCTGCCATTTTAACATGCCATTCATAGCTCAATCATGATTTGATAACTTGATATAATGTCTTTTATGACTTTGTTATAATTTTTATGAGGTGAAATAAATAAATAAATATGTCATAAATCCAAAAACTGTTATCGAGAACTTTATTTTAAACAGTCAGAGCTGCCATCGCTTCTTCGATTTTGAAAGAATATATTATAGCTCACAGTAGATTGCGGAGAGCCAAAAAGCGAACAAGAGATTCCTTATTGCTCAATCGGGAGATCATGAGCGTTCAAGGTTTATACTTTGATGGAAGAAAGGATAAAACCATTTACATGGTAAAATAAGGAAACAAGTTTTACCGAAAATCTAAAATTGAGAACATGTTTCACTCGTGCAAGAGCCTGAATCTATTTATCTGAGACATATAACTCCGTCATCAGGAGCAGCAAAAGATGTCGAAGTCTCCTTGTTTCGCTTTCTAACAGCAGGGCTACTCTTGACAAAACTAAACACGATCTTAATCTAGTCTTGATCTTGATCATACGACGCGACGCACGAAGTGACTATTGGCCAAAAATACACGCAAACCGATCACGCGTTAGCGGTGGCGCGGTGTTTTTAACCATAGTCCCTTCGAGCGTCGTATGATCAAGATCAAGACTAGATTAAGATCGTGTTTAGTTTTGTCAAGAGTAGCCCTGCAGATCAGAAAATATCCTTAAAGTAAATTTGCGCTGTCGGCTGTGCCGGAACGAATGTTAATACAGGAAGGAAAAATGGAATAATTTCCAGACTAGAAAAGATACTTCAAAAACCATTACAATGGCTCATCTGTCAACTTCATGCAATTGAACTTCCATTGCAACATTTATTATCATCGCTAGATGGTCCAACTAGCGAACCTTCAGCTTTTTCAGGACCAATAGGTAAAAATCTTAATATTTGTGAAAATATGGAGGTCATAGAGTTTGTTGCAATTGAGACGTCATTGCCAGAACTTACGTGTGATAAATTATGCACAGATCTAAAATATTTATACACTTTGTGCCAAGCAGTATCAAATGGTAAAGTGAATGATGATTTGGCCCGAAAACAACCAGGGAAGATGTCCCATGCCAGATGGTTAACGACTGCAAGTAGGATTTTACGTTTATATGTCGCCACTGAAAATCTGAAAATATTGGCCGTTTTGTTATGAAAGTCTATGCACTTTCATGGTTTACAATAAAATGTTATAACTCTTGTAAAAATGGGGCAGTTAATTTATGGAAATAATTCGATCACGATACCTTCGAGCAGAATTAAAAGCAATAATAGATCCTGTTATTCAACGTAATGCTTATTTAGCAAATCCAGAGAATATAATAATAGCTATGCTAAGTGATAATGATAAGAGAATAAGGGAGTTGGGATGTCGAAGGATCTTGAAAGCTCGCTCCATTGAAGCTCCGGGTATACGAGAATTTGCAATTCCAAAAATTAATTTCGATTGCAACAGCTACATAGAATTGATTGACTGGCAAAAACCATCTTTAATTCTCACATCACCTCTTCTTTTGAATACAATAGGTACTGACGATTTGAAAAAAAATTCAACTGAAGGTTACATTAAAATGTTTAACTTTCCCAAATTTCCATGCCATACACAATCAGTGGAGAGATGTGTTAAATTAACTACAGAAGCATCTAGTTTCGTTGCTGGTCCCAAGGATCGAGAAGGCTTTATTTGCGCCAGGCAACATTCAAGAAATATGATGCCAAAATTCAATTCTAAGAAAGATTTCAAATATTTTTTTTAAAATAAATATAATGCATGTCGACTTATTTTTGTATGAATTATCTTAAACCGACTCTTATTTACATAAAATCACGAATACATACCATCGTAATGATTCAATGTTTTTTTTATATTTTCGTTATAAGAGCAAAGAGTTCGTCGGTAGCCTGGAGGTAGAGTCTCGGCCTTATGAACATGAGGTCCGGGGTTCGATCCCAGGTGCCGGCAAACTCCCCTTTCACGACACAAGCTTTTAGCTTACTGTGAAAGGTGTATAAGGTTGTATTTGGGTTTATAACAAAACCCAGATATATCTTTTTTAAAAAAAAAAAAAAGTTTTTTGCCTTTTTTTCAAAACTTCATGCTGCTTGAGGAGGCTAAAGATGATGTTTGGAGTAGCTTTTTTTTGTATTTTCTTGTCATTAGTAACATCATACAACTTTAGAGTACTAAGGAGTTAAAATAAAATAAACTTTATTTTTTTTGTATGGAGAGCGACACACCCTAGCCGCCCTACATACAGTGAAATGCTTTAAAATTACACAAATAAGATAAATTACTAACGGTTGTGTCCACCCCTATCCACGCATGTTTTAGAAATGGTGGCACAGTTCATTATGTCATCTACATTCAATGCTCATAGTGTATTTTTTCTGTCGTTGTGTCGCTTGATACAATTATTTATTCTAAATTGTTGTATTTGTCTTGACCAATTTTTTTTAACAATTTTGTATCTTATTTTATAATTATAACATGATTAATGTTATACTGTCTGTTAAACTCTCGTTCTATAGTCTTATTGTTTTGTGTCTTTTTTGTAACTGATCTTTCCTTTGATTACATGTTTTGTATGTATACAGAGGTTTAACATGTAAAAGGCTTTGGCCGTAAATATTTGTAAATGTGAATTAATATTTTTGTTAAAATATAGTTTTGTAACAAGTTCAAGAAGATAAGAATACTCGTACAATGGTTACTAGGTTGAAGGTGTAGGAGGGATCTTGATAGTATCTCGGTGCGGTGTGCTTTGATAGGCTTTCACATCAGTAGATGGTGTAGGTGTAGTGAGTAGATCAGGCAGTTTTCAGTTTCAGTACAAGCACATAGCAGTAACGTTTCAGTCGCGTTGGGGCGTTCACGCCGCTTTGTTTCACCCCGCTTTATCTTACTATTCCGACAAGAAAAGTTTTTCGCGCAAAACTTCTCCTGCATTATAAAACTATTCAACATGAACAAACGTTACCAATAACGGACTTAAAAATGATCTAAACAAGTATGCGTAATTAATTATGTGTATAAAATATATAAGACTTTGAAACTTTTATCTGCAAAATACATGTAAAGTGATATTTACTTTGTTGATTTCTCTGAATGTGTATGTACATACCAGTACAGCATTGAGTCGATGCCATCAATAAAAGTTTCAATTCAAACTCTGAAATGCATTTCTGAAAATTCAAAACTTTTTGTATTTAAACATATAAACTTTATCAATCACCAGTTTTCATTGTAAGTACTAAATTTTCATTAAACTTTTTATTAAATACTTTTTAGTATCGTGCTTCGAGTCGCACACATAATTCATGTTATTATATTGAGGTATGTAATGTATGTATGTATGTATGTATATATATGTATGAACAGATTCTGGCTCATCAAAATGGCGCTTAGTTTTTATATAAATATAAGTATTTACTCTTATAGTATTAGTATAAAAAATGAGAAAAATGACATTGTTAAATTATTTTGCCTTAGGTTTATTGTTTTGTAGTACCTACCTATCGTTATAATAGTTTGGCAATAACTGATGTTTAAGGAATGTAATAAGTGAGTTCAATTGTGTTGATAGGTATATCTCATTTGAGTGATTATATTAGCAAAGCTCGTACTTATAATATTATCTCGTAACTATTAGCACATTCCTCTCATTTAAATAGGATACAATATCCCAATTCGATCATTTCATTTGAACAGTCACCCAATGGAATTTGATCATTGTTGAAAGCAGTTGGTCGATAAATAATTATCTTGCCGAACATTGGAATCCTTCCTTCCCCTCACTTGGGAGATACCTATTTATTCAAATCAATTTAATAACTAGAGTCACTATTCAAGAATTTCTCAAATAAAAACGTAATCTTCAGATAGGTACATACTACTTACAACGTTTATCATTCAATACAGTTTATACCTATCTATTTCAATAAAAATTCATTTACAAATTTGTACTAAACATTAATAAAGTAATTCTTTTAGAAGTTCTTTTTTTTTAATTCATTTTATGTAGGATAAATAAATATACCTAGGTATAGTAAAAAATGGGGAGAATTTATCATTTAACTAAAAAGTAAAGAGATATAATTTAGGTATATTAATGAAACTTAGAAATGCTAAGAAAAGACAACGTCACGTTATTTGGTAGTGCCCTAGACACACATGAACCCGCAACCTATCCTTTTTGCGAATTGCGCTTTGCTGGGTTCATGTCCTGTTTAGGGTACTACCAAATAAGGTTGCTTTGTTTTTTCTTAACCTTGTATGATAGTTTCACTGTGTGAAATAAACATATGTGACCACATTTATTGTATTGTATATTTATTCTTAATTGTAAAAATATCATCAACAATAAAAGATAATGATGCCAATGTCTGAAGAAGCGTTTTTAATTTTATTAGGCATATATATTTTAGATAATAAAAAAAATATAAAAATAAAATACTGTGAACTTTCACTTAATTGTTGTATTATAATTAAAAGCTTTTCGGATATACGTCCATCTTCAGTAATAATCAACTTACAACTTTGTTTTATTTTTTGTATATTTTTTATCATTTAAATTAAAATGAACTTTCATAGTGCTTCCTCTTCGAAAATCGAAAAGTTATAGTCATATATAGTTTCCCTAATATATTATTATACCAATCGATTAATTGACGCAACCGGACTGGGTTATATTATAACAATATTACCTAAATATCAAATAATATTATGTATTCATAGAACGCATTCATTTGTTTTAATTGCATTTGTAAAATAATTGGAAATACTTTAAAAAAATACACAAAATATTTATAGTATTGTTGTCGGAGATATCAACTTTGTTCTTTATGTCTAGACTACATTTGGTGAAATTCAAATAATGTATCCAATCTTACGTTTATTGTTTTGAAAATCGATATTACTGATCATTATTTATGTGTCTTCTGATCTAAGGCTTTCATGTTCAATTGAAAATAAAATATGCAAATTGCATCCACAACTACTTAAATCAGTGAAACGACTTGATATCGTACTGTTGAAACAAAGTTTGTCTTGGGATAATATGGAGAACAGTTTACGAATCGCATGTCTACAAATATTTTTTTGTTCATGCACACAAGGATCAAACATAAGATACAGATCTAGAACTAAATGCCTTATGCCATGGATTAGGATTACTAATTTCAATGAGGAATCATCATCACCGTCGGTCCCTTAATCCTGAGGCTCGTGATCATCATGCCTCGTTCTGTAGACCATCTGTCTCCACCTTGAGCAATCTTCCGCCATCTGCAAGGCCCCGTGTAGTGAACTCTGTGTGGCTTCTTTAATTTGGTCGCTCCATCTTGCTGATATTCGTCCCCTTCCACGCTTCCCTTCTACAGCCCCAGTTATAATTACTATTTCCAAGTCCTCAAGCTCTCTTCTTACAATGTGCCCGAAATATTAAATGAGGAACAAGCAATCCTTTTATAACCAACAATTGAAAAATCTATGCACGACATACAGATTTTATTTTGACACCTGCCCACGAGTGATTCAAGCGAATACAGAAATAAATTAAACAATATAGCCAGACTGAAAAAGAGCAATATTATCCAGGTAATTCTAAACAAATAGAAAATGCAATAAATGTTTTAAGGAATAAATAAATAAATCCGCAATTATTTGTACAAAAGATGATACGGATGATACGGATGTAATCGATCCAGATATCGAACCGTTTCGGTGCGCTAAAACATTAAAGAAATTTTCACAAAAAAAACTTGGTAGTAATAATTAAAACGAATGAATTAAAACTCATTAATAATCTCGAAACCGAATTTAATCCGACTCGTATATATAACCCCGATAACATTTGATAAAATATTCAATATTATAGAAGTCACTTAACAATCGGAAATTGAAAAGATACTAATGGGAGGTGTGACACCCTCAAGATTCGATAACATTCGATAACAATTGAAGATAAAAATGTTCAAAAATTCAAGCTATCTTAACGTAACATATTTTTATCTAACTAAACTGAGTTTTTCAAGCACATATTCATATAATTTTAGAACAACTGTTGTACCACCAATATTTGATTAAAGGATCCTTAGATGAAGTAGCGAATTATCGTTCGATTGAATTCATATCAGATATATCTAAAAATATAAGATAAACTTGCCAAGACACGATTGAATTTATTTAATACAGGTTTTCCCCTTCAGAATGTAGAATACCCACTTAACATCAACTATCTGCTTGGTTTAGAGGATGATAAGGTGTATGAAATGTTGTTTGATTTTGTTCTGAAAAATTTCATTATACTTTGAAGAATTGATCACTTTTGCTCGTTATTGAACTAATTAGTTTAATCTATAGTTATAACCTGAAACAATAAACCCATGATTTTAAATGGCGGAAATCATCCAAACAAGGATGCATCGCCAATATTTAAAAATAAATAAAAAATAAACCAATACAGCTTTAAAGCTGGATGTGGAACTAGCGATACAACAGACATGGTTCTCCAAATTTGATTACCGAGGTGTTGGATGGGAAGGATAAACGTCTGGGAAGACTTCTCAAATTGCTCAAAGCGTTTGATAGTATTCCACATTTAAAATTAGTTAACAAATTACATAATATTGGTGTTCGGGAACTTACATTGATGATTAGAAAGCACAGAGTACAAATGGTTAATTTACATATTGCGTAAATGAGATGATCGATTTTCCCATACATGGTTAAACGATTTCATATGCAGGTGACACTCTAATTATGATAACCAATAAAAATATTGATTAATAAAACAAGCAATTGAAGACATTTATCGAATTAAGAAATGGATGACTTCAATCTACTTTTCTGAACATCGAAAAAACAGTGTTAATGCACTACTCGCTAGAAAGTAGTGAAGATACGCAATTTAAAAATGTCACTGTTCATAATCACAATTGCTCAATTTCCAAAGCTGACTGCAATTGCACCCTACTAAAATCCAACACTGTGATAATACAGCTCGAAAAAAGGCAAATTATTTAAGTTATTTCTAGAAAGCTATTTGACATATTATTTAGTAGAGCAGCTGTAATACGAATTCAAAAATATATTGTGTAGAATACGGTGTAATAAATTTTGATAGATCTAGATTGATTGGGAAGCTGAGAATTCCTAGATACAAGTCCACAACGGCTCAAAACCAACACAATTATAAGGGAATTATGATATTTAATAGTCTACCAACTAATATATACATAATCCTTTATGAGGATATTAGGATTTAAGTTTTTATAAAATAGTCTATGTATTGTTATGTCTGTATTTTTTGTTGTGTTCAAGAAAACAAATAAAATAAATAAATGAATACATACTGAAAAGGAGTTTAAAAAGTTGAAACTAAATTAAAAAAAAACATCACATTGAAATAATTGCTAATTTTTTTATCATAATAAGAATGTTGGTTATATTGACCACATAAAATAATGAAGCTAAATACAAATCGATCGCGATTTAAATAATCAAGTAACGGATGTGCATTGTAGAATACTATAAAAAAAAACATTCAAAATGGCTCGTAACTGTTACAAAGTTAATCCTTGGGAATGAATAAATAAATAAATAAAATAAAAATATTAGATGTACATACCTGATCTGTTATTTAATCAGATCTAGGATTAATATTGTAATTTATATTAATATTTTTAGACATCGTTACATAAATTGTTGCGTTATTTATATATTTCCTATAATACCTACTTACATAACTGGCTTTGCATTCTTGAATAACATTGATCATAATTAATTTTATGGCTCAGGCATTTTATTTATAACCCCATTAACACTATTGGGTGAGTAGTGGTCGCTTCGTATGGAAGCACAGTTAATTAATACAACTTCGGTTATACTTTATATAAGTGGTATGTCGTATTGACTATTGACAATTAATATCTTATGACATTTCCATACGACAGGATATGGCCATTTGCATATTATATTATGATATAATACTTTGCTTGAAAAGAGACGTATCAAACATGCACGTTTTTTTAGCCCCTAATTTGTTCTGTACAAGCAATCACATATTTTGGAATATTTATTCTTTATCGTACAATCAAGCACGTTGAAAGCTAAATTGAAAAAGCTATTACCGAAGTTTATTACCAAATATTTTATGATGCCAATATTTGAGTGATTGACTGAAGAATAATTAGTACGATATAATAAAATAAAACCTCTATTCAATATAATATAATAACTATTACCAGACTAACGTCTACGTTTAAGGTAAGAAAAGGTATGTATGTGTAAGCATTCAGGCATTTTATATCACGCTGTGTATTTACATTTGTCACGTAAAATACCTACCCACACACTTACCAATCATTGAAGGGTCGGCTGATGTACGTTCATCCCCTCGGTTCTGCTGAAATTTGTCGGTAATTGATTATTATTGTTGATACTTAGTAGGTACATTAATTTAGTGTTGTTATTATATAATAGCTGAGTAAATCTCCTCCCCTTGTCGGAATTCATAATTATAAGTTGTTTTATAACAAATTGGTTTGATTTTAAGAGTACCTATCTATTATTTTTAAAAAACATAGACAAAATAAAGGCATTATATTTCACACACGTAAGGAGCTGTTTGGAGTTTGCGTCTGTGGTGTGGAACCCACAATATATCGCATATAATGACAGAGTTGAAAAGGTGCAAAACAGGTTGCTTAAACATTTGAACTATGATTCTTGTCAATCATTTAATTACCACGCACAATTTGCTTGATATAAGGGTGCTGTATTGCTGAAGAACAGATGTACAAAAGGTGATAAAGTTTTTCTATTTAAACTCGTTAACAATGTTCATTGAGTCATGATTGCAATGATCTACTTTTCAGGATTAATTTTATTTGCTTTCCACGATCTACTGGAGTTCCCAACTTGACTGTAATGTCATACGTATTACGCATAATTTTGATTCTACATATTAATTGTTTTTTTTTTTATGTTGTTGTTCTCTATTTTTGATTTGATTGTTAACATGCTAAAGGCTAATGCCGTGAATATATGTAAATAATAAAATAAATAAATAATATCCATTCTTCTAAAAGTCGCGCGGATATCATAACTTTTTCTTGAGGAACATTAATTTTTACTAGTCATTATTGTCAAAATTCAACTGTGATTTTCTAGATATATTCAAAATTCTGGTTGATGAGTATCATAAACGCGGTGAGTTTCTCACGAGGCATTGCTTCCCCCCCCCCCCCATTATACCCCTGTTCCTCACATAGAGAATATCCGCTACCCTTTTGCGTTGATGAAAACTTGTGCATTTTTGAAAAAAGCTGAGTTGATTAAATATCACATTTATAGAAATTTTATCCAATGATAATAGCGTCATTATTCAGAGTTCGGCAATGTCATATTCCAAGATTTCAATAACTGTAAGTTGTGACCATGTAGTGTTTTATTTCTATGTAAAATTAATGAAATAGTGGTTCTAGAATTAAATAAGCTAATTTTAATTTATTCGATAAATTTCTTACTTTTCAGTTGGTGAACCACGAAAACCTTTTATTAAGTATCTAAATATATCTTACATGAATAAGTTCTTATAATAGAAAATGTGACTCGTGTTATTTTTATTACACAAAATAATTATTGTATATTAATTTGTATAAAATTTTAAGTTACAACATAGAAAATAGTTAAACTATGAAAAATGAAGGTGAATCGTTTCTATAATATTCTTAGAACACAAAATCAGTCCTTCCGAGAACTTCTAGGTGTTATAAATAAAGATTCAAAGCATATCCATCTAGTCTTTAAGATTTATGTCAAAGAACTGGAAATTTTTCAAAGTTAATGAAGTAAAATCAAGTCGAGAGGGACTCGAGTCTAAATGTGCCTATATTAAAAAAGTTGAATTTTAAAAGTGAGATAAAATATTACTACTACTGCTATACCATCAAGGCACATTCCACAAGTGCGACAGCCAGGTGTCAGCTACATGCAATAAACATGCAAGCTGTCCTCTCCATGCCAATAAAAGTTTAATAGTTATATTGAAATGGGTGGCAAACCCCATTACTGAATTAATCCCTGAATAGATGTAAAATGTCTTTATTTTTCAAGAACCTGCCTTTTACAGGACTCTCGAAAACTTACGTATTGTACGGTAAAAATAATATTTTGTACTTGGTTAGATTTAGTATCTTTTTGATAGAATAAGAATAGGTGCCGCCTGCTCCTATTATAACATTGTTACAATGATTTACCGTCATCTCGGTGAGGTGGATTTCATTGATAAATTGAACGCTATCTTCAAATGATATAAAATGAAATTTATGATAAAACGGCCATTTTTAATGACACGATTTACGTTACAGCGAACGTTGTGAAAAATCAAAGTTGGAATTTAATGTATTGTTTGAATTTTCATAATTTTCTTCACGTTTTTTTTTATAATTGGATTGGGGATGATGTATTCGTGACTTTTCATTTAACAGTCAAGAAACTTTTCACTTCCCGAAGTTTTTGAGATTAAGGAGGTAGCGGAAAAAAGTATGGTGAATTTGTTTCTTTAATTTGTATAGAATAGGGACTTCTGAAGTTAATCCAAGTTTTAGCAATTAAAGTGATCCTGTTTCGATCGTAATAGGTATTTACGAGTATTTTCCTTACCAAATTAAGTATATAATTAAATTGATCGTGCTTCGATCTCAATAGGTAGGTATTCGCTAGTATTTTCTATTCTATATTTAGTATGTATATAAATCGATCCTGTTTCGATATAATCAAGTACCTACTTAACTTGTGCGGACAAGCTAAAGAAATTATTTCAAATGTACAGGCATGTATGCAGTATTGTAGATCAATATTGGGATCGTGAAGTTGCCTTTGATGACTTTACCGATACCAATAAATTGGTTTTCAGTCTGTCTGAAGGCGAAACTAATTATACATCAGATTATTTTAGAAAATTTCTGAAAATGTGGATCCATTATACAGATGGTTGTATTGTTGTGCATAAATCACAATTGTGGAGACATATGTAAGTATATTGTGTAGATTTACATTGTTTCAACACAAATAATAAATAATAATAATAAAAAGGAAGAAGTCTTACTCTATTTTCATGCATCTATGACATGTTCACACATTGCCATCCTTATTTGACTTTGAGTTAAACATCAGGGGCGTTTCTAGAATCTTCATATTTAGAAGACCTGACCACCAAGTCATACCTGAAGATCTCTTATATGATCTAGGTCTGCTTTGACCAGTGGTTTATAAATGTTAAACGAAGCTTTCACATTTAGCTGGATTTTCACACCTGCGAGAGTGAAGATATTAAGAATACTACTACGACACCTCATCCGCACAACCAACAGACTGTGCAAACTCCCTTTTGTATGAAACAGGAAAGGTGTTCCGATGCTTACGATTAGGCTTAGGCTGGTTTAAGTGTACTTTACCCATGGTACGTTTACCAATCCCACCATTCATGTTTCAAACTACCTTGTTCGATATCTGTTGAGCATACAGACATGTCAACTAACAGATTTTACTTGTTTGGCAAATATTCACAACATGGTGTGCTTTCATAATACTTAGGTATCTAAAATATTATACAATGAAATAAAAATCATCTTTATTATTATTCGTACAATAATACCTATAACATTTCCCGACACATATGTACCAGGGATGTTGCGAATATCCGCATCCGCATCCGCAAATGCGGAGCTTCCGCATGTATTTGGACATCTGCATCCGCATCCGCAATAATCGATGCGGATGTTCATGCGGATGCGGATGTAAGACAATTTGCGAAAAGAAAGAAATGGGGCGGGGCCGGCGAATGGCGCGTGCCGTTCGCACTTGACATTAACCAATGGGAACGAAAAAATTGGTGACAAGATCCGACACGTTTTTATTTTTGCCGGATTTATTTTATTTTTGCAAATAACAAAAAAGAAAAAAAATATATCGCCAAAAAATCCATAATATTATTGTAGCAACAATTTCGTCACATATTTGACAGTGGGGCCTACCAATTAAGATTTCCTACTTTTTTTCTATAACATCTTAAACATCCGCATTCGCATCCGCGGATGTGAGCTTTCAAAAATCCGCATCCGCATTCACATCCGCGGATGTGTAAAAATCGGCATCCGCAACATCCCTGATATGTACCTACAACATTCTATAGTAGGTATAGTAGTAGTAGTAGTAGTATGTGTGTGATCACTTTTCACTGTCCAGTGCTTTTTATTTCTGCATGGCTGGATAACCTGATATTGCTAATTTATTTCTTTTAAACACAAGACAAATATGATTTCTCTCACTATTTGTATGGGTATTCTCTCAACATAGCATTGAAGGAGACCCACCGTCCACCCGGAT
This sequence comes from Athripsodes cinereus, assembly GCA_947579605.1. Classification (NCBI taxonomy): domain Eukaryota; kingdom Metazoa; phylum Arthropoda; class Insecta; order Trichoptera; family Leptoceridae; genus Athripsodes; species Athripsodes cinereus. The sequence goes on from OX388309.1 coordinate 16,039,733, forward strand.
ACCGCAGAAGTCTCATTATAGCAAATAAGAAAATAACATCATTCCAAAATAATATTAAATGATGGCATGGCTTCGATGCAATGGGCGTCACGCAGTGATCTTCGATGCAATGGGCGTGATCTTCGATGCAGCGGGCAGTGCGATGGCAGTGGGCGTCACCTTCTATTGACGGGTGCTGTCAATAGTCTGCATTACTTATTTGCGTATACTATTTTTGTGCAATAAAGATCTTTTATCATTATTAGATAAATTAATAAATCAATAAATGAATATATGAAAAAATAATAATAATAAATTAATACATGAATAAATGAAAAAGTAAATTATTGAAATCCAAATATTAACAGTCTTATTAATAAAAATCCGCCAAACCATGGTTGAACCACTGATTTCGTGATCCGCCTATAAGCGTTTGAACCACCGATCAAATTTTCTTTATTAATAAAAATATTTAATCCGTACCATAGACATCTGTACTTTATATAAAGAATTTCATATGGCAACTCGAAAATTCGCTCTATTATGTTGGTTGCCATGTTACACGACGTTGGTAAACAGACAAATTCAAAACAAACAAGCGGCTGTCAAAATTATCTTACAGTGGAACCTCTCATAACGAGTTTAATTCGTTCCAGACTCTTACTCGTTATGCGAAACCTTTTTTTCTATAGAAATCAATGTAAAATACAATAATGCGTTCCATGCCGAAAGAATAAGTATTCATGGAGAACTTTTTTATTAAAGTTTATTCAAATAAAATTATCTACTTTTAAAAGAGTGTTACAACTTAAAATACAATTTAGATTAGGAAAAAAACGTACCTAAATAAAAATATGAATTTATGACAAATAATTATCCATTTTTATGGGAGCAACTTTTTCACTTTTTTTTTTGCTCTTTATGCGAATACTCGTTATGAGAGGTTCCACTGTATTGGTTTTTTCGTCTGACATTTTGTACCCAAATACACAGAAATATAAAATAATATGATGAGGAAGGTTTGTATAATTGAAAAGCAAATGTAATAATGGAATGACATTTTATTTATTTATCAAATAAATCATAATCTGACACACAATCAGTGATATGGGTATAACATAACACTGCGCACAATATGTATTACTAACCATCAGTAAATTTTTATTTTCTGCTTTCCCTTTTACATTCAAATGATGTACAGGAATAATTCTCAATTCAGAATCAATCAATATAACTTTCATACAACATGGAAAAAAGTATCTCTGTCACGAAACAATTAAATGCGTCTATCAAAAAACAAATTACGAAACTGGTGTTCTATCACACGAAAAAAGTGTCTTATTATCACAAGAAAAACAACTGATTGAATTAAATTCACATTCGGATACTACTTAAGCGTATTTTTAACCCAAACCAACTCCGATAAATTGTAAAATAACTGCAAAACGTACATGCAAACCCGCATAGCAAACATCTGACGTAAAATCCAACATGGCGGGCAGATGGCGCCGATTTGAACCACCTTACTTAAATCACCTTACTTAAACCACCTCGAGAGGCGGATCAACCACTTTTAAACTAGGTTCAAGCTGATCAACGTTTATCAATACGTTTTTTGTCTGATCGGTGGTTCATCTCCTTCTAGAAATTTAATCTACGTTTATTAATAAGACTGTAAAAGTCACCCTTGTTCTCTAAATAAATATTTGAATATTTGCAATTTAATCGACAGCGTTCTCATTTATGTTATATATTCGTTTTGTCAAAATTTAAAAACTAGAGATTAACCTATTTTTTTATTTACTGAATTGTTCAAGCACGTTATTGATAAAAAAAAAAGTAGGTTGATTGCTAGGTACCCATGATATTATTTTTTGATTTGTGGCAATAGCAAAAACATATTTGTGTGTTTTAAATTACAGCGAATTTATATTGAAAAATATCTGCTTAAATAATAAACTTAAAGAATACCTTATTTTATAAATGCAATCGAATTCAATATAAAGTAGGTTTTTCCATGGTGTTATATTTGTGACTTGCAAATGGAATATTCCGGAATGTAAACAAGAGAGGATTTATAATGTTCTCTCTAATTGTATTTTCTGTGTTTTTTTACTTACTTTTAAACTCATCTGTCATTTTTCATAAATCCTCAAAACTTTTTAAAGGAAGCTACCAAGACCGCATAACTTCAAAGTCGGGTTTACGTTTATAATAATATAAAATAATATTACTCAATATTTTAGGTTGTTTTTGAAGGCTTGAAATGCGACGTGTCTCTGAAAGGAATTGATGTTTTTATTTAAATACATTCCAATCGATTTTCTCCTTTGCCCTTTGATATTTTGTATAAAAAACTTCTCAGTGTAAACGAATAAGTTAGTATCTTTTTCGGAATCCTAATGTGTTATTAAACTATCTAGCAATTCATAGCTTTGGAAAAAACTAGTGTGGGTAAACTTTTCCCGAAATAGAGACTTTATATCAAATCTTCAAAGGATTATTATTCACTCCAATGCTATGTCAATCCCTAAGTATAATTATTTTTATTTTTTTCAGATTTTTCATGAAAAAATTATACACACGGTGTATGAAGATTTTTCAACAAATGCCTTAGTTAAAAATAGTGTTACAATTTATTTTCGAGCACCATTTTTCATTTATTAATCTTTTTTATCTAAAAACAGAATTATTAGTAGTAGGTATGTGGTATAAACAGATACATTATTTCAAATCTCTAATATCAATCAACTCTTATGATTTTCTTATACCTATTTAATATTCTCAAAGTAGAGTTTTTTATTGAATGTTATTTTTTGCATAGCAGACCTGCATAGTTATTCTTTACAATTGCAACATAACGACATTACATACACTAACTTTATTCAGAACATAATAGATATTTAATAAATTGATGCCTACATATTATTTATCAATTGATAGAAACGCTATAATATTATTTTGATGGTATTCTATAAAGCTTGTAGTAGTAAATTAAAAAGATTTATCATATAATACTTTGCTGGAACCATAGGCCATGTATTTCATCCAGGTCATTAATTTCCTATTTTGCAGCCTAGTGATAAAAATTCTCTTTATGTTTTTAACCAATAAAATATATTGCTCTACACACTGCAGCCTCTAGTCCTAGTGTGAGAAATTCTGCAATGAGATATATTAACATATTATATTTTTCTATTGGAAGAAGTGGACGATCATTTTAACCTCCTGAGTCCTGAGACATTTTTTGATCAATTTTTTTATTTTTTTGTGACATACGAGTCTAAAATAACCTAAAAGACATTTAAAAAATGTTTGAAAAAATCCTCGTGGAAAATTCTGAATTTTCTTTGAGTCATATATATATGACAAAAGGTCTCAGTGCAGATAAAAAAAATGAAGTCGTATTTCTAGGTATATATTACTTAACAAAGTGAAATTTATATTATATTGAAACATTTTATTATAATCAGGAATAAGAGAAACTCAAAAATAAGAAAATTAATAGAAGCGGGGACAAAATCTCCGTTCCACATGTTGATTTGAGTTTGAACAGGTCTCACGTTTTTATGTCCCCTCGTTGAAACTTTAGAGTGCAATCAGGTTTTACCTTGAATAAGCCTCCTTATAGTATTTATAACAGACGCAGTTAAAGATAAGTTTGTGGATTCCACGCCTTCTGTGGACCTATCGAATGTGGACGAAGAACAATTGTCACGTACAGATACAGCAGTGATATTCAAATCACGATTTTCATCAGATAATTCAATATCAGACTCTTCTAAAGCATTTAAAATATCTTCCTCGTTCAAATTTATAAATAAATGGGTAAATAAAGACACATTTTGATACTAAAAAAATTCAAAGATGTAATTTCGATGATATAGGGACCTACTCTTGTAATATCAGTATGACATTAAAAAATTCTCTATGTAGACATTAGAACCTGACGTAATAAGTATATGACATAGAAATATGATAACACAAAACATCAAAATAACATCACCATTGAATAAAACAATGATTATAAAATGTAATCCGAATAAAAAATTAAAGAAAAATTCATTGATTACTCTAAAATAAAAAGATTACTTATATGCCTGCAGAGAGAAACTCGCCTTACATATCACTTTGTCCGCCATTTTTAAAAAAATGACACATTTTTAAAACAATTCGCTAGTTGTTCCATAAGCAATGTGTTAGAAAAAGATTCATCTACAGGAGTTTTGAAGTATTATGGTTGAAAATTGTTAGATGGCGTTGGAATATTTTTTTGATTTTAATGTAATATATATATACGACCGAAGGATTCAGGAGGTTAATACGTTGAAGAACGATGTATAGATACATTTTTCGCATTCCTGTTGCTATAGAGTAAACTAACCAAAAACTGCATACTTTTGCATATTAAGGAATACTTTATACGTGCGGAATATTAGGTACATATTACCAGTTTTAATACCGATTCTCCATAGATTACCCAGACATTGTCAAATTTTGATGGAAATACTTTAAATAAAGTCATGAATATATTTCTTCTTCTTCTATCAGTGCTGTATCAGGTCCCCCCGGCGTTGGCGATCACTCTGGAGAATGCCTCTCTGTTTCGCGCTGTGCGGACCAGTTCTCCCATCCGTGTTATTCCAGTCCATTGCCGTATATTCCGCAGCCATGACATCTGCCTCCTTCCCACTCCACGACGTCCCTCAATCTTGCCTTCTATAATCAACTGCAGGAATATATTTACACTACATTAATTATAGTTCAGTCCGAAGATCAACCTATCTTTTGCGTGTAGTAAAAGAAATAACTCACTGAATCGTTGTTTCGCTGTCTGTTTGGCGTTGTAAAAATGATTAAAAGCTGAACTCTGACAAGTCTAATGTAATCAAGATTGAAAAAACTACGTCAGTTGGCCCCCTTATTATGAAGTGCATGTTAACACAATTGAAAGGGTATATCGCAAATTAATGCGTTAGATATATTTATTTTCGGCTGGGAATCGCTTCTGATCTTACGTTATGAGCATCTGTTGTTGGAATAGTATGTATGTTTTTGGATATAATTTTATTGTTTTAAGTAGTATTTTCCTATATTGATTGCCCAGACCGCACCATCAGACAGAAGGTTCTATTCAATGAGACAGTTGTGAACCGTTTACACGTACTTGGTAATCAATATTCTAATATATTGGATTTGTTTTTTGAAGGGAATTAGCGTTATTAGGAAAAAAATAATATGTAGCATTAACCAAGTTTAGTTCATAATTGAAAATGATCGATGGTTTCGTTGTGTTACACGGCGTGTTTTCCGTCGATACTTTAGTTTGTTTTTGTACTACTGTAGAATTTTATTATTTTGATCAATGTATTCTAATACATTTGGATTATTGTAATTGGATTGTTTTTTCAGTTTTAATATTTTATGCACTGTAATATACTCATATTATGAATATATTATATATAGTTAAATTCTTCCCATTGCTGATCTATTATACTAAGTAAGTATATTGCTTAATATGACGGTGATTGGGGTATAATTGAGTTTATGACAAACCCAGATTCATCACTGAAAAAATATACTATGTACCTATGTAATGCACACAGAATGAAATATTAAAGATTCGTGATGGTTGATTTAACTTCCGTGCCGAGTAATTATTATCGTGTTTGAGATGAGAGAAACGAAATGAATTCTAGACAGAAATATTATGAGGTATAAGGTGTGAGAGGGAGAGAGTTCTTTGTCCAAATGCTCTGGAGATAGCATAAAAATGAATTTGTCCTTTTATTTTTCTTTACATTTACAAAGTATTTTTGCAACGAATCTCACCTTTTCAGAGCAGAAAGAATTATAGATGAAAAATATATCTACTGTAAATGATTCTCTTTGTGAAATATTTTCAAAGTATTTTATTATAGGGACATTATTTTGCAAATATAAATGTGAATTTCGATGACACCGAATATACCCTCACACTAAGCAATGCCTTATATCGTAAAGGTTTAGTAAGCCTACAGCAGGATATTAACCACAAACCTTCTGCTCGGAAGTACAAGACTCTACCAGTGAGTTACCAGTACCAATCTCCTCTTATAGAGTTTATATTGTGAATGTTACATATTTTTGAATTAGTTAATAAGTTTCCACATTTTTTGACTTGTCGGGTGTCCTGTATATCACGAATAATACATTTAACAACTTGAGTTCAGTGATGACTGTGATGAGGCATCCTGATACTCTCATTTTATTATGGCGCAAAGAGGATTACTTGTATTTGCATTACATAGATCATTCCACCGGCAACCCCGCTTACAGAAGATATGATATCATTATAGTATAAAAAGGGATGTATTGTTTTCAAATTTAGGTAGGTATGTACTTCACTACCGTAATTTTTACAGAAACCATTTCAATGCTTCGAAACTCATTTTTCATACAATCAATCAAAATTTTTATACTATGTAGGTATATGTAAATAGTTAAACAGTTTTATTCCAAGTAAAAAATATTCTTGCAAACGATATACAATTTGAAAACCCTCATATCGCATGCTTAATGGAAAACTGACCTATTAGTAGATAGGTCAGAATTGAGTTACGTACAGATACAGACTTCTGTTAGCACCATCTACAATCTACCATTTGATTTATGTTGAATTTACTCATTTTTGCCCCCCCAGCGATATATCGGTCTCTTTCACTTTTATGGGATATCTCATCCTGTTTTTGTCGAACAGCGACTCATGCCAGTTTGTGTCAGGCAATTGTGGAGAAACGTTATAATTATTTTATTGAACAAAGACCCAATCGTTGTTGAGTGCGTTTAAGACTAATTCAAAGGTAAATTTCATCAAATTTTGTATCTAATATTGACAGATTAAATCTTAGGTCAGTTTACAACTAATTTTACTAATATGTTACGTGAAACATTTAGTTTTAAGACAGTTTTTCATTGAACGTTATTCTATTTTTCGTGGCCCATTACGAGTTGAGTCAGTGTACTATTTTAGTCTATCCATTATTTTAAGGTGACTTTGTGACATTTAGGTATAAGTCTGTTTACTACTAAAGTGTATTGTTACTTAGGAGCCGCAATATTAGTTGAGTCCTTGTTTGAAAAAAAAGAAAGCAAAATAATGCGTAATTCTTTCATTACCTGTAAATATTTTATATTAAGTCATTGTTCGTCTAAATACTACTTACCATTTTTTTTACGTACAAGAGGCATAATATTACTTTTTATGTTTAATAGATAGAAAAAGATGATGGAGCGTGTTCAGGCTCAAAACCCGGCACCAGAAACGGCAACAAAAGATAAAGAACATGAATCAGTACCATCAACTGAAGTGACGGTAACAATTTTAAGTAACTTTAAAAATGAAGTTTGTATATTTTTTATTTATTTTATTACTACTAAAATGCGTTTTTTTTTGTTGTTGTAGATGTTAGCTGAGTATATAACAAACAAGCCCGAAAATCAGCGTTACTCAAACCTACAGGAATATTTTGAAATTTCGGAATCGGTTTCAGCCGGCAATGAAAATCACGTTGATAACACCACAGTCGTCCACGAATGCACTGATGACATACATTCGAAATCTGAAACTAGTGATGTCGATCAAGATCCAACATACGAAGTCCTTAATACAAAGAAAAGGCGAATAGCAGTATATCCAAGTCAATCAAAATCATCAGGGAGTTCTTCGTCTTCCTCGCCCTCATCAAATTCAGGATCTTCCGATACAGAAACCTGTAATGAACAGAACAAAACACAAGAGAACATAGTTCAAGGAACCGCAGAAAAGCAATCCGAACAAACAGACTTTGATGAACCTGCAATAACAGAAGTTTCGATAAGTCAAGAATAAAGACATACCTAAATTGAATTATTATTATTATAGACCTTTTTTATACACTTTATTATTGTTATATTATCTTAATATCGAATTTGACTCGTTTTTTTATCAATTTGTTGTGGTCTGTTTATGTCTTACTGTTTTATGATGTATTTGTTTTATCTAATGATATTTATATCCTCATAATTGTTGATTTTTATGTATAAACCTACCCTAGTTAAATTTTATTTCCTTGACGTATTTTTACATGCTTACTTGTTTGTATTGACTTGTGCGAACAACGCAGATAAGAAAACAGGCACGACAAAGTGCGAACAACACAGAACATTAAGCATGATATCACACGCTTCTAAGATACTCACCAACATTATAATGAAAAGACTGGAAAGCAAAATCAACGAAACACTTTCAGAAGATCAATTTGAATTCCGCAAAGAGACAGGCACACGAGATGCAATTCTGAGTCTAAGACTTGTTCTTTAAAAGAGAACAACAGTAAATAGAAATACATATATGTATAGCATTCACCGACCTAGAAAAAGCATTCGACAAAGTACAATGGGAACAACTTTTTAACACTCTAAACCAGATGAAAATGAGTTGTAAAGACAGAAGAGCAATCTGGAGCCTATACAAGAACGAAATGGCTGTTATTAAAAACGGAGAGAGCTACGCAGAAGTGAGAGTTGAACAAGGTATAAGACCGGGGTGTTCAATGTCGCCAACACTCTTTAACTGCTACATACAGCGAGCTATGAAGAACTGGACAGGATTAAAAATAAATGGGAAAAAGATTGACATGATTCAATATGCTGACGATAAAGCACTGCTCGCATCCGAGATGGAGCTGAACGAAGGCTTAGGTAAAATGGAAACTATACTACTGTCCAAGTACAACATGAAAATAAATAAAGACAAAACAAAATGTATGGTAATTGGAAGGGATGAAGCGACTGCGAACATTGCCATAAATAGAGTGAGTATCAAACAAGTAAAAGAGCTCGTGTACTTGGGCAGCAGAATAAACCAGCAGGGCTACTCTTGACAAAACTAAACACGATCTTAATCTAATCTTGATCTAGATCATACGACGCACGAAGTGACTATTGGCCAAAAATACACGCAAACCGACCGCGCGTTAGCGGTAGCGCGGTTTTTTTTGCCATAGTCCCGTCGTGCGTCGTATGATCAAGATCAAGACTAGATTAAGATCGTGTTTAGTTTTGTCAAGAGTAACCCTGCAGGATGGACGCTCCAAATCGGAAATTGTGAGCAGAATAAACCAGGCCAGGATTGCCTTCAACAAAGAATCTAAAATATTGGAATCCCCAAATATTGATTTAAGCGTAAGGAAGAACCTAACTAAAGCCTTTGTATGGAGCATTCTGCTTTATGGTTGTGAGACATGGACCATCAGCAAGAGTGAAGCGGGCGGTTAGCGGCCTTTGAGATGTGGTGCTACAGACGCATGCTGAAGATTCATTGATCGGAACACGTCGAAAACGAAAAAGTGCTAACCAGGGTTGGCGAAAAAAGGCAACTCCTCAAAAGAATCAGCCAACGAGCTAACTGGATTGGCCACAACATCAGGCACCCAGGACTGCTCATTGCAATCGCAGAGGGTAGGACTGAAGGGTCTGAAGGCACAAATGGCAGAGGCCGGCCGAGAGACGCTTATATGGACCAACTGAAGAGAGACATGAACTGTGGCTCATACGGAGAGCTGAAGAGACTGGCTGAGAATAGTGAGGAATGGAGAAGAAAATCGAAATTCGTTGCATACCAATCCAATCGATTCACACTCTGTATACGTATGATTGTGCAATTTTTTTTGTTGCTGTCCCTTAGGTACACTTTTTGTTGAACATGTAAAAGGCTCACATCATATATTGTCTTAAATAAATAAATATTTATGCCTTGAAAAAAGCCAATATTAAGTTTATTGACGGTCTGCTAATTTGAATAAAGTGACCCAATCTCCAAATGTGTTTTCCTTAAGTAATCATGTACAGACTAAATACTAAATTAGTCATTAAAAATAGTAAATAATTTGAAATGAAACAGGCTTACAACCTAATACAACGCTTGCATTACAAAATGTTTGCTTTACTTTTAATAGAAAACTGGCTTAACTTAGCATTAACTTTTTAAAATATTTTTTTAAAATAGATAGAAATTATTTTCCGCATTTTTTTTGATCAAATCTATTGAGTAGTTAATCATAATTTTCAAAATACAAGCATTTATTATTAATTAATAATTAATTTTAATTTTATGCGTCAACAAGTAGGATAAGTCCTCATATCAAAATCTTCTTTTGCGATTTCCCAAGAATCGACTTTTTTGAATTAAGTCAGTATTCCATTAAGCATGCGATATTACAATAATTACTATAGCCTTACTACATAAAGTGAGTACTCGTATATGCCTGAACATAATATAGTTACTTGTCATTAATCATTTTTGTATCCACTAGGTACCTACTTATGTAATGTCAACCTCATGACACAAGTATTTAGCACCAACATAAAATTTGAAAGAGGTTACAAATCAATTCAATTTAAGTAAAAACATACCATACTATGTAAATACGTATAAACCTGTAAGTTCTACAAAAATAATTAATCCTCATTAAAATCATCATACGTTAAATTTATTTGATTTTTATCCTCAATCAATATTTTGTTTTTCATTAATAAATTTAATATTATATTATTGATTGATTCATTTCATACGAACAATATCAGGATATATCAATCTAAGCCACTCTGCTTTGCCTAAATCGGGACGCCAATGTATTCACTAAATATACAGATCACCTTCTCCGTTATTTATACCTACGTTAAGAATATAAAGCATTAAATAAATATTAATTAAGAGGTGCGCTATTCAACTCTCTTTTCACGTCACAAGATTTAAGTTTAGCGTGAAAGGTGTATTAATTTGATACATCTTTTAAAAAAAGAACTTTCTACCAGACAATCAGTGCTATCTTTATTTTGTAAAGCTATTGCATAATTGACAGAAAAAAATCTATATTCAAGATATCACTGATACAAATCAACTTCGATTACCTACATATGCACCACATGATCGATTATATTATTAAAATTTGAAATATTACACTATCTCAATAAGGATCATAATTAATACTAATATATTTATGTTGCTTTCATATACATATTTTATTTATCCTTACCAAATGATATTTTTAATTTACAAACACATTATGGTTCTAATGTTTTATTCTTAAGTTCAAAGATTATTTCACCCAATCGGTTTAAATTTAGTGAATTTGAAATTTCAGATATGTACCAACTAACCAGCAACTATTCCACTATAAATTTATGAAACTATTTGAAGTTTAGGGTCTCAACAAACATTTCGACTTGCAGGTGCTTATATAAATCTATTCCTCTGACTGTGTATTGTTACGATACGAGTATAAAACAGTAATGGTAAGAATATTATTATATTTATATGGTACAGTATTGATTCAAAATGCTTTTATGGTTTTTTTAAGAAAATGTCGAGCCATGTGGTGTCACAAACCAAAAACTTTGTTCATGCGAGAGTAACGTATTCAAATACTCAGTATGAAAAATGTCGCGCATTTTTGCAGATGTTGAATTCAGAAACATTTATGTTATCGAAATATTAATACCCAAACACAGGGGTCACTAAATGGCGGACCGCATCCGGACCGCCGACCTATTTTGTGCGGACCTCTTGTTAACAATACTCATTAATATTTTACACTATAGCTTGGGTACGTAATTTGATAATTTTTCCCGCGCTTTGTCCGTCAGTCGTCATGGAGGGGTGCGTTGAAATTAAGAATGTATTTGATATCCTCAGTAACATTTACTCTCTGCATCCTAGTGATGAATGTAGCAATGAAACTGCACATATTTTCGGGAATAGTGCTGCTCTCCAGATGGAAATGATAGATTTCCAAGAAAATACAGTTTTAAAACAACAAAAACAGGAAGTTTCATGTGAAGAGTTTTGGATAAAATTTGTTAGTGGTAATAAATACTCAGGATTAAAAAAATAGCCATGAAACTTCTCACTTTGTTTGGGTCAAATATCTTTGTGAAGCAGCATTTTCCAAGATGAACTTCATTAAAAATAAATTCCGGAGCAGACTTACCGATGAACATCTCTAAGATTTAATTACAAACTTTAGTCCAAACTTCGGACGGATAGTTCAAGGCAAAAAATGTCATTTCTCTCATTGATTAATTGTTTATTTCCTACGTAATAAAATAATGTTCCGTAACCCATTCGTTTTATTGTATTTCGTAAGGGGGGGGGGGTATTGGGCTTTTACCACTTCTAGACCATTTTATTTTAAAAAACGAACCCCTAATGAAAGTTATTGGTGACCCCTGCCCTAACGTATAAAAAATGCGTATTATAACTTATAAACGTGCCTTCATGTAAAATATTTATTACATCAAATATTTAATTACGTATTAGAAATAAGATATATTTATATATATATTTTTTTTTTAATAAAAAGATATATCTGGGTTTTTGTTATAAACCCAAATACTACCTTATACACCTTTCACAGTAAGCTAAAAGCGTAAAGTAAAAAAAGTAAAAAAAAAAAAAAAAAAATTTAGAGATTCATTATTGATTTGTTTAAAAACGTTTACTTACTTTAGTCTAAATTAGGGAGGAAAATGTATACATAACTAACATAACATATTATTGTCTAAAAATAATACACTGTGTTTGCAGTTTTCACTTGATAAACTACAAACATATATAAGAGAAACTTTATACCGGTGTTATTAATATACAATAATCAAACCGCTACAAAAAGAAAAAAGTAGGTAGCTATCTTTTTATTTTACCTATTGTTTTATAAAAAAAACATAAATATTTTTTATAAATAGAATGTAGGTACACTGTTTTTGGTGACACAAAACTGCGTACAATAACACCCACACGCCTAAGTGTGCAAACACAAAGAAAGCAGGTTGCCAGCGCCGATAAGTGCCGGTAAGCGCCGGCAAAGTAAATCGCAATCGGCGTTCCTGCTTTTACTATGTTCGTGTCCATTGAAATGCATGTAAACATTCTCGGCGCCGCGCCGGTAGACGCAGGTATCTGAAAGCAGGTAACCCGCTTTCTTTGTGTTAGCACCCTAACGCTTTCCCAATGCATTGACATCATCAGTGCTGAGTATAAGAATAAAACTAAGAGAGAAACAATCATCTATATTTACACAAAACTACCAAGGGATTCTAGGTTGGGGTGTTTTGGTACTAAACAATGGGAAGATTGAAGGAGCTAATCATATCTACTTCGTGAAAAAGGCATTTATTATTTTCCAAAGCTTCTAAAACCTTCAGATAGCGTTCCTTTCTTTCAGAATACAAGACCACTATAATATAAATATGGAAAGAATGAACTTTCTCAATACAGTACAGTGGAACCTCTCATAACGAGTTTAATTCGTTCCAGACTCTTACTCGTTATGCGAAACATTTTTTTCTATAGAAATCAATGTAAAATACAATAATGCGTTCCATGCCGAAAAAAAAAGTTTTCTTGGAGTACTTAATGTTTTTTTTATTTTTATTAACGTTTATTCAATTTAAATTACTTATAAAAGAGTGTAACAACTTGAAATACAATTTGGATTAGGAAAAAAAAGTACCTACCTAAATAAAAATATGAATTTATGACAAACAATTAACCATTTTTAACTAGAAAACTAACCGTAAACGGAACCGTTTCGCAGGCATTCTTGACACTCCCTTTGAAGCATCCATTTTCTTAATTTTATCTTTGTTGTTGAGAATAGTGCAGATCGTTGATGTTGACCGATAGTATGTGTGCGCTAGATATGTCACACTCACACCTTGTTCTCGCTTTTCAATGATTTTATGTTTCATTTCAACAGTTATTTTTATTCTCTTCTGGCTGTCTTCTTGTATTTTTTTCTTCGGGGACAATTTTGAACCGATTATCATACTTTACACATATTTTTTTTTTACTAATAATATCAATACAAATTTTGGAAAAATGGGTGATCACATGGAAAACCAAGGCGCTAATGGAGCGAGTGCTAAACACAGACTGATGTACTGGCGCGGAAGTCCCGGCTCACAAGGTCACAAGTGAATGTCGTGAAAAAGGGACTTACCCTTTCTCTGTAACTCGTTATGCGAAACATCGCTCGTTATGGGAGCAACTTTTTCGCATTTTTTTTTTGCTCGTTATGCGAATTACTCGTTATGAGAGGTTCCACTGTATTCTGCCATTTCCCGAAGACCAGGCATTCCTCTAAAGGCTCTATTGTACTTTGTCAAGCTCGTTTTTATTGAGCTTCCCATTTTGCTAGTGTATCTGAAAACAAAAAGCAGTGTTAATTTTGTATTGGATTATTGTTGTTTCCGTAACATTATGTGAGCTTCAGTAAACATGTTCTTAGATTGGAGATAATTGAAAAAAAAAACACAATATGTAGTTAACTTCCAAATGACTTTATTAACTTCGCGTACTAGTATTCGGAGACTCTCGTCTCCATCATCAGGCGATTAGTAAAAACTTTTTTACTAATCGCCTGATGATGGAGACGAGAGTCTCCGAATACTAGTACGCGAAGTTAATAAAGTCATTTGGAAGTTAACTACATATTGTGTTTTTTTATTCAATTATCTTGAAATGGACTTCCAACAAGTACCTTCGGTCAACAACATTAATGTTCTTAGATTGGTATTAAAAAAGGTTTAAGATTTATTTATTTATACATTTGCACGGGTACAGAGTTGAAGTAATTCGAGTAAGTATATACGTATCCTTGTTTACCAGTGACATAAATATTCATAATAAAATAAAATTCATTCATTCTATGAACCTATGTTCTATTGTCCAAGATGTTCTGATAACATGGTATGGGATGGAACATTAATTTTATTAAATATTTATTGAATTGGTGCATAAGTAGTAGAATTCAATATTTAAATAATTTGTAAGTAGAGTTTCTTTGTCCTATAGACTAAACAAACACAAGATATTAAATTAATTAAAATAAAACACTTATTTGTAGTATATCCACGGTGACTTTTATTGGACGCGAGCCGGCTTTCAAGAGCTTCCGCTCTCATCATCAGGCTGGCGAAAAGTTTCGCTGAACATCTTACGTCTAATAATCACACATTTGACCCTCATACTGGTATCAAATTAATCCATAGAGGGGTGAAAGGTCAACTTTTAAATCGCCTTGAAACTTTGGAAATAAATAGGTTAAAAAATAATCCTGATATTCACATTATTAATGAACAAATTACTCTTAGTTCTTCTCCTTTATTAAAACCTATTATCTAATTCTTATTATTGTGGATTCCCAACTAGCTAATCCTTTCTAAAAACTTGTGTACTGCCGCTCTTTTATTCTTTTGTTTCAGTCACTGCATACCTGCAACAGTGATTCATAACCATCGGCCTCCACACCTCCTGACAAGATCAACAATTAATTATCTATTAAATTTATTTTTTACAATTTACTAATTGGTTTACTATTGTATAGAGTCATTTTAATTTTAAAGATTATTTTTCATATAAAAAACATAACATTATATCAAGCAGATTCATATTTTATGTATACTAACTATCAGAGGAAGGCTACCTCTTAAAAAAATAATGCTCATCTCTGATATGGGTTTTTGTGGTTTCCCCAATATCGTTAAAAGGCAAATGCTGGAGATGTTTTTCTTAAAATCCGTCCACAACGGTACTCTATTTCAATTGTTTGTTACCACTGTCTTAACTACCTCTTTTGTTTTGCTACCCAATGACATACTATATATATTTGTTACCAACCTGTAATTTCTTTACTTTTCGCCAGCCTGATGATGAGAGCGGAAGCTCTTGAAAGCCGGCTCGCGTCCAATAAAAGTCACCGTGGATATACTACAAATAAGTGTTTTATTTTAATTAATTCAACATGAATTTCCACCAAGTACCGTCGGTTGAAAATATCAACAAGATATTCAGTTTCGTCGAAGTCAAAAACGTCTCTTACGTGTTTGTTTAATCTATAATAAAAACGAAACGCTTCTTGCAATTTTTCCAATCGATTAAATACACCTAAGTGATATAATTTTGCTTGACAATAAATTTCTCATATGCAAGATATTGAATTGAAACATGTGTCGGGAAATTTCATATGTTGCATGATCAGAATAAAAAATAGGCATCTCTATTACAAGTTTTATTAGGTACATTGTTTGTTTTCATATTTTTATTTGCATACCTAAATGTTTTGACCGGAGTGCAGAGAATGAGCTTTATCCTCTATTGAAAACCATTTTAATCGAAGATAAAGTTGAATATTGAATTATTTCAAAGCAGTTATATATTATTCAGGTATACACTTTGGTTATTCTTGACTCTCGTGGTAAGAATAACCAAAAAAGCTATTCTACATTAAATTAAATACCTACTGAAATAATATCCGGTTAAGCTATCCTTTGATATTAACATTATCTATACACACCCAATACATCCAATATATCTGATCATTTGGTTGCTTTGTACAATAATCCCTTAAAATTACATTTGACCCCACTTTATAAATATAGTCTAGATCTAGACCCTGCATACGTGGATCAACAGAGCATCCTGCAAAAAGGGTTCTTAAAACGGAAGTATTTATTTTAACGGAAGAATGATTTTCATCTATTCGCAAAACGATGAATATTTTTATTCTTGGCTTATTTAAAAAAGGCAATTTATATAAATTCAGAAAAAGAAAAAATCCTTAGTAGATACTTTGAAGAACATACCCGTAGTTGTCAATTCACATATCATACTATTTGCCATACTCCACCAATCCTGTTATTGAAATCAATTTATTTGATTTAAAATTATCATTGGTTTCCGGAATTTTATTAAATTAAAGAGTTACAATTCCTTTTGGTCAAGAACTGATCAAGGGACAAATCTACGAGTATATGGCGTTCCGTTCTCTCTACCTAGCCCACTTGGGATGCGGCGTGAGGTGAGAAAAAAATAATAGAATAGAATCTGTCATCTATCTGTGTACACGTAGTTATTTATTCAGAATTGTTGTTTGAATTTAGTCACGCATTAATTTAAATTTTTTATCTCTTTTACCATAACACGTACAACGTACTTATTACTTCATTTGATTGGTTGGTTTTCAATCTAATTTTAATATTGTTTTCTTTGTAAATTCATCCGCGTTTCTTTGAAAATATATTGACTTAAATATTTTTATTTCACACAAATATCAATAATACGCATATGAATCAACATAATTAATGCTTTTCGCTATGACGATGCTAAGGTAGTGGAAAACTACATTGGAATCAATTTTTTTTTATCTATTACGTTATTTTTTTTAATGAGAGACTTCTTCCGTCGTTGACAATATCTGTAAAAGACAAACGATGTCTCTCGTTAATTAATGCAACCCAAAATAGCAGATTTTTTTAAAATTTTATAATAAATGCTGCCCGAAAAATCAAAATCTGTGCCAGTGCAAACAAAGTAATATTTAAAATATCTAAAATGAATAAAATTTAAAAAATAAAATATTTATTTAGTTCTTCCACGGTGATTTTATTAATGGTGACAAAGTGTTCTTTGTGTTAGCCTGATGATGCCAGCGGAAGCTCTTGAAAGCTGACTCGCGATTAATTAAGTCACTGTGGAAGTACGAAATATAGGGGAATTCATTTTGTTTTTAGAAATTTAATATGAATTAATCGAAGTATTTATGTAACGCGAAATGGAACAATAGATACATTATATTGGGTGGAGCTATTATTGTAGGATCTTTTGACAATATTAGAATAAAGGGATGAGATAGGAATCTGGATGTTGGGTGCTGGGACAATTTACGATATTCACGTAATGCCTGCACAAAATATGTGAAACAGTAGGAAGTGGATTGAAATTATCCATTCTCATAATAACCTTTAAACTGTATTTAATTATATTTTAGTAAATTTTACTTTATTCAACCTAAGGGAGAGGTTAGAAATCATATAATATGTCAGATAAAATATCTACAATACTATTATAGAAACCTAGTTCATTGTGACATCTCCTTACTTTGATACTCGTATATGTAATGATTTGCAAAGCCATAGAAAATGGAATTCTATTGCTGTAAATCGATTTCCTACATCTCTGATCCGCAATCCGCCTACCAAGAAACTTGTTTTACAACTTATTTGGACAATTTGAGGGTAAACTTAACTTTTCAAAAGTACCTATATAGAAAGCTGCTTTATTCGTGTTGGTCACTAGGCAGCCGTAAATGCACACACATTTCAGAATATGCCAAAGGGATATTCACACTTGTTCACTTTGTGATGACTTTGGATGATCCTCCAAAACAAAAAGGTGTGAACAGACGTTTCATCAAAAGTGATCACAAGCGATGAAGAATGAAAGCGATTACTACCCAACATAATTTTGATGAATGGTCCTTTCATTGAAATGACCACAGATAAGTTTTTTCCTACAATTTCTTTTAGTTTCATGTTGTCGAGAATTTTATTAATTTGTTTTTAATTTTTAATAACTGTTATTTAACATTTATTTCTTTTTTATGTTATTTTTTTACGAAAATATGTCAAACCACAGACAACACAGACACTCTGGATGATCATCCGAAGTGAAACAATGAGAATGCTACCAAACAGTTCAATTGTTATTGATATTGCGTCATATATCCGACATGTTTATACCAGTACTTACCTATTAGAAATTGATTGGTAGTACATACATATGTTATTTCTTTTTCTTTTTGTATACCTATTGTTTTTCTTTTATGCATTATTTCTCTTGACTGTTCCTTTTTATTTGTATTGTTTGTAAGGGCTGATACAGCCGTTTATTATGTAAAATAAATAAATAAATAAATAAATAAATAAATGTCACATAGAATGGAATGATTCATCATTGAGGCGATGATTGTTTATACCTTTGATGAAAACCTATTGAATTTTGAGCGTGCTGTATTGATCATTCATGACCATTTTTTCCGTAAATAATTATTTACGCACAGAATGACAGACGTCATCGTATTTTTTTTCTATATACAATTTTGTATTCATTATCCATGTAAATATCATTTTTATTCTAGAAAAAAAAACTCACGTGATCAAACTTAGACCCTACCTTCCTACTGTCTCATATTTATGTTAACATCATTCTTTATTTTATATTCTCTCTTCATATACAAACCTTCATTGCGCAATGAATCATTGCTTATTACATTATAAGCAATGATATCTAATAATAATGATTACTAAATTCTCTCATAACCATTAACATTTCTAAGAAAACTACAGTGGGGCGCTGTGCCTGGCAAACCCTGTTCAGAACCAGTTGTCTGTATCAGATGCGTGCTCCAACATTCGCATGAGCTTACCTCACCACTTGCATATTGTTTCAATGACTACGAAAAAGTTATCAACAATCCCCACAGACCAACCGTAGGGATTTTTTTTAACTCCATATCTCTGAATAAAAATAGAAAATGTGTTTTATAATTTTACTTACGCATTATTGAAGTAATAAAGTTTACAAACAATTTTATAAAGTATTATTTAAACTTATAGAAGCATTTTCAATCGTTGCTAATAAATTCACATTTTCTATATCATCATCAAAGTTTCTAAATTGAAAATTTGTCATCATAATTGAATAAACATTTATCATATCATAACCCTTGTCATCCAATAATCGCACCCCCTTTACATTGACCTTTTATGTCAAATAAGAGAAAGACACGAGGATATGATAATGACTCGGCACATAGTACACTACCTACAATATAATGCGCTTTTGAATTATCATTGGAGTACGTTATGTGAACTTCCCACACGAGCCTACGAAAGTCTTCACGACAGTTTGACAGTGCGGAACAAATCATCCATCATCTTCATAGTAACGATGTATTTAAATAAACATATGGCGTAGGAAATTCATCACTGGGTATACATTTTGTGCCAAAGTATAATATGTACAACATTAAATTTAATAATTAATACTGTTATGTTCTACTATGTTCTGTCAGATGGCGGACTTGCTGCAGTGCAACATCTTCCAGCCAACCATTTGAAAGAAAAAAAAAATACTACATAAAAGGAATCGTTTTTCCAAATGCAAGAACCAATTAAGATAGATATTTATTTCAGTATTGCTTTATTTATTTCCAGAAATATAGCAATAACAAAAGACTTACTACTGCAAAATCCTACTAACTAAACATAACTTATATTCTTAAAGCATAACAAATAAAATAACAAAGAGTAGGTAGGTACTCATCAAAGATTTTATTAAAAACATTTTGAAATAAGTTTAAAAATACGTATTCATTGTTTTTATTGCTTTAATAGGAGTTAAAGTTCTACAATATGTAGAAACATTATTATTTGGTAAGTTGGAAGCGATCGCGCCTGTGCTATAAACTTGCCTTCTGTATATTGATTGCATTTAATATGAATTTACTATACTTATACCATACCATCATGATATAGCCCAAAAGTAGAGTCTTGGCCTCGTGAACAAGGGGTCCGTGGTTCGATACCAGGTGCCTGCAAACTCCCCTTTCGCGATACAAGCTTTTGGTAGCTTACTATGAAAGGTGTATAAGGTTGTATTTGGGTTTATAACAAAACCCAGATATATCTTTTTTTTTTTTAAATAAGTGGGGTGCCAGCAGATCAATAAACATGTAATAAATATGAATGTACTTGTTTATAAAATTGTTTTTCATAAATGCACATTAAAATGAATTTATTAACAGGACTTCACAGCCAGAATTTAATTTGAAATCGTTCGACTATATGCTAAAATTGCCTAAAAACAGGTGTTTACTCCAAATTTTAACTTTTAAACTACGTACGAACCAATAAACTACGAAGCATTAAAAAAATACTGTCTCTCTTTTTGCGGTAAGTGAAAAGGGAGATAAAGAAATGAAGTATATTTCACTCATTATCTATACACCACTTGGTCACTTAACACACGTAAATATAGTTAATATTATGTCCGAAAAACTACGAACATTAAAAAATCACTGTCTCTCTTTTTGCGGTAAGTGAAAAAGGAGATAAAAAATGCGACGTACGTGATGTATATTTCACTCATTATCTATGACACCAAATGACACAATAATCATTGCGTACAAAGACATAATTTTTAACAAGATAATGCAATTGATGCCCCAGAGGTCACCAAGGCCCACCTGCGAGAGAGCATTCATGCCCCAAGAGTTATAAATTGGCCTTCATATACCTATACTACGATAATGGTAGGTGTTTACTTAATTGGCGTTCCCTTCTCTCTGCTTACTCCACATGGGATGTGGCGTGAGGGTATAGATAGATTCATCAAGTCATTGGTCAAAAAAAAGCTTATTAGCTTTACATGTCTACCTTGTTATATCTACATACATATATGTGGGCGTATAAGTGGGTATATTTCCAATAAAGTACTCAAATACTTTTTTTTTTAATAATACTCAGTTTTATTCTGCAACAATTATATAATTTATATTATACACCTTAAAAAGTACACGTAAAGTAGGTATATTTGAGTTTATCCATAATTTGTTGCACCATTCTGCATTGAGTTGACCATAATTTATTCTTTCTTCTGGGACGTCAAATTAAGTGACAATGATGGCTCCCTTAAGCCGTTGCTTGGCACCTACGACTGTGGCACCAATGCTGCAAAAGTATATAAGAATATTTAATATGTTTTTCCCTTGTTTATTATTTTTGACTCCACCATTAAATTTCAAACAACAAAAAGGCCGGGATTTGGAGAGAACGATTCATGCATCTTTAGTATCACAAAAAAAGATTTGAGTCATCATAATCCAAGGATAAATTCACAATCTGTCCATATATTTGCAGAGTATTTTTTCATCATCGAAATAAAACAAAATTATAGCAATAAAGTGATTTAATGTGTAATCATGTCTTATGGCCGGTTTCAATAACCTATCTATCCGTGACTATCGATTAAAATGTATGATTCAAAATATAGAACACAATAGATTTCAATCGACAGGAGCGGATAGATAGATTATTGAAACCGGCCAATAATGCTCAGTCTTATTAAAGTACAATGTCTTTGTGCTAAAATTTCATGTGGAAAGGGAATGTCAAAATGTAAATATTATATGTTTCCATAGTAACCATACATGCAAAGTGGTTTCTGCAAATATATAAATATATAATATGCAAATTTAGAAAACTTCGAATACTCATAATAATCTAAAAATCAAATGCATGTTGAGATCTATTTTTACATTAAACCATTTTCTCACTATTGATTCACAAACTAATTTTATATTATTACTTAGTACATTTATGGAATACCTTAATCATTCGCAAACTAGTGAATGGCATCATGAATAAATACATAAAATAAAATAATAATAATTGTACCAAAGCTTGTTTTAAAACATACATAAATGTATCCGAGATTCAAACATGTTGCGTGTATTCATATATCAGCTTATTTGAAAAAATAACATGAAAATAAGATAATACGTGCTGATTTTACTATAAACCTAAATATCAGGATATCAGTTAAAAACTATGTACTTACATTTGCAAATGATAAGTCAAGTCTCAGTAGGTAATTCTCCATCACCGTTTTAATGTCACTAATCATCTAATCATCTAATAATCTGGAAAGTATCAAACATAAAGAATTTATTAATTTATTCTATCAGAAACATTGTTTGCTTACACACGCGTATTAAAATATTTTATTTTTAATAATTACTTTGGGAAAGGTTACGTTACAAAAAAAATATGTCAAAAACAATATAATATAAATCAATCATGACATCGGTGAATGTCAGTCTGAGGAGTTCATACACAAAGTTACCTACATCAACTCTAGAACATTGAAACTAAGAAAACAGCATACCTAAATAAATTTGGTGAATTCTTTGCAGAATAGGTACCGGCACCAATTTAGTTCCCTGATATCGGATATATTCTTTTTAGTGTTTGTATTATTTTTATCATAGTCTTTGTAAGGTAAACGAACTGTAATTTAGTGTTAAGAGCATATTTTCTGTATTCATTTTTTAATAATTGGATATTAGCTGGCACTTGTGTTTATCATTAGAAAAGTAAATATGTTGCAACTAATAAGCAAAAAGAGAAATAGGCGGATATGCTGATGTCAATCTACAGTTTTATTAAGTACACAAACAAGTTCACCAACATTTAATTAAAAATAAAAAAATACTGATTTATTTGAATTAATTATATAAAACACTTATTTGTAGTGTTTAAACTGTGACTTTTTGTTGAAAAGTCACAGTGGATATAATATAAAAAAGTGATTTATTTGTAAATAATTCAACATGAATTTCCACCGAGAACCGTCGGTTGAAAATATCAACTTCACTGATTTATTTTACTTCATTCATAGTTAAATATTTGTGAAAAATGGATCGGTGTGCCTTTACTTGTGAACTCCTCATCTACAGTACTGAACGCTCATTCTCGTATTCGTCGACTCGCATTTTGACAGACATGGAAATAAATATTATTTAGGTATATTAAGTTATAATGTTTTTTTTTATGAAAAAAAAAACATTTATATAGGGATTACTTGATGACACATATAAAAATATGTTTCCTTGGTAAAAATCAAGTAATCTAGTGCTGTAATTATGTAGTTTCAAGCATAAAACCATCTCTATTTTTTAATAATTTTAAATAAATAATCAGACGCAGATTCAACAGCGTGCCGACTCTTTGGCTCGGCTGGCCGAACTAAAACCGAATTTTGAGTTCTACGGAAATTTTCATAAAAACTTTCCCGCAAGCGGAAAATTTAAAATGAAAATTTCAAAATATAAATAACACATCACGCTATTATAATCATATGACAAATTATTCAATTAAAATTGTTTTAAATATGTTTTCCTTATTCGAACTTGACGAACTAAAAATTATATTTTCTTATGTGCACGTCACAAATCCCATTTTTTTCGCATATTTAAAAAAATATGGCTAAATATTACCCAAATTTAAGAAAAATAGGATTTTTCTAAAGCATCCTTGGAGCTAAATTTACTTCATCATTTATGTAACCTCTAAGATGATTGTCTTAAAATACCTCTGCTAGTCGTGATGAAATTTCGGAAGGTGTTTTTCAATCGATAATTTCTACATGAATCTCTCGGAATTTTTTTTCATTATTATTAAAAATACATTAAAATATGTTCAAATTTTGATATTATCAAAAACAAACAGTAAAAATATCATCTCGATCACGAAAATATTGCAATTAATTAATAATCAATGTTGAAAAATGGTTGCGTAAAATCATGTGACAATTTCGAGTTCCCTACCTATCAAGGGCTCTTAATAATCAATTTGGATTCCGCAAAGAGACAGGTACAATAGATGCAATTCTGAGTCTAAGACTTGTTCTTGAAAAGAGAATAACAGTAAATAGAAACACATATGTAGCATTCATCGACCTAGAAAAAGCATTCGATAAAGTAGAATGGGAATAACTTTTTAACACTCTAAACCAGATAGGAATGAGTTATAAAGACAGAAGAGCAATCTGGAGCCTATACAAGAATGAAATGGCTGTAATTAAAAGCGGAGAGAGCTGCGCAGAAGCGAGGGTAGAACAAGGTGTAAGACAGGGATGCTCAATGTCGCCAGCACTCTTTAACTGCTATATACAGGAGCTATTGATGAACTGAGAGAAGAAATGAAGAACTGGACAGCACTGCACAGCATATAGCACTGCTCGCAGACTCCGAGATGGAGCTGAACGAAGCCTTAGGAAAAATGGAAAGTATACTGTTGTCAAAGTACAACATGAAAATAAATAAAGACAAAACAAAATGTATGGTCGTGGGAAGGGATGAAGCGACTGCGAACATTGCCATAAATGGAGTGAGCATCAAACAAGTAAAAGAATTCGTGTACTTGGGCAGCAGAATAAACCAGGACGGACGCTCCAGATCAGAAATTGTGAGCAGACTAAATCAGGCACGAATTACCTTTAACAAAAAATCCAAAATATTGGAATCTCCTAATATTGATTTAAACGTGAGGAAGAATCTCACTAAAGCCTTTGTGTGGAGCATTTTGCTATATGGGTGCGAGACGTGGACCATCAGCAAGAGTGAAAGCGGATGGTTAGCGGCATTTGAAATGTGGTGCTATAGACGCATGCTGAAGATTCATTGGTCGGAACACGTCGAAAACGAAGAAGTGTTAACCAGGGTTGGCGAAAAAAGGCAACTCCTCAAAAGAATCTTCCAACAACGAGCTAACTGGATTGGCCACAACATCAGGCACCCAGGACTGCTCATCGCAATCGCAGAGGGTAGGGCCGAAGGCACAAATGGCAGAGGCCGACCGAGAGACGCCTATATGGACCAACTGAAGAGCTGTGGTTCATACATGGAGTTGAAGAGACTGGCTGAGAATAGGGAGGAGTGGAGAAGAAAATCCAAACTCGTTGCAGACCAATCCAATGGATTGTAACTCATTATATATTTTATTTTTATTTTATTTATTTACAAATATTTACGGCCAAAGCCTTTAACATGTTAAACCTCTGTATACATACAAAACATGTAAACAAAGGAAAGATCTGTTACAAAAAAAGACACAAAACAATTAGACTAAAGAAACGAAAGTTTTACAGACAATATAACATTAATCATGTTATAATTAAAAAAAGATACAAAAATGTTAAAAAAATTTTGGTAAAGACATCACAAAGAGAAATCAAAGGTATATAAATGTCAAATATAGTAAAAAGTCAATTAGTTAAAATTCATAATTTAAAAATTTGGTCAAGACATTACAAAGAGAAATCAAAGTGGTATAAAATTGTTAAACATAGTAAAAAGTCAGTTAGTTAAAATTCATAAGTTAAAAATTTGGTCAAGAACATTACAAAGAGAAATCAAAGTGGTATGAAATTGTCAAATATAGTAAATAGTCAATTAGTTTAAATTCATAAGTTAATAAAAAATTGATATAAAAAAATTTATATAAAAAATTTCCAATAATAGAGATCAATTAAAAAACATAAGTTTAGGATGCATAAAAACATAAGTGGTTAAAAGAGCAATTCGCCACACAAAAAAAAAATAACAATTAGTCACATGAACATATCCAGTTAGAGGCATAGAATACCAGAGAAGATCAACGTAAATAAGCAACTCTAAACCTCGACTACCCATTGTCAGTTTGTACACTCAAGTATTTGATAATGTCAGATTTGTATTTTAGAAAACTGTCGGCAAAAATATCAGTGCTTTCACCCACCAGATTACCAAGTCTGTGAAATCTGTTTATTGGAGCATGGTATGTGTAGTTGTTTTTAGTGTAAGACTCGTGAAAAGTTACAGATTGTCTGGTACTTCTGACGGGGACATTAATTTGGATTAATTCAATCAGCTCAGGAGAATCGATTGCACCGTTTAGAAGCTTGTGCAGGAAACAAAGGTCGAACATCTTCCTTCGATTCTCAAGACTAAGGATACCGAGCTCGCTCATTAAGACTGAATATTCAATATTCTCTATAGGTATTCCCATTTTGTAATTAATTAATCTTAAGAACTTTCTCTGTACCCTTTCCAGACTTTTACTATGGACGGCATAATTCGGGGACCACACTGCGGTATTGTACTCCAGTAATGGTCTTATAAGGGAGACAAAGAGCATTCTGCAAGACCGAATCAATTGAAAGTCTGTCGCCAGTCTGAATATAAAGCCCAGAGCCCTCATAGACCTGCCAACAGTTTCCTCTATGTGTAAATTGTAAGTTAGATCTTCAGAGAATGTGATGCCTAAATCTTTCAGATTAGAGACAGAATCGAGTATAATTTTATTAATTGAGTAATTGTAAACAATTGTAGATTTAGTTTTATGGAATCTAATGACCTGGCATTTTGTGATGTTTAGGCAAAGCTTATTTTTCTTACACCAGTCATTTAAAACATCTAAATTATTTTGTAGCATTATACAATCTTCAATACTATCGATACACTTGTATAGTTTTAAGTCATCGGCAAATAATAACACTTCTATGTCCCTGAAGATCTGAACTATGTCATTGATAAATACATTAAATAGTATTGGTCCTAAGTGCGAGCCCTGAGGCACACCACTATGAGCAAACACGGTATCAGAAACACCATCACCAACCCTGACTTTAAGTGTTCTCTCCTTAAGGTAACTCTCTATCCAGCGATAGAAAACTCCACCAACTCCGTACCCACGTAACTTACAAAGTAGAATGTCATGTGACACCTTGTCAAAAGCTTTTGAAAAGTCAGTGTACACGGAGTCGACTTGGCCTCTTTTGGTGAGTGCATTGACAATATAGTTTTGGTAAATAAGTAGGTTGGTGAGAGTGGACTTCTTTGGCACAAAACCGTGTTGCTTTGTGGTGATTATATTGTTTATTGGATTTCTTATTTTACAAACAACTATAGATTCAAAAAGCTTTGGAATAGCAGATAGTATACAAATAGGTCTGTAGTTTGTTACCTGGCTATTATCTCCCTTCTTAAAAATAGGGTTTATGAATCCCGTTTTCCATTTATCAGGAAAAATACCCTTACTTAGAGACAAATTAAAAAGGAAGGCAAGATGTTTTGCCAAGACCATAACACAGTTTTTTATGAAAACGTTAGGTATACCATCTGGACCCGCTGCTTTAGATATATCCAAAGCCAGGATCGCACTTCTGACCTCGTCAACTGATATTGTAATGCTGGGCATGTCGATGGTTTTGTCGGAGGAAAAATCATAGCCAGTATGTATAGAAGGGGTGTCGTAGACTTCTTGAAAAAAAGAAGCAAATAAGTTAGCAGCACTTTGAGGTGAGTCAGAATGCTGATCTATATAATTTAATTTTGATGGTATGTCTACTTTGTCCTCCCTCATTCCATTTACAAATTTCCATAGGTTCCGAGAATCCCCTGGTAAATCTCTTTCAATTGAATCAATATGTTGTTTATAACAGATTTTTGATAATGAAGAACACTGAGAACGTAAATTGGAAAAATAATCATAGTCATTCCTATCAAAAGTCTCTTTATATTTTTTATGAGCTAATTTCTTCATTATAACCAATTGTTTCAGTTCAGCACTGAACCATTTTGGATAATGAGAATGTTTAAAAGATGTTTCAGGAATATAAGTGTCAATACATTCTTGTAATTCAGAATAATAGAGATCAATTACGCTATTCACGTTGCTCTCAGTATGTAAACAAGACATATCTATGTTCTCCAAAAATGTGTTAATTGCAGAATAATCGGCCCCATGAAAATTTCGTTTGACCATAGATCTTTCCTCCGAGTTATACATTTGGGATGAAATAACAATGTCGAGAGGAGGGTGGTGAGTATCAACCGGTAATAAGATCGAAGAGGAGACGCTTACAGTAGTTATATCAGAATGTGATGTGAAGACTAGATCCAGGATTCTACCATGACTATTTGTTATGTTATTTAACTGAGAAAAACCGAAGAAATTAGCCATGTCGACAAGTTCCGCGGCTCTCTCGCTATTTAAGTTATTGGAAATTTGTAGTCCAGCAGGTCCAAGATCCGCGTCAATCACATCAAGCGTCTTCCAGTTACAATCCGGCAGATTAAAATCACCAGTCAATATTAATTTGTGTTTTATGTACTTTGATCTAATGAATTCAATAACATCGTGGTAATCCCTGTAAATTTTAGCATCAGAACAAGGTGGAATGTATGTACAACCAAAAATTATTGATTCATGAGGCAATTTTACCAACACGAATACCTGTTCTATACTTTTGCACTTAATTGCTAATTTTCTACTCGGTAGGGATTTATCAACAGCTATCAATACTCCCCCACCCCTCGACTTGCTACTAGTATTTAGATTACGATCCAATCGATAAACATTATAATTTGTAAAGCCCAATTCGGAAGTTCCAATACAAGAATCCAACCAAGTCTCTGTTAAAAGAATTATATTATGACCAACAGATGGAACTGATTGGCGGAGCTCACTCAGCTTCGTTTTTACGCCCCTAACATTTTGATAGAAGCAAAAGAGTTTTTTGAGTTGTTAGAATGAACTATTTTGGGGCTACCTTTAATAAACCTGATAACTAGATTTTTCTCTCCGTTTTGGACTCTCGCATTCAAACTTTCCTTTAATTTCATGTAAGTATTTCTCTGTATGACTGTTTGATCCCTATATACTCTAACACCGCCCTTCAGTTTTGTACTGTTTTTCAAAATTTCTCTAGCTTGATTTTCGTATTTTAATACCACTTTTATAGGACGGGGTTTTCTGTCATTTCTTTTTCCCAACCTAAAACACTTAACATCAGTCTTTGAAACTGTTGGATCAACCCCAGTTAATAAAGTAAAAACATTGTCTCTGTCATTTTTTAGAATTTCCTCCTGGGTTGTTTCTAAACTTTCATCCACATTACACAGAATAATGTTTTTTCTTCTCCTG
Source organism: Athripsodes cinereus (assembly GCA_947579605.1). Taxonomy (NCBI): domain Eukaryota; kingdom Metazoa; phylum Arthropoda; class Insecta; order Trichoptera; family Leptoceridae; genus Athripsodes; species Athripsodes cinereus. Next base: position 16,069,100 of record OX388309.1, read on the forward strand.
CATCTCTCTTCGATTTCGTTAGCCATAGAATCCATGCCAATAGTGTCACAACTAGTACCACCTGTACCACTCTCCACTTTGTTTTCCAATACTGTAATTCTCTCCTTAAGCAGTATATTTTCGGCAAATAATTCGTCTATGAGTGAAAGCTTGTTAGAAAGTTCGTTCATTTTTGTCAATAAATTTTTATTTTGAAGTTCAAGTTGTGTTCTAACATCATTAAATGATGCATGCAAACCTGATATATATTCCTTCAAAGAGTCGTCAATACTTTCCATAGTAATTGAATTATTTTTATTTGATTGTTTGGTTTTTCCTTCGCTAGATGGCAAAGATGATCTGATTTTTTTATTTTGATTTGTACCTTGTATGCTAGATGGCTCTTGCTTAGAATTAATTTCAATAGATGTCGTTGGTATATCATTTTTATTATTTCGTGATCTGGTTCGCGACATGGGTTTACCATCCATTACAGCTGTCTATGTTAATTCACAACTTAGATGTTTTTTATTAATAAAAAAAAAAAGCCGCGTTGAATGATCACTGCGGGAATCGAACACAAGCAGCCGGCTCAGCGAATAGGTATCGATCCTGCGTCTTTACCAACTCAGCTCATATATATAATAACCATGAATAAATTATAAACCTGTATGCATTTATGATCTCGAACAGGCATTAAAAATATTTACTTAAGAATGCATAAGTTTTTTATGTATTTTATAATTTACACAGAAAACAGACAGCTACAACAAAATATTAGGTATATCAGACCATTAATACAAATCAGTACATAAAAATCAATAAAGGTTGCACGGATAACTAAAGCATTTATTCTATCATCAATGGTACAAGAAACAAATCACAGTAAATTATAAACCTAACAATAAGATAAATATAAAAATAAATAAATCATTAAATAAATAGTACCGCAAAATGAAACGATATATTAATGATCCATGATAAATAAATAAAGTGAGCGCGTCAAGCGGTACAAGTAAGTCAAAACTGTTAGCAGATCCCGAGAAAGAATCTCAGGAAGAGAACTATAATACAAGACGTTCTAGAACTAATCATAATGTAACACAAGGGAAACGTGCATCATACTATCGTTAAATATAAAATCCAGTATACATGCCTTCCCCATTTAAAATTATCCAATAATTACACCACATTGTAAATACTTCAACATAATATAATTTCTTTTGAAAGTGATTCAGCTTTGTAAATAATGATATCACGATAACATAGAATACCTTGTGTAAAAACATAATCATTGTAGCTGTTTTCTATTCATATTTTCACTGGATAAGGACATGGTGGGATCGTAACAATAGTCTCTTATGCCTATAATGAGTTAGGTAATCATCTAATTCCATAGATCTCGATGGAGTATAATTATGCTTCTTCACCAAAAAAATATTTATTTTTGTTTTAATAGAATGGGAACTTTATAACTTTTGTATACTAGAATTATTATAAATGTACCTTGAAAGAAAAAATATGAAAGTGCTTTCGATAGAAACCTTGATTTGATTTGGTTCATATACACCTAATTATAAATAGTGTTTCACATTGATCAATACTTTATTTATTTTATAATTAAACAACAAGATCAAATGTAAACAGCGGGGTTGTTATTTTAGTTGTTGATTTAATTATTCATGACTGTTTAATTAATTTAGTAAATTATTATTTTATAATATTACGTTGTAAATATATCGATTATGAATGGAGCGTCGTATACCCTTATTAACTGATATTAGACACGACTGATGCACTTTTAAAATCTAAATTCTTTACACTTTTTTAACTAATCAAAAATAGTTTAAGTTGTGTAATATCGTATTAAATGCATATCTTAAAAAAAGGAAACTTAGCCTTCTTCGTGATTATTTCAAAATGTGTTTGCTAGTGTAAACATGTTATTTTGATGCATGCAATTGTGATTTGGAAAAGAATCGATTTCTTTTCCACAATACCAATTTATTGTAAAACAATTTTAACATTTAACAATTCTACTAATACAATACCACCATAACATAATATACCAAAAGTTGTGTAGTCAGCACACCAGCTGCATTTAATAAACATTTAAACTGTCCTCTGCGTGGTAACTAAACATTAAGACATTCAAGATGGGTGGTAAACCTCATCGCTGTATATAAGATATAAATATTTATACACTTAATTACATTTTAATGACACATGTTAAGAGAGGAAGTTTTTATGTTGTGTAATGTTGAAAAATAGTATTACGGATTATTGAATTAATGATTACAATAAAACAATTTTTCTAGTTAAAAACTCATGTAAATATATAAAAAAATAGGGCTTACCAACTGACAAATTCGTTAAATATGAAAATATTCTTGTAAACAGAAGTAAATAGAAAACAGAAACATTGACTTTTTTTCTTCTTGGAAATTATTATTTCTGGCACTGTTTATTGTTTTGCTTATTTTAAATTCACGATGAAATGAATAATTCTACTGGAAGAATCCGAACATTTTTTAACTGAAAGGAGTGTAAATACTTGGAAAAATTTACGAGTTAGCAATTCCCAGACGTTAAAAGAAATAATAATAACACTTTGTTGATCAAAAAAACAATCATGAACAGTTGGCGAGGTTATTACCTGGAGGCAACATTTTCCAGTTAACCAATATAATGTATGATATTATGTTGACAATGTGTGTAATTAATACTAAATGTGAATAGTTAATACAAAATTTAATTGTAACTAATTACATTCTTAGTCCTAAGTAGAACATTAAATGTGTCATGTTTTCTGTAATTAATACTTCAAAATGAAGGATTAAGGCACAGGGAGGAACTATGGATTATATCTAACTTAACTTATTCTCTTATGAACTGTAAGAGGATAAGTCTATGGATTTTAGGATATTTTTAAAACATGTAGCGTAGGCGAGTTTCTGATATTGCAAGGTAGATTATTTCACATTCTAATTTCATGGGTGGTAAATGATCAACTGAAGAAGGTTGTGGTGTGGGCAGAAACGGCAAGTAACTGGTTATTCTGAGATCTCAGAGGACGTCCATTTTTAGACAAATATTCAAAATGCTTAAAAAGGTACTGAGAAGAATTATGGAAAAATAATCTGAAGGCATCTGTAAACCGGTATCCGGTGAATTATTTATTTCATAGTGATTTTTAATCTTTATCTCTAAATGTACAAAATTAAACGGAACGAGGAAGTATACCAGATTTTTTCTCACTTGATAAATGGCTTCAATCTCAAAAAACAATTGACTTCAGATTCATTTTACCAGCCTGTTATTTTTAAATCGTTCTCTATTGAATGAATATAAGAGTTATATTCACTATCATGTTTTTGGAAACTTTTTATACCAAGTTGTGGTGATAATGAAAGATGTAGATTGATCTTCCTACGTAAAGCAATTGGACACTCCCATACTGTGTCTGAGGGGTGGAGACTGTTGATCAAATTGTTAGTACATATCTCAAAGTTCAGTAAGACAAAGGAGAGAAATAGAATGGTCCCAGCACATTCTCAAACCGATTCAAATATCGAAAATATGTATATACTCATGATTATGTAATTTGAAACAAGTGTACCTACTTCTTTCTACTATAGATCTATAGTAGAAAGAAGTACACTTGTTAATGCTACATAGTTATGGAATTCTACTACGTGTGCACCGACACAATTAATATGTATATACTCGTAAATGAAACTATGTACGTATAAGTGTTAATAAAAAATAAATATATATATTTAGTACTTTCACAGTGACTTTATTAATCCTGAGTTGGCTTTCAAGAGCTTTCACTCTCATTATAAAATAGCTTAATTGGCGACTAATATTTAGTGACAAAAAATTGTAACCGAGCTGCAAAAAATTGACGACGGCTATACCTTCTAGGTAGACAAACTATTTGAAATTGTGTGGAATTATAGGATTTTTTAATTGCTATTTTTAGATGAACTAGTTTTATACATCTTAAATATATCCTCACATAAAACTAAACTAAATGCTTGTATCATGAAGCCATGAAAGTGAAGTAAGTCAGTAGCGAAGTAATCTTCTGACCGCAAATAATATCTGACTGCTGATCACCTTAATATTCATAGTATTTTTGCCCACTAGTGTTTATTATGGAGCCAGGAGATTTTCTTTCTTCGAACACCTCTTTGATCCTAAATCTTGTCCTTGATGATCAGATGCAGCAACTTCTCCTTATTTCTTCTACGCACATGAATAGCTCTTTGGAGGACCCCTGCATTGCCGACCACGTCCGTCCAAGGTGTGCGAAGCTTTTTTGATGTTTCCACATTTCAATCACGCACATAGGTAAACAACTGAATTATAAATATATGTTCTTGGATAATTTCAGTAAAGGACACGTGCATCTATAAATAGTATCGACATTTGATCTTTTTGCTTTTCTTCAAATATATATGGTATGAGAGGATTCCTAGATATAACGGATTAAATTGTATTATAAAGTCTGACACATTATACTAAGTCACCAATTCAAAGTAATATTTTGTAATTAGTAATCAAAATAACATGTTACATCTGTGCACAAAATTATGTTAATTTGAGAAAGCCTTTGGTTTTTATTAAATATTTTTATAGTGATAAAAGTATTATTAGTAGGTAATTATGTAATCAGAAATAAAAGAGGTTGCAACCGATCTTGCACATACCTATATTAACTAATTTTACCAAAATAGTGGACATGCGTCTTTTGTGCTATAAACCATCGATGTTTTGTCTAATATTAACGTGCAAAATAAATGAAAAACCCACGTGTGAAAGAATGACATAGGTCCATGATTAGAATTTGTATATCTATGATATGTTAATAAATTTCACAGAAAATTATCCTATTCTACATATAATATGTTCAAAGGCCATCTACTCAATTACAAGTGATCAGGCAGACAAAAATGACTGTTATTTATCATAGCTTTGTAAATTACAGGTTTTATTTTCGAATGCGTGACGAATAAGCGTCTATAGAGATATAGAAACATGTCTATAAGTATTTGCAGGCACCCATTGTGATATACATATATGGGTGTAGGTATGCAGAATATGAAGTAATTTTTCAGCGCGAAACCTATCAACGGTGGCGTTCCTTTTTTCAAGAGTGGTTGCTATTTGGGTAGTTTTAAATTATCGTTTGCTATTTATATAATATGTCTGGTTTGCCTTTTTTCAATATATTATTTCTAGCCAAAACGATTGAAAACCATTTTTTGCATGCTCGCTGATTGATCGTTGTAATATTTAAGCGAAATAATAATATGGATGCGAACTATACGAATTGATTGTTTGACCATAAATTCATATAGGTAGATGTATAAAACCAACCAACCCATATACCTACCTATGTACATCCTCTTACGTTGTACAAAACGTCTACGTACATTAGTATCTAATAGATATACCTATAGTAAGCGAACCTATTGCGCACAGCCTAAACACTAATGCATGGGGCAAATTCTTTGAAATTCTAGGCAGAGATGGAAGCTATTTGAATAATCTATATCTACTGAAAAATATTATTTTTTTACTTTTTCGCAAATCATTCAAATCGTTTGCATAATCTTCCGCGATAGAAGAGATTTGTGGGACGCTTAGTCATCGCTTTGAAGTAGCGAATATTTATCTTTACTCGCAAGGTTGCTTCATTTCATATTTTATGGCTCATTTCCGACTTTCCGCAAGATAATAGGACTACGTACTTATAACTTCTACTACTATTACTATTATACCATCCCGCCATCTAAAACAAGTGAGGTAACTACCAGACCAATCGCATGTTGTAAAAGTGTAAGTCAAATAATAAGGCACTGAATGCTTCCAGAGTTTAAACTATGAAGTTTCTGGTGTAGAGTAAAAGTTCCCTGAACATTTCTATATTATGCAGTATGTACGCCATGGTTACTTTGCTTGTAGGATATTTCGTGATGGAAGATATTGTTGTTTATATTTCATACAATTCAGAGTCGTTTGCTTTTATTTTATCATTGAATAGTAAGTACATTACGAGTAATTATGTAATTGAAACAAGTGTTTCTTTCTACTATAGATTATTGTAATATGGATGTAATGTCCTAGAAATTATGAATTGTACAGTGTCCTTGAGGTGCTTCGGCACGTAAACGACACTTATTTTACACTTTTAAAACCTTCTAGGCGACAGTGACTATAACGTATTATAATATATAGGTTTACTGGAAGACATTGCGTTAAGGAAATATGGAGGCGTTTTGTGTAATTTAATTTTTACAATAAAAAGTTAACTATCATTATTTTATATGACATTGTATTGTATTATGGAGTAGGTAACAACTGTATATTCTGTAGATGTGCCAGGTTTCATACCATATGCAAATGTCTTAGGCTATGTTCACATGGCTAAATTTTGACGCCGTTTTCAAATCGAGCGTCTAGAAATCCTTATATTTACCTTACAACCGTTGATATGAACGCGCGTTATCTCAGCGCTTAGAGAAAAAGTCTCAAGACGCGCGTTACTGAGCTGTAACATGGCATAGGAAAATATGAAAATTTAAGTTTTTTTTACTTACTCTATTTTCAAGACGTTTAGTTCGCGGATTCCACAGTTATTTTATGAATGACCTAAGGCAGGGATGGCAAAACTATGGTACACGTGCCAGAGGTGGCACGTGACACGAATTTTGCATGGCACTCGAGTGTTGAGAAAAAATCAAAAATGTTTTAGAAATAGTTTCACAAAAAACATAGAATTTCTTATTTATTTTCTTTCTTTCGCCATTAATAAATACTCAATTATTTTTTCGATGTATTGTTTTGTTTCGATGCTTTGTTTAAATGAAAAATATGAAGTAACACAAACATTTGATGCTTTTTTATTTCCATGGTATGTGGCACGTGACATATTACTATATTAAAAAAATCTTGGAATTCAGGCTCATAAAAAAGTTCGCCATTCCTAACCTAAGATATAATCCCAGAAGATGGAAAGAATATTGAGGGATCGTATTAGATATAAAAACAATATTCCACACTCGCACCTTAGTCGAAGTTATAAAAGATTTAGGTAGGTACTACTTAGAAACGCTCTAAGCTTTGCTACTCAATATTTACTGAAATCATTCCATAGACTAACGTTAAGAAATACATTGAAGGAGACCCACCGTTAACCCGGATACCGCAGTAGTCTGGGGACTTTCATTCATCCGAAATTCTACACATTACAAATTTTGTTCACACAGAGGGTGAAAAAACTTAGAAAGTAAGTGATTAAATCGAATCTATTATCTGTTTTAGTGAAAAGATAAAATACTTTTGCTTAGATTCTAAGAGTATCTATTTATTTAGTAAGCCATACATTATTTAAGGTAGTGTATCATTACTCATTAAAACACAAGTGATTTATTCTAATTTATAATTATAACTAATTTATTAACAAAAGTAAAAGGTACTTAAGCTGATATTGTTATAAACAAAGAAAATCTTTTAGTGAAATAATAAACATTTTTAGTACACGTAATTAATAAATAATATTGTTCTTTCGTTTTTATTGACATCTAGAATTACAAAGCACGTTACTTTTTTACAGGCACATATTTTTGTCAATTGGACAGTTCACAGGAACACTTCTTAAATATTTGACCTTCGAATGAGGACCATTTTCTTAAAAGCTCACGCTGACTAGTTAGTCTGAGGAATGGTTTTGGATAGCAATTTGTAGAATGTTTCTATGTAGTAAATCTTTCAAAATTCCAACTGAGGTACTAGCTTAGATAAAATATTATATTTTCATGGTTTTTTCATTTTCATGGATCTCTATCTACCTTAGGTCGAAATATATAAAATTACAGAACTGTATTCTCAAACGCGTCTTTAAAATTCTTCAAAGAAACTTTTACCAGTTTTCCAGCTGATCTTTTTGTTTTGAAACATTTTCATCATAGGTATTTCATCTTTTCACTAAAACTATTAAATGTACACATTTATATTGAGATGATTTTTTTTTCTTTTAATTTAGTTTTATTTTTAGCCTTGATGGTCGCAATACGTTGGTTAAAGCCTTAGGCAAGTTTGTTGTATACTTTGTATATCATATAGTGAAGTAAAAATATCTATTTATATATTTATGGGATTTGCCGTGATTATATAGTAGTAGTAGTAGTAGTAGTAGAAACAAAAATAGCGTTATAACAATAAATTCAAAAATGAAATTTGTTCATGAGAATCAATAAATTAATTTTAAGAATTTAAACTGTAGTACAAATATACCTATGATATTATATTCACATATTTAGTAGTTTTTAACTCTGTGGATTATAACTGAAGCATAGAACACCGCTGTACTTTTATATTTTTAAGTTTTTCTCTACTTCGATTTAATTGAACAACGGGATGTTTCCCATTAATCTATGCCAATGTCCATTTCAGACCAATGATTGTCAATCCCAGTGACAAGATTTCTGTTTATTTTTCTCTTCAAAAATTCTAATATATATGTAGGTTATATGTAACTACAATCTAGAAACCAATCCGAATTTATTTGTTCGATTTGGTTGACAAAAGTTTTATAAAACTGAGAGAAAATTCTGCTACCTCAAAGTTTTCATGTAAAGATTGGTCAACATTAAAACTTTCTCTTGTGGCTAAAGCATTTGACCTATTTCTTACGTTCATCATTTTGACATTTTGTACAGGGCGAGAGTTAAAAGTGAATATGGTAAGCATACATATACCTACACATTTTTTAATGAAAATTTTATCAATCTGAATAATTAAGGACTTACGGCGGATTCAGAGACTAACCAATTACGCCTTTAATAGAGCACATCTTTGTTTCTAAGCTTGTTTATGTTGTTTTGCAATACGTATTTGATGCACTATTGGCGTGTATTTGTTCTAATAAATAACTTAATAAACAAACAAAAAAATGACCAAGAACAAAAATATCAACATAAATACATAGGTAGTATAAGTATTTAATTGGTAGATGTACAGCTAGCTTTCTTATACCTATGACTTTGCTTCTATATTGTGATTATTTAGTGTTTTAGGACGTAATAATGTCATAATGACTTCATTGATTTACATATTAAAGGGTAAAGTAGTCTCATATGTATATAGAATGTTATAATAACACCTACATATATCATAATTATATTCTACAACACAGTTCTAAGTTTATCAATGCAGATAGTTTGGTACCTCCTCACTCATGTTTGTGTAATAATAAATAGCTCGACGGTGCTGCTGTGGTGTGCTGTTTATATGAGGTAAGTAAGTAAAATTATACTATTCTTTCAAGAAAATATAGGTGTCTATTTCCCATTGTGTTCTATTTCCTTTTAAAGTTTGTTGGTTTTGACTATTTGTCCTTCGTTTATACTCCTAACCTTTGGCTTTTAGTTGGTCGTAAATAACAAAATTGTTATTCACCTATACTGGAATGTTATACATCTATACAAAATCTAAATTGATTTCCCACTGGGTAACATTTTCTTTCTTTTTTACCAGACGTGCAATTATTTCTAATAATAATATGGGAAAATTGAATAGATTTTATCAGCTAATATTAATGTATTTCCTTTCATTCGATTATTAACTAATTAATATCCATAATGCGAGCGAACTAGGAAGGTAGCTACAATATATTTTGTAGATCATTGTCAATTTCATTAGAACAATAGGGTACAGTTAAGTACTTCTATAAAATTAAAGCATTGTTTGTTCATGTATTGTATGAATGTGAAATGTGTCAGATAATAATATTGTTATAATTTTAATACATGTTACCTGTCGGCTATATATTGTATTTGATATAATTAGTACAGATAGCTGTAACATAGAGTGGTTTCCATCACTCAGACTAAAATATGTATGTAGGTACCTGGTACATACGTTTGAGATACCTACATGCAGTGGCGGGACTAGACTTTTGGTATTGGGCATGCGGTTTGTGTAGGTACAGTAGGTAGAATTTATTATAATATGTACCTACCTATTTTAGAAACCAATTGTTGGCCAAAACCTACATTTTTTTCTGTCCACAATCATTCAGATAGTTTGGATGACCCTCTTTTACAATATACCGTTTTAATGACACCAACATTTGAACAATATAAATAACATTAAATGAAAAAAAGTTACTCAATTTGCGCAGAATCACGTTGAACGGGGGAGGCTTATTTCTACCCTATACCTACTCCCAAGAAGAGCGATAAAGGGTGAAAGTCCCTTTGTTAAGAAATTCTTATTGTAAAAAAAATCAAATAACAAAAATAACTATTGAATATAATCAAAAGCATCTCTAAATGTACCTAATCTTTTGAAACTGAATACTGCTCCATCTTTCCATAAGGCAAGGCACCCGCAATCGAGTTAATTATGGTACTTAATACCTTACCTATCTTGAATCGAATATGTATGATTCCAAACAAAAACAACCAAAAAATGGAAAAATCGTTGCTCGATGTTTTTGATTTTTTTTATACTTTGCCTGTCAATTGCCTGATATGTTGAGACTTTCAAACTAGTATTATTATTTTTTTCCTCTCGAAATTTTTTTTTTTGGCGGCCATTTTTTTAAGGTGCTGAGGGGGATTTTTAATGAAAATAGATCTTTAGAAAAATTGTTGTATCTTTTTTATTTATTAACATATCGAGATAATTTGAAAATATATATTTTAAGTACAAAATTTTCTAGTTTTCAAAATATTTTTGATCATCGGCATCTATCGAAAAAATTACAAAATTTTGCTTCAAATTTACAATTCTAAAATTGAAAATTTCTCATTTTTTTTTATTTACAGAGATATTTTATGTCACTATCCTCAGAAGCAATGCAGATGAATTTAAGATAGTCCTTCTTTTTCTATAACTAGTCGAACTTTGCTCTTGTGTGAAAAAATGCAAACTTTGAAACCAAATATCTGAAAAGGGACTGAATGTTTTCTTTTGAAAATTTTATATAATATTAACCGTATTCTTTACTTTACGTAAAAAAAAGATATATCTGGGTTTTGTTATAAACCCAAATACAACCTTATACACCTTTCACAGTAAGCTAAAAGCTTGTGTCGTGAAAGGGGAGTTTGCCGGCACCTGGGATCGAACCACGGACCCCTTGTCCATGAGGCCGAGACTCTACCTCCAGGCTACCGACGAACTTCTTATTGATAAGTGGAAGGAATAATATGAGTGATATCGGAGCGGTATTTGGGGTATGGAGTTTTTCCCGCGGGCTGTTTTTGTAAAAAGAAATCAATACAAAATCCGTAATATTTTTTTTGTTTGTAACCGTAGCGAAATAATTTAGAAAACATTATATTGAGTTATAATGACACTATATTTTGGTATATATTGATATTCTATTATATATTTTAATAAATTCTAAAAATTCATCTAAAGGTCATTATATTTTTTATGAAAAAAGGTGATTTTTACACGAAATTTTTAAATATAAAAAAGTAATAATCACAATTGATTTTTTTCCTGTGAATAAATACTTTAGCAAAATTTTGTAATTTTTTCGATAGATGCCGATGATCAGAAATATTTTGAAAACTAGAAAATTTTGTACTAAAATATATATTTTCAAATTATCTCGATATGTTAATAAAGAAAAAAGATACAATAATTTTTCTAAAGATCTATTTTCATTAAAAATCCCCTTCAGCACCTTAAAAAAATGGCCGCCAAAAAAAAAATTTCGAGAGTAAAAAAAAAATAATACTTGTTTGAAAGTCTCAACATATCAGGCAATTAACAGACAAAGCATAAAAAAAATCTAAGACATTGAGCAACATGGTCTGGTTGTTTTGAACAGGAATTAGCCATATCTAAACTTCAATCAAGTACGTTACAAAACAAGGAATGATAATTTCTTACAATGCAATACAAAGACATTATTTAAATTTACGTCGCATACATTTACACCCGCTCAAGTATGTCAGTTTTTTCATTATAAATTTTAAACTTCTACTATGCGAAACACATACAATTTTACAAATGTTTGGATTAGAGAAAAATATCTAGAGATTGTTACAGTATTTCTAAGAAATAAAGTGGAATAATATCATAATTATAATCATAAAATAATACACCACACACATTTATAATTGTTAACTTCAAGTTATCAATTTTAATTAAATATCAAAATTATGTTAAGAAAAAAAATTAACAAATTAATTGGAAAATAATACTATCTTTAAAAAAGTCTAATTTATAGTCAACTTATATACCTATATAAAAAAATATCAACAATTAGATGCAAATTTGAAAATAAATTAAAACGCAAAAAAAAACAATACATTTGGAGATAGATGGATTTTTTTGTGTTTGTGTTAAAATTAAAATAATGATAATAATTATGTTAATTTTTTGTGCAGTCACTAGAACGAATAAAATATTTTAAAGTAGGTATGTCTTTGATTTTATAAGAAATTCTGCTTATTGATTAAACATCACATATAAAAAGAATTAAGGAAATAAATTATTGAGTTATGAAAAATATTAAATAATATTACAACTAATGACAACACCTACGTAAGTAAGATATAAATAAATATTGAAGTAATGACAACAATATAAAAAGTATCAAGATTTTCATCTGCATCCTCTAATTGAATGAAATTGAACCTCAATATTATATCGCGTTTACATGAATGTGGTATCTCAATAAACACCTTTCATTTTACCGCTATTAGATAAATTTACAAAATAAACAACTTCAATTCATCAAAACTAATTAATTAAAAATGACACAACCGAAGCCCAATACACACATTATAAAATATAATATTACTGTCGTATGCAGTATGCACTAATACATACAAATGTTTCCGAGAAGCAAGCTTCTAGACCCCATATATTTTTACCATTACACATGCATGTAGACTTGTATTTGTGTTAATAAATAATATTATTATTAACGTACTTTCCCTGCGTGTGACAGAGAACATAGAAGCTCCATATGATGCAACGAAACGGAACTATTTTTGGGAGTCATACCTACTAATGTATCTATGGTAACCATTGAACTGAAGTTTGCAAAGGTAGAACATTTCGCGCGAAATTTAAATCAAGGTTAATTTGCTTTCTGGGTGCATTAGAGGTCGCATAAATTTGTCTATGTTAGCTATTGACCTGAAGTTTGCAAAAGATTTGCTATCGTTTGGCGGTGAATTTAAATCAATTTAAACTTCGTCGTTTTTTTAGAAACTTCTTTCGCAAATTATAGATTTATTCCTTGGGCATGCTTTGCTTTTTTGCATATATGGAAGGCACGCCACTGGGTACATGCATATTACTTTGTATTTAATTCACTAAAATCATAATTTTCGTGGATATATCGGCAAAGAATAGATCTATTACTTTAATATTTTGAGTGTCAGGTATTCGTAAAACATTAAGACATTTATAATACATCCTCAATTCAACGATAAAGTATCCAGAATATCTTAACTATTTTTTTTTAATGTTTAGAATATTTACATTTTTTTATTGTTTAACAGGATTTGGATGCAGATGACAAAACCACTCAGAAATTTCGATTGGAGATATTTTTTTGACATGTTTGTTGTATGCAGCTAATCTGTTAGCTTACCCACATGTAGGAAATGCTATGGCGATATAAATGTATGAAAAAGGAAATTTAATTTATATAGGTACCAACTACCTAATACTATTACTATAACATCAAGTTATATTCCACAAGTGAGGTAGCCAACAGACTAGCTGCATTTTATATAGGTACCAACTACCTAATACTATTACTATAACATCAAGTTATATTCCACAAGTGAGGTAGCCAACAGACTAGCTGCATTTTATATAGGTACCAACTACCTAATACTATTACTATAACATCAAGTTATATTCCACAAGTGAGGTAGCCAACAGACTAGCTGCATTTTATATAGGTACCAACTACCTAATACTATTACTATAACATCAAGCTATATTCCACAAGTGAGGTAGCCAACAGACTAGCTGCATTTTATATAGGTACCAACTACCTAATACTATTACTATAACATCAAGTTATATTCCACAAGTGAGGTAGCCAACAGACTAGCTGCATTTTATATAGGTACCAACTACCTAATACTATTACTATAACATCAAGCTATATTCCACAAGTGAGGTAGCCAACAGACTAGCTGCATTTTATATAGGTACCAACTACCTAATACTATTACTATAACATCAAGCTATATTCCACAAGTGAGGTAGCCAACAGACTAGCTGCATTTTATATATGTAGGTACCAACTACCTAATACTATTACTATAACATCAAGTTATATTCCACAAGTGAGGTAGCCAACAGACTAGCTGCATTTTATATAGGTACCAACTACCTAATACTATTACTATAACATCAAGCTATATTCCACAAGTGAGGTAGCCAACAGACTAGCTGCATTTTATATATGTAGGTACCAACTACCTAATACTATTACTATAACATCAAGTTATATTCCACAAGTGAGGTAGCCAACAGACTAGCTGCATTTTATATAGGTACCAACTACCTAATACTATTACTATAACATCAAGTTATATTCCACAAGTGAGGTAGCCAACAGACTAGCTGCATTTTATATAGGTACCAACTACCTAATACTATTACTATAACATCAAGCTATATTCCACAAGTGAGGTAGCCAACAGACTAGCTGCATTTTATATAGGTACCAACTACCTAATACTATTACTATAACATCAAGTTATATTCCACAAGTGAGGTAGCCAACAGACTAGCTGCATTTTATATATGTAGGTACCAACTACCTAATACTATTACTATAACATCAAGTTATATTCCACAAGTGAGGTAGCCAACAGACTAGCTGCATTTTATATAGGTACCAACTACCTAATACTATTACTATAACATCAAGCTATATTCCACAAGTGAGGTAGCCAACAGACTAGCTGCATTTTATATATGTAGGTACCAACTACCTAATACTATTACTATAACATCAAGTTATATTCCACAAGTGAGGTAGCCAACAGACTAGCTGCATTTTATATAGGTACCAACTACCTAATACTATTACTATAACATCAAGCTATATTCCACAAGTGAGGTAGCCAACAGACTAGCTGCATTTTATATAGGTACCAACTACCTAATACTATTACTATAACATCAAGTTATATTCCACAAGTGAGGTAGCCAACAGACTAGCTGCATTTTATATAGGTACCAACTACCTAATACTATTACTATAACATCAAGCTATATTCCACAAGTGAGGTAGCCAACAGACTAGCTGCATTTTATATATGTAGGTACCAACTACCTAATACTATTACTATAACATCAAGTTATATTCCACAAGTGAGGTAGCCAACAGACTAGCTGCATTTTATATAGGTACCAACTACCTAATACTATTACTATAACATCAAGTTATATTCCACAAGTGAGGTAGCCAACAGACTAGCTGCATTTTATATAGGTACCAACTACCTAATACTATTACTATAACATCAAGCTATATTCCACAAGTGAGGTAGCCAACAGACTAGCTGCATTTTATATATGTAGGTACCAACTACCTAATACTATTACTATAACATCAAGTTATATTCCACAAGTGAGGTAGCCAACAGACTAGCTGCATTTTATATAGGTACCAACTACCTAATACTATTACTATAACATCAAGTTATATTCCACAAGTGAGGTAGCCAACAGACTAGCTGCATTTTATATAGGTACCAACTACCTAATACTATTACTATAACATCAAGTTATATTCCACAAGTGAGGTAGCCAACAGACTAGCTGCATTTTATATAGGTACCAACTACCTAATACTATTACTATAACATCAAGCTATATTCCACAAGTGAGGTAGCCAACAGACTAGCTGCATTTTATATATGTAGGTACCAACTACCTAATACTATTACTATAACATCAAGTTATATTCCACAAGTGAGGTAGCCAACAGACTAGCTGCATTTTATATAGGTACCAACTACCTAATACTATTACTATAACATCAAGTTATATTCCACAAGTGAGGTAGCCAACAGACTAGCTGCATTTTATATAGGTACCAACTACCTAATACTATTACTATAACATCAAGTTATATTCCACAAGTGAGGTAGCCAACAGACTAGCTGCATTTTATATAGGTACCAACTACCTAATACTATTACTATAACATCAAGCTATATTCCACAAGTGAGGTAGCCAACAGACTAGCTGCATTTTATATATGTAGGTACCAACTACCTAATACTATTACTATAACATCAAGCTATATTCCACAAGTGAGGTAGCCAACAGACTAGCTGCATTTTATATATGTAGGTACCAACTACCTAATACTATTACTATAACATCAAGCTATATTCCACAAGTGAGGTAGCCAACAGACTAGCTGCATTTTATATAGGTACCAACTACCTAATACTATTACTATAACATCAAGTTATATTCCACAAGTGAGGTAGCCAACAGACTAGCTGCATTTTATATAGGTACCAACTACCTAATACTATTACTATAACATCAAGTTATATTCCACAAGTGAGGTAGCCAACAGACTAGCTGCATTTTATATAGGTACCAACTACCTAATACTATTACTATAACATCAAGTTATATTCCACAAGTGAGGTAGCCAACAGACTAGCTGCATTTTATATAGGTACCAACTACCTAATACTATTACTATAACATCAAGCTATATTCCACAAGTGAGGTAGCCAACAGACTAGCTGCATTTTATATAGGTACCAACTACCTAATACTATTACTATAACATCAAGTTATATTCCACAAGTGAGGTAGCCAACAGACTAGCTGCATTTTATATAGGTACCAACTACCTAATACTATTACTATAACATCAAGTTATATTCCACAAGTGAGGTAGCCAACAGACTAGCTGCATTTTATATAGGTACCAACTACCTAATACTATTACTATAACATCAAGCTATATTCCACAAGTGAGGTAGCCAACAGACTAGCTGCATTTTATATAGGTACCAACTACCTAATACTATTACTATAACATCAAGCTATATTCCACAAGTGAGGTAGCCAACAGACTAGCTGCATTTTATATAGGTACCAACTACCTAATACTATTACTATAACATCAAGTTATATTCCACAAGTGAGGTAGCCAACAGACTAGCTGCATTTTATATAGGTACCAACTACCTAATACTATTACTATAACATCAAGCTATATTCCACAAGTGAGGTAGCCAACAGACTAGCTGCATTTTATATATGTAGGTACCAACTACCTAATACTATTACTATAACATCAAGTTATATTCCACAAGTGAGGTAGCCAACAGACTAGCTGCATTTTATATAGGTACCAACTACCTAATACTATTACTATAACATCAAGCTATATTCCACAAGTGAGGTAGCCAACAGACTAGCTGCATTTTATATAGGTACCAACTACCTAATACTATTACTATAACATCAAGCTATATTCCACAAGTGAGGTAGCCAACAGACTAGCTGCATTTTATATAGGTACCAACTACCTAATACTATTACTATAACATCAAGCTATATTCCACAAGTGAGGTAGCCAACAGACTAGCTGCATTTTATATAGGTACCAACTACCTAATACTATTACTATAACATCAAGTTATATTCCACAAGTGAGGTAGCCAACAGACTAGCTGCATTTTATATAGGTACCAACTACCTAATACTATTACTATAACATCAAGTTATATTCCACAAGTGAGGTAGCCAACAGACTAGCTGCATTTTATATAGGTACCAACTACCTAATACTATTACTATAACATCAAGTTATATTCCACAAGTGAGGTAGCCAACAGACTAGCTGCATTTTATATAGGTACCAACTACCTAATACTATTACTATAACATCAAGCTATATTCCACAAGTGAGGTAGCCAACAGACTAGCTGCATTTTATATAGGTACCAACTACCTAATACTATTACTATAACATCAAGTTATATTCCACAAGTGAGGTAGCCAACAGACTAGCTGCATTTTATATAGGTACCAACTACCTAATACTATTACTATAACATCAAGCTATATTCCACAAGTGAGGTAGCCAACAGACTAGCTGCATTTTATATAGGTACCAACTACCTAATACTATTACTATAACATCAAGCTATATTCCACAAGTGAGGTAGCCAACAGACTAGCTGCATTTTATATAGGTACCAACTACCTAATACTATTACTATAACATCAAGTTATATTCCACAAGTGAGGTAGCCAACAGACTAGCTGCATTTTATATAGGTACCAACTACCTAATACTATTACTATAACATCAAGCTATATTCCACAAGTGAGGTAGCCAACAGACTAGCTGCATTTTATATATGTAGGTACCAACTACCTAATACTATTACTATAACATCAAGTTATATTCCACAAGTGAGGTAGCCAACAGACTAGCTGCATTTTATATAGGTACCAACTACCTAATACTATTACTATAACATCAAGTTATATTCCACAAGTGAGGTAGCCAACAGACTAGCTGCATTTTATATAGGTACCAACTACCTAATACTATTACTATAACATCAAGCTATATTCCACAAGTGAGGTAGCCAACAGACTAGCTGCATTTTATATATGTAGGTACCAACTACCTAATACTATTACTATAACATCAAGTTATATTCCACAAGTGAGGTAGCCAACAGACTAGCTGCATTTTATATAGGTACCAACTACCTAATACTATTACTATAACATCAAGTTATATTCCACAAGTGAGGTAGCCAACAGACTAGCTGCATTTTATATAGGTACCAACTACCTAATACTATTACTATAACATCAAGCTATATTCCACAAGTGAGGTAGCCAACAGACTAGCTGCATTTTATATATGTAGGTACCAACTACCTAATACTATTACTATAACATCAAGCTATATTCCACAAGTGAGGTAGCCAACAGACTAGCTGCATTTTATATATGTAGGTACCAACTACCTAATACTATTACTATAACATCAAGCTATATTCCACAAGTGAGGTAGCCAACAGACTAGCTGCATTTTATATAGGTACCAACTACCTAATACTATTACTATAACATCAAGTTATATTCCACAAGTGAGGTAGCCAACAGACTAGCTGCATTTTATATAGGTACCAACTACCTAATACTATTACTATAACATCAAGTTATATTCCACAAGTGAGGTAGCCAACAGACTAGCTGCATTTTATATAGGTACCAACTACCTAATACTATTACTATAACATCAAGTTATATTCCACAAGTGAGGTAGCCAACAGACTAGCTGCATTTTATATAGGTACCAACTACCTAATACTATTACTATAACATCAAGCTATATTCCACAAGTGAGGTAGCCAACAGACTAGCTGCATTTTATATAGGTACCAACTACCTAATACTATTACTATAACATCAAGTTATATTCCACAAGTGAGGTAGCCAACAGACTAGCTGCATTTTATATAGGTACCAACTACCTAATACTATTACTATAACATCAAGTTATATTCCACAAGTGAGGTAGCCAACAGACTAGCTGCATTTTATATAGGTACCAACTACCTAATACTATTACTATAACATCAAGCTATATTCCACAAGTGAGGTAGCCAACAGACTAGCTGCATTTTATATAGGTACCAACTACCTAATACTATTACTATAACATCAAGCTATATTCCACAAGTGAGGTAGCCAACAGACTAGCTGCATTTTATATAGGTACCAACTACCTAATACTATTACTATAACATCAAGTTATATTCCACAAGTGAGGTAGCCAACAGACTAGCTGCATTTTATATAGGTACCAACTACCTAATACTATTACTATAACATCAAGCTATATTCCACAAGTGAGGTAGCCAACAGACTAGCTGCATTTTATATATGTAGGTACCAACTACCTAATACTATTACTATAACATCAAGCTATATTCCACAAGTGAGGTAGCCAACAGACTAGCTGCATTTTATATAGGTACCAACTACCTAATACTATTACTATAACATCAAGTTATATTCCACAAGTGAGGTAGCCAACAGACTAGCTGCATTTTATATAGGTACCAACTACCTAATACTATTACTATAACATCAAGTTATATTCCACAAGTGAGGTAGCCAACAGACTAGCTGCATTTTATATATGTACCAACTACCTAATACTATTACTATAACATCAAGTTATATTCCACAAGTGAGGTAGCCAACAGACTAGCTGCATTTTATATAGGTACCAACTACCTAATACTATTACTATAACATCAAGCTATATTCCACAAGTGAGGTAGCCAACAGACTAGCTGCATTTTATATATGTAGGTACCAACTACCTAATACTATTACTATAACATCAAGTTATATTCCACAAGTGAGGTAGCCAACAGACTAGCTGCATTTTATATAGGTACCAACTACCTAATACTATTACTATAACATCAAGTTATATTCCACAAGTGAGGTAGCCAACAGACTAGCTGCATTTTATATAGGTACCAACTACCTAATACTATTACTATAACATCAAGCTATATTCCACAAGTGAGGTAGCCAACAGACTAGCTGCATTTTATATATGTAGGTACCAACTACCTAATACTATTACTATAACATCAAGTTATATTCCACAAGTGAGGTAGCCAACAGACTAGCTGCATTTTATATAGGTACCAACTACCTAATACTATTACTATAACATCAAGTTATATTCCACAAGTGAGGTAGCCAACAGACTAGCTGCATTTTATATAGGTACCAACTACCTAATACTATTACTATAACATCAAGTTATATTCCACAAGTGAGGTAGCCAACAGACTAGCTGCATTTTATATAGGTACCAACTACCTAATACTATTACTATAACATCAAGCTATATTCCACAAGTGAGGTAGCCAACAGACTAGCTGCATTTTATATATGTAGGTACCAACTACCTAATACTATTACTATAACATCAAGTTATATTCCACAAGTGAGGTAGCCAACAGACTAGCTGCATTTTATATAGGTACCAACTACCTAATACTATTACTATAACATCAAGTTATATTCCACAAGTGAGGTAGCCAACAGACTAGCTGCATTTTATATAGGTACCAACTACCTAATACTATTACTATAACATCAAGCTATATTCCACAAGTGAGGTAGCCAACAGACTAGCTGCATTTTATATATGTAGGTACCAACTACCTAATACTATTACTATAACATCAAGCTATATTCCACAAGTGAGGTAGCCAACAGACTAGCTGCATTTTATATATGTAGGTACCAACTACCTAATACTATTACTATAACATCAAGCTATATTCCACAAGTGAGGTAGCCAACAGACTAGCTGCATTTTATATAGGTACCAACTACCTAATACTATTACTATAACATCAAGTTATATTCCACAAGTGAGGTAGCCAACAGACTAGCTGCATTTTATATAGGTACCAACTACCTAATACTATTACTATAACATCAAGTTATATTCCACAAGTGAGGTAGCCAACAGACTAGCTGCATTTTATATAGGTACCAACTACCTAATACTATTACTATAACATCAAGTTATATTCCACAAGTGAGGTAGCCAACAGACTAGCTGCATTTTATATAGGTACCAACTACCTAATACTATTACTATAACATCAAGCTATATTCCACAAGTGAGGTAGCCAACAGACTAGCTGCATTTTATATAGGTACCAACTACCTAATACTATTACTATAACATCAAGTTATATTCCACAAGTGAGGTAGCCAACAGACTAGCTGCATTTTATATAGGTACCAACTACCTAATACTATTACTATAACATCAAGTTATATTCCACAAGTGAGGTAGCCAACAGACTAGCTGCATTTTATATAGGTACCAACTACCTAATACTATTACTATAACATCAAGCTATATTCCACAAGTGAGGTAGCCAACAGACTAGCTGCATTTTATATATGTAGGTACCAACTACCTAATACTATTACTATAACATCAAGTTATATTCCACAAGTGAGGTAGCCAACAGACTAGCTGCATTTTATATAGGTACCAACTACCTAATACTATTACTATAACATCAAGTTATATTCCACAAGTGAGGTAGCCAACAGACTAGCTGCATTTTATATAGGTACCAACTACCTAATACTATTACTATAACATCAAGCTATATTCCACAAGTGAGGTAGCCAACAGACTAGCTGCATTTTATATAGGTACCAACTACCTAATACTATTACTATAACATCAAGCTATATTCCACAAGTGAGGTAGCCAACAGACTAGCTGCATTTTATATAGGTACCAACTACCTAATACTATTACTATAACATCAAGTTATATTCCACAAGTGAGGTAGCCAACAGACTAGCTGCATTTTATATAGGTACCAACTACCTAATACTATTACTATAACATCAAGTTATATTCCACAAGTGAGGTAGCCAACAGACTAGCTGCATTTTATATAGGTACCAACTACCTAATACTATTACTATAACATCAAGCTATATTCCACAAGTGAGGTAGCCAACAGACTAGCTGCATTTTATATAGGTACCAACTACCTAATACTATTACTATAACATCAAGCTATATTCCACAAGTGAGGTAGCCAACAGACTAGCTGCATTTTATATAGGTACCAACTACCTAATACTATTACTATAACATCAAGTTATATTCCACAAGTGAGGTAGCCAACAGACTAGCTGCATTTTATATAGGTACCAACTACCTAATACTATTACTATAACATCAAGCTATATTCCACAAGTGAGGTAGCCAACAGACTAGCTGCATTTTATATATGTAGGTACCAACTACCTAATACTATTACTATAACATCAAGTTATATTCCACAAGTGAGGTAGCCAACAGACTAGCTGCATTTTATATATGTAGGTACCAACTACCTAATACTATTACTATAACATCAAGTTATATTCCACAAGTGAGGTAGCCAACAGACTAGCTGCATTTTATATATGTAGGTACCAACTACCTAATACTATTACTATAACATCAAGTTATATTCCACAAGTGAGGTAGCCAACAGACTAGCTGCATTTTATATAGGTACCAACTACCTAATACTATTACTATAACATCAAGCTATATTCCACAAGTGAGGTAGCCAACAGACTAGCTGCATTTTATATATGTAGGTACCAACTACCTAATACTATTACTATAACATCAAGCTATATTCCACAAGTGAGGTAGCCAACAGACTAGCTGCATTTTATATATGTAGGTACCAACTACCTAATACTATTACTATAACATCAAGCTATATTCCACAAGTGAGGTAGCCAACAGACTAGCTGCATTTTATATAGGTACCAACTACCTAATACTATTACTATAACATCAAGTTATATTCCACAAGTGAGGTAGCCAACAGACTAGCTGCATTTTATATAGGTACCAACTACCTAATACTATTACTATAACATCAAGTTATATTCCACAAGTGAGGTAGCCAACAGACTAGCTGCATTTTATATAGGTACCAACTACCTAATACTATTACTATAACATCAAGTTATATTCCACAAGTGAGGTAGCCAACAGACTAGCTGCATTTTATATAGGTACCAACTACCTAATACTATTACTATAACATCAAGCTATATTCCACAAGTGAGGTAGCCAACAGACTAGCTGCATTTTATATAGGTACCAACTACCTAATACTATTACTATAACATCAAGCTATATTCCACAAGTGAGGTAGCCAACAGACTAGCTGCATTTTATATAGGTACCAACTACCTAATACTATTACTATAACATCAAGCTATATTCCACAAGTGAGGTAGCCAACAGACTAGCTGCATTTTATATAGGTACCAACTACCTAATACTATTACTATAACATCAAGTTATATTCCACAAGTGAGGTAGCCAACAGACTAGCTGCATTTTATATAGGTACCAACTACCTAATACTATTACTATAACATCAAGCTATATTCCACAAGTGAGGTAGCCAACAGACTAGCTGCATTTTATATATGTAGGTACCAACTACCTAATACTATTACTATAACATCAAGTTATATTCCACAAGTGAGGTAGCCAACAGACTAGCTGCATTTTATATAGGTACCAACTACCTAATACTATTACTATAACATCAAGCTATATTCCACAAGTGAGGTAGCCAACAGACTAGCTGCATTTTATATAGGTACCAACTACCTAATACTATTACTATAACATCAAGCTATATTCCACAAGTGAGGTAGCCAACAGACTAGCTGCATTTTATATATGTAGGTACCAACTACCTAATACTATTACTATAACATCAAGCTATATTCCACAAGTGAGGTAGCCAACAGACTAGCTGCATTTTATAAACATTTTACAAACAGTCGGTGGATGGCGCTCGTAGTAGCTGCCTGAAATATCTGACGTCACATTTTTAAGAAATTAAATATTATCTAATAATGATTCAAAATAACAAAAAAATTAATACAGTGTGTTTGGTTTCAATAGTTTTATAAAGATAATTGTCTTTTGAGTATTAAATTATTTTCTATTTAATTAGTGGATACAATTTGTGACAAATAATAATACCTACAATTGGAACTCACATTGTTTCATATTTCAAATTTGTGACAATTACAAATGCATAAATTTTTTCTAATAGTTAAATTAAAATTATAAAGTATATTAAAAATTGATAATAACAATAAATAAATAAATAAAAAACTGAAAATAACATAACATAACATACATAGACAATTCACACAGATCGAGCTAGTCCCAAACTAAGATAAATCTTGTATTATGGGTACTAACGCGACGATACACACATATACAATGCACTACACACATAGGGGAGACCGGGGTTGGAAGTCACATTTTTTTTCATTTGGATTTTTGATGCATATTTACTTAGTTTACCAATGACATTTAAATACCAATGGATAGTGTATTTATTCTAGTTTCAAATTAAATATATAGTTTTCTTTCAACGTCACCAATTGACAAAATATCACAATTTTCGTGAAAAATGAGAAGTGTGACTTTTAACCCCGTGTCCGGGATGGTTGTCACAGTGTATGGGGTAGGTTGTCACGAAGTAAATTAAAGAGGAGATATAAAAAGAAATACTAAATTTAATCAAATGTGTACTTTTATTGATGATAAAATATTGGACGTATCTAATTGTACCAAAAGAAATAATAAAAATATATTATTCACAGTTAAAAAACATTAAACAGTAGATAATAATAATAAAAAAATCTTATACATAATAAGAAACATCAAACAGTAATAAAATTATTTTATTCATAAAAAAAACATTCCAAAACAGTAATAAATAAAATCTTATTCATCATACAAAAACATTAAACAATAACAATTTTTTTATAAATATTTAGAATATTTACTAATTTTTTTATTGTTTAACCGGATTTGGGTGCAGATGACAAAACCAATCAGAAACCTCGATTGGAGAACCATCTCTACACAATGCAACATTGTGTAAAATCCAATCGGAAGAAGTGAGAAAGGTGTCCCAACGCTTACGAATTGGCTCTAGGCTGGCTTAAGTGATCACTTTCGGTGTCCGAGATACCAAAAAGATGGTTGCTTCTAAGGTTTGCATAAAGCGTCTCTCGATTGGTGGACCTTAAATCGTGACAGTGAGAATGGTGGAATTGGTGAACGTTGTCCATGGACACCGAAAGTGATCACTTTAGACAGCCTAGAGCCAATTCGTAAGCGTTGGGACACCTTTCTCACTTCTTCCTATTGGATTTTACACAATGTTGCATTGTGTAGACATGGTTCTCCAATCGAGGTTTCTGATTATTTTTTTTATACATAATAAAAAAAAAACATCAAGCAATAACAAATAATCTTAGTCATAATTAAACATTAACCAATAATAATAAAATCTTATTTATAATAATAAAAAAACATTAAACATTAATAAAAAATAATCTTATTCATAATAACAAACATTCCACAACAATTTTTTTTATTCAAAATAAAAAAAAACATTAATCAATAACAAAAACATCTTATTCATTCTGGTAACGAAAAAAAAGGTTCATCGTAAAGCTCTTAAGATGCAATATTTTTAAATAAAACTAACAAAATTATATAAGGTCAGTCTAAAAAATCAGTCTGAATAATCAGAATCACAATTTTGACATTGGTGATTCGGTAGTCCAGGTGTGCAAGCTTCATGAGCCCAAAACTTACAATCTTGGCACTGAATCCAGACTTCCCTAGACTTGCTAGCAGGGTATGGAGACAAGCAGACCAGGCAAAACTCTTCATCGTCTTTCTCGTTTTCGTCGTCGTCAACTGCTTTTCTTTCCTTTAGAAACCTTTTTGTTTCCTTATTTTTATTGAATATACGTTTTGATATAATCTTTTTTTTCGCTTCTTGTTCCTTTTTTTCTCTTCTAAATAGGTCTTCTCCGGTGTATCTGTTAAGATTGCTGATTTACAATGAAAAAAGACAACACACATCCATGGGGCTGGTTGTCACATGTGACAACCAGCCCCAAAAAAACTGAGACAACCTGCCCCATAACACGTTTTAGAAAATAACCTTCCAAAATAAACTAAAATTAATATTTATTTAAAAAAGTGATGAAATATTGTCATAAAACACAAATTAAGCATTATAAATATGTGAAAATATATATTATTATACAAAATTCAAGTATACTTACGAGAGTCGAAACAGATCTTCAAAAAATTACTTTCAATGTACAAAGAAAACAAACGCACGTATGTCCGGCGTGGCACTCCAGAGCGGACTGAAGTGAAGTGGGGAGAGAGATATTGATCATGCGATCTTTCTACGCCAATCAATGAACGCATTTGTTTGTTAGTTTTTCTACAATGGCCGCTGTGACAACCTACCCGTGAGACAACCATACCCGGTCTCCCCTATACATGTAACACCTAGACCCAGGACATTGAAGGACCCACCGTCCACCCGGATACCGCAGAAGTCTGGGGACTTCCATTTATCCGAAATTCTACACTTAACAAATCTTGTCCACACCGGAGGCGCCATAGTGGGCAGCCTGAAGGGCTGGCCGGCCAAACCACCAAACCGCCAAAAAGAGCATTACCTCCGCGCCACACCGGCCGACTAGAATGCGCCCTTGCGGTGGTTTGTACCACAAAACAGCACTTAATAAATTTTCCAGATTATTATTATTATGAAAGCCATCCTCCCGGTGTAAATAAAAAGTCAAACATTTTGTCTGTGAAATAGAAAGTTAAGACATTCTGGATGGGTGGCAAATCTCAACGCTGAATTTTAAATGTCTTTATTTTTTAACACCCGCCTTTTACGGGTGACGTATTCTTTGCTGGATAATGAAACAAGCACAACATTTTCCTGAATTTACCTCAGATTATCAAGCATTGAAATCATTTGGATTGATTCATATAACTAAAATATTATGTTGTACATACATACTTATATTCGTCACAAAATTTTACAAATATAAAAAAATAGAAAAAAAAACTTATTGAATCATCCTTTAACAATTCCCCTTAGGCTTTTGTTCATCATTCAAACCAAATTGTCATAAAAACATTACCTACCGAGCAGTGGCGTGACTTCCATACATGCAAAAAAGCAACGCATGCCTAGGGAATAAATCTATAATTTACGAGAGAAAGTATCTAAAAAAACGACGAAGTAAGTTTAAATTAGTTTGAATCTTCCGCTAAACGTTAGCTAATCTATTGCAAACTTCAGGTCAATTGCTAACATAGAAACTCTAGAGATACCTATAAACGGTATTTAAAGTAAATTAACCTTGATTCAAATCTCGCGCTAAACGTTCGCAAACCTTTTGCAAACTTCACTTCAATGGTTACAATAGGTATAAATTCGTATGACCCCAGAAAATAGTTCTGTCCTATTTCCACCTCCTAGCATCACATGTAGCTTTTATGTTATCTGTCACACGTAGGGAAAGTAAGTTAAAAGTATTTGTGTTGTGCACAAATACTATTAACGTACTTAATACAAATGCTTAATACTAATGTGTATGCAAGTGTAGTGGTACAATACATTTGTACGCAAGATGCTGTGCCTTTACGAAAGGTTTGTATGTGTTAGTGCAAAAGACAATAATATTAAGTTTTATTATTTGTGTATACGGCTTCGGTCGAGTCATTTTTATTAAGTTATCTTTAATGGATTGAAGTTATGTTTTGTGTAAATTTACCCAATAGCGGTAAAATGAAATGTGCTTATTGAGATACCACATTCATTTTAACGCTAATATATTATTGAGGTTCAATTTCATTCAATTAGAGGATACAGATGAAAATCTTGATATTTTTTTTTGATATTATTTCAAAATATATTTATTTCTTACTTGCGTAGGTACTGTCATTAGTTGAAATATTGTTTAGTACTGTCATTAGTTGAAATATTGTTTAATATTTTTCTTAACTTATATTATTTCTTTTATTCTTTTTTAAGTGATTTTTTTTACCAATAGCAGAATTTCTTATAAAATATTATACTCGTTTTAGTGACTATACACAAATTTAACATAATTATTATTATTTTTATTTCAACATCTCAGAAACACATAAAAATTCCATCTCTCTCCAAATACATTGGATTTTGGTGTGTTAACTTTTTTCAAATTTGCATATGATTGTTGATAATTATTTTTTTTATTTATAATTCGACTACGTATTAGTTTTTTTCTGACATATTATTATTTAATTATTATAAAATTATTAGTAATTTGATAAAAAAAAATCGTAACATAACTTTGATATTCAATTAAAATTGATGTGCACGGTATATTATTTTATGATTATTGATAATATTCCACTTTATTTCTTAGAAATACTAACAATCTCTAGGTATTATTCTTTGATCTAAATATTTCAAAATTTTTATGTATTTTCGCTTAGAAGAAGTTTAAAATATAAAGTGAAAAAATGACACACTTGAGTGGGTGTAAATGTGTGTTACGTAAATTTAAATAATTGCACTGTAAAAAATTATCAGTTCTTGTTTTTTTTTTTTTTTAATTTACTCGTTTTAAGATAGGTAAGGTATTAAGTACAATAATTAGATCGAAGTCGGGTACCATGCCTTAAGAAAATAATTAAATTATATTTACAATAGCTTTATCACTCAAGTATTTTGAGTTATTTGTTGCTGAAAATGTTTAATATTATCGATTATATTTAATAAATATATTTCATAATTGAGTTTTTGTTTCTTCACTAAGACCGGGACTATCGCCATTTATCGCTTTATTTTAGGAGTCTCGAGTTGGTATAAGGTAGCCTCCCCACTTAGAGTGATTCTGCGTCAATTGAGACACCTTTTCCATCCTTTAATATTTCTTTTGTTCAAATGTTGTTGTCATTAAAATGGTTTATTGTAAAAGAGGTCATCCAGACTATCTGGATTATTGTGGATAGAAAATAGTTAAGTTTTTGGCCAACAATAATTGTTTTCTAATATATTATAATAGGTTCTACCTACTGTACCTACACAAACCGCGTGATATTTATCTTTTTCCAATGTTGGTGTCATTAAAACGGTATATTGTAAAAGAGGCTCAGCATGCCCAATACAAAAAGTCTAGTCCCGCCACTGCTACCGAGTAAGAAGGATTTGTATTGGCAGAGTTATACCGTGGTCCGCCCGATAGTCTCACATGGGAGTAGCAAAAAAGGATCCTAACGATCATCGTGATGGAATGTAATCAACAAAAATATAGTGGGTACCTATCGATGAAAGAAAGCTTTTAATGGTATTATGAAAACACCCTTATATTATATGTAATTATAATAAAAACATTACCACTAAATCTACATCAAACCCATATATTATTTATTATAATAATAATATGATCTTTATATTTGGCGCAAGTACATGTTATAAAGGCACATATAATAATTTTAGGTTTAACACGAATTGAAGATTAATCGAAGAAAACCATTTAGTTGTTTTTGTTAGATGAGAATAATTATATGAATGAGATGACAACAAATCCTTTGTGTAAATACGCGCAGACAACAGTTAGTTCTCAGAAAGCGCTTTAATTCGACCACTTCCTCAAAGTTTATATCCAGTGGTTCATAGGATTTGTTAATAATCCAATATCAAGTTCTAAAAGACCTTTATATTCATATTGTTTAGTAACATAAAGTACCTACCTACTAGGATTTATGTATGACTAGCCACTCTCACTATACTTAATTCCATTGTTTTGAGTATAATTATATTACAAATTCTATTCATTAATTCAATTTGAACAAGAAATTATATTTATTATAATTTCATTTCGAATTTTATTTTTTTCTTGAAGTCCCCGGCAAATAAAATATCTACCATCCCTTTTTGGTAGTTTTCGAGTGTTCTGTAAAACCTCACGTGTAACACAAGTAATATTTTCAGTTCAACTATGAGGTATAGACCCAGCCTGAATGTCATATTTTCTGTCACGGAGAGGATAGCTGGCATGTTGATTATATACAGCTACTCTTTAGGCTACCCCGCTTGTGGGATATATCGGCATAGATTTTTTACAAATAATGAAATTAAATTTCTTAAAATTAAAATATCTTATTAATCTTATTAAATCAGGGTTATGCATAATATACAATTATGTCTTTTGTATATTGTATTTAAATGTATTATCGGAAGTGTATCATTGGTTTTTATAATAAATAAAAGCTAGCAACAACCTCAAATACCTACTATTATATTTTTATCTATGAAATATGAATGATAAATTATTCAGATATTCAATCAATATATGTTTGTGATTAAATATTAAACAACTATTATTTTTATATTATGCACCGTATTTATAAGCCTCCTTTATATATTCAAAAAATCAAAGAAATAAAAACAAATTTCGGAACGCGTACCGACTTAAGTCCCACATCACTGAGACGTGGAAAAGTAAAATGAAAATTCTTTTCTTATTTTATTAAAGCTTTCTCACTCTGTTATAATAAAATATTCATATTTACAAACAATTCTTTCTTTATACAGCTAAAAATGACATTATTATTACAAAAATGTTGATATGAAATTGATCCGAGTCAAAACGTTTTCCAATATTAGACATTATGGTCATGAATGTTCATGTTTTCAGTACATATTGTAATTCGAAGTCATCAAGTTATATGTTTACCATTTAATGTTTTGCGATGCGATGTTGTGTTTTAATTCAGATTTAATAAATGTTCTTTATAAAATAGCATTGTTTCAAACAAATTTATTTCTCATCCCTGCAAATAATTTTCCTCGATGTTCAAAGTAAAGTCAATAATTTATTTTATTCAGTCTACGTCATAACACATATTATATTTTTTTCTTCTTCTTTTCTTGTTGCAGATCATCGATCTATTATTTCGGCAATTGTTGCCTCTTGTCACCATCTGTCTGTCCATCATTTTGGCAGTCTTCGTCGGGGCCATGAAACGACTAGTGTTTCCTTTGGAGCTATACGTAAGATTCTGTTTTCAGCCATCCAATCTAGGTACATGGTCTCTCTAGAATCATCTTCTTTTTCTATTCCATCTTACAATGTCCTCCGTGTTGCAAATCATATCCTCCTAATTTCAGTATTTCTTATTCTGTCTGTGAGAGTTTTTCCCGCAAAAGCACATAAAGTTTATTTCTCCAATTGCTCATTGAAAAAAAAAAACAGCACGATGTTTCTCGAAAAAACTATTACGAGACAAAAAAAGAGGGTAATGATAATTATAGGTTTCTTATATTTTTGACACAATGAAAATATTACAGTATACGTTATAGTTCATGTTATTTCAAAGAGTTAAATTTTTTATTTTTTCGGGTTTCTTACGTGAAATGAGAATACGTTTTTAGTGGTACTTTTGAAGCCATAAAGCTAAAATAATTAATTTCATACTAAGCTATAATGTTTCGTAAGCTTTGGTTAGTTGAATATAAACTAAAAATATTTCCTTCATATTTATATTGTTATTGTCATTCAGATAAGTGCATGTACCTACTTAAGCAAATAAAATATTGTTATGTATACCTATAAGATAATTTTTTTGAGTCACTCCCACATACTCAATATTTTGTTGATCATGCAGGCTTGAGTGTAGGTTTGTTATTAACAAAACTATTAGAGTTATTGTGTTTTATCTATTAAATCATTTTCTAGAAATGGGAAAGATAGTGGACTTACTGCACGTAATAAACACAAGAGTCATCCTCTACGGTAGTAAAAAAAATAAAACGTGAGTGATATATTTCATAGTTTGAATATTCTGCATGCTGTATTTTGTCAATATTTGTCTTTTGCTGATCTCTTGAGAACTCTCGAAATCAATTTTTTTTTCATCAAATTTATAAACGTATGAATGCAAAAGGTTTGGTCGTTCACTAAATGTTATTATATCGCGCCCATATGGATTGCATGAAAATTCTTATAAGCGATTTAAATTCCGATACGGGCTGAATATTGATTTTCTTGTACGAGTATATTGCAGAGATTATACACTGAGAAAAATACTCAAAACGAATCATTGGTACGGTACTATCAGATTAGGACCAGAGATCGTACAAACGATTCATTGGTATAAATCTATAATATTAACTCTTCGCAAACAAATCATTGTTTTTTACCAACAACTTGTTTGCGAAGAGTTAATATTATAGATTCGTACTAATGAATCGTTTGTACGATCTCTGGTCCTAATCTGATAATACGTACCAATGATTCGTTGTGAAATTTCGTTAGTATTTTTCTCAGTGTACGCTTCCTCTGAGTAAAATGTTGTAAGCTGTGGGATACGCAGAAACACAACAATTTTTAAAATTAAATAACAGAAATTTCATTTTAGATATTATTTTGGCTTCATATTATAATATACGAGTATGTATCCAATACTAGAAGTAGTAGGTTTTAAAGTTATATTGGAAGAATGTTTACATACGTATACCATCATGTCGCTTTCCTTGTGAGGTAGGTAGATTGGGTCGAACGTCACTTCTTATCCTTGCATACACCTTTCGCCTTCATCATTCCAATTCCTCATGCGTGCCTCCCTACTCATCACAGTGTGTTCAACACGTCTGTCCTGCAAGATTTTGCCTTTTTATTTCTCTCAATCAGACGTTGAAAATGTGATGCTATTTAATAATGTATGAGTATTTATCTTTAAACCTACTTGTATTTAATAATAACATATTATTCTTTGTATAATAAATAACATATATTTCTTCAGTTCGAAAAATTATACTTTTTTATATACATATCTCTGATAACTATTACATTGAAAAGATGTTTGAACGACTCGTCGTCTGCTCAGTGTAGAGAGAAATAAGGAGAAGCTATATGATTTATGTGAAACAATTTTTAATTTCAAAATAATAAATTGCAGGTTGCGGTCTATTAATTATTATTTACGCGTATATTAATTATTAAAACATACTGTGAAAACATGAATAAAAAAAGTGTGCAATGGGCGAGTTTATCGCAGAAACGCGATATCTTCCAACTAACCTAATAAAGATAAACAAAAGACTTGTATTAGGTAATAAAAGTTTTGATAGCATATCAACAATTAAAATTAGAATATTGTTATAATGATTAAAGGGAGAGAGGTATATTCCATTTTTATAATATAAAATAGAATACACTTTAAACATGATAATAACTTTTACAGTAGGTACATATTTAGTAAAACTATTGCAGAAAAACTATTGTATAAACTATATTTTTGTGCAGTTCTAAAATTATTATTATTATTTTTTGTTTTTTTTTTAATATCTTAGTGACTAAAATTTGTCTTTTAATGAATTTATTGTATTTGTATTTAAATTTTCATTTTTATTTTCTGACTTTAACTGGAGTATGTTTTGTCTGTTTTTATATTTTCGTACATGTGTTGAATGATTGTGTGATGTTATCTGTATACTTGTAAAGGCAATTGCCGTATATTGTGTTTAAATAAATAAATAAATAATAAATCTTCACCAACACCAACTTGTAACCACTTAAATTTGTCTAAATATTTTGTTAATAATTTATTTATTTTCGAACAGCAAACATTGTGAGAGTTCGTCATAATAAATTATTTAGTTTGTTTAGATTAAATTAAAACACTGTGTTTTTCACTTGTATTATATATTTTCATAAAGCTTTTCGTTTTAAGTATTTTTTCTTTGTTTTAAGTATTTTTTCACTGAGGATGGACGTATTTCGAAAAGCTTTTGAAAATATATAATATTTTAAGTGAAAGACACAACAGTGTTTTAATTTAATATAATCAAACTAAATAATAAATATTTTGTTAAGATGGAATTCAAAATCATTGTAAAAATGATTGTCGAATTCATAACTAGTATATACATCTGAAAAGTAGAAAATATTAAGAAAGTAGACAAAACTAATATTGAAATATGGAAATTTGATATACTAAATGTAAGGTGGTTATAAAAACAGAGTGGTGTGGGCAGAGTAAATACAAAATATCGAGAAATAATTAAGTACAGTAAAATTTGAGGTACTTACCCATGATAAGTTTTGTATGAAGAGGGATTGTGTAAGAAATATGAGAACTCTGTAATACACAAGAGTTCCAATCATAATAGCATGTTTGTATTCAGAGGCTTACCACTTTTACATGATTGTTACCTCATTTTATATTATTAGAAAATATTCTAGGTAGATATCATTATTATGTGTACGCTTACAGGTACACCATAATATTTATATCTCTCATTTTATATTATTAGAAAATATTCTAGGTAGATATCATTATTATGTGTACGCTTACAGGTACACCATAATATTTATATCTCTCATTTTATATTATTAGAAAATATTCTAGGTAGATATCATTATTATGTGTACGCTCACAGGTACACCATAATATTTATATCTCTCATTTTATATTATTAGAAAATATTCTAGGTAGATATCATTATTATGTGTACGCTCACAGGTACACCATAATATTTATATCTCTCATTTTATATTATTAGAAAATATTCTAGGTAGATATCATTATTATGTGTACGCTTACAGGTACACAATAATATTTATATCTCTCATTTTATATTATTAGAAAATATTCTAGGTAGATATCATTATTATGTGTACGCTTACAGGTACACCATAATATTTATATCTCTCATTTTATATTATTAGAAAATATTCTAGGTAGATATCATTATTATGTGTACGCTTACACCTAGACCATAATATTTATATCTCTCATTTTATATTATTAGAAAATATTCTAGGTAGATATCATTATTATGTGTACGCTTACACCTACACCATAATATTTATATCTCTCATTTTATATTATTAGAAAATATTCTAGGTAGATATCATTATTATGTGTACGCTTACACCTACACCATAATATTTATATCTCTTATTTTACGACTAACTTGAAACATGAACTTAATGTGGTGTTCTCACTTTGGCGAATATCGCCAGGGCACCAAAATATCGCCAGCCATTTGAACCGTGTGAACAAAATGACAGCTAGTCTGAAACGATAAAAACCAGTAGAAACGATATCGTCTCGAGTTGACCACCTTCCAACTTTCTCGGCCGATTGAACGATTTGCGCATGCGCAGATATGCGCGGCGTTCGTATCTATGGTAAAAGCTTTATAACCTATAAATTTTATAATGTTTCCCGCTTCGTGACAGCTGTTATCTTTTTTGTTGGTTTGTGGCGTTTGTTTCCTTAATTAAAAGGCGCCTTATAACCTCCACTATAACATTTTCGACTAAAAATAAACACTTCGCGATCTCCATCTCGACGTCCGCCATTTTGAAAACAGTGTCAAAATCAAAGCGCATCTGACAGATCGTTTCTAAATCGGTGGACTGTGTGAACAGGTGTGACGATCAATGGGCGTACGGCGAATTTTGTTTTTTCGCCTGACGTTATATTTTGAAATTCGCCTGGCGATATTCGCCAAATGTGAACACCCTATAATGGACTGACGTTTGATTTCCGCTACGAAAATAAATATTAGGCGTGATTTCATATCGGCTATTTTTTTGACCCAAAAATGATATGAACGGTGATAAATTGTTTTCTACTCATTGAAGTAATGACAATCGTTGGCGGTCATTGTTCATTTTTCCGTTTCGTTGCGTACCGTACATTCTTACATTTAGTAGGCATCAGTTTAAGTTAATCAAATGCACATAATTATTTTGTTACTGAAAGCATAGAGAACATACTCGGTTCCATGTATTATATTGTAGGGTACGTATTATACATGTATGTATATTGTGTCACGATACAAACATAATGTAAGCAAGTCTGTTTGCCATCCATTAACTTGATTATGTATGAATATTATCCTGTGCTACATACATAATAAATGATAATAATGACCTTTAAGATAATTTTGCCCATAATTTGTTCAATGAATATTGTTCCGCAATGATGTTCATATCGCAATGACAGTCATTAGAGGATCCGTTGTTTTATTATAGCAATATCAAGTGAACTTTGATGACCCTGGTATACTTGAATACTACCGATTCATAATAATAAGATTTATTTGAGCTTTCACTAACGAGCCACGACAAGACCAACAAAGATAAGATTGTTTCCAAGACAATGTGGGTCACAGTAGGCTAATATATCATCTTAGAAACTTCAAGGAAGGTGTATGTAGTATATATACATAGTAGTAAGTACTAATATAACCCCCATTCTCACAACTTAATAATATTTTAGTACTCACGTCTGAAAAGGTGCTGTCTTACCAAACAATGACCCAATGATAATGAGAATAACGAACCAAGTCGACAGGTAAGATACAATGATACTTAAACCATAGTTAGGTATAATGTAGATATTCCAAAATGTGTTTGAGTTTAAACCATAATATCTTGTAGAGATTAACATTAGATTAATCAATATTTAACGTCCTGTGTGTAAAAGACCTTCTAATATAAGCGTTAATTAAATTCACTACGAGAAAAGACGGTTTATAAATACCATATAATAAACTTTTATGTGGTGACATTATTTGTAATCAACAGTGTAAAATAAGAATACATTTAAAGAAAAAGTTTTGCGCGTATTGCTAAATAGTTATTATGAAAGAATATGTTTATACATACAATACTTTAATTCAATGATTATATAATTAATACAATTTATGTAATTTACTTCCAATGGTCGACCAGTCCCTGGCCTCCGAAACAATGTATCTCAAAGTCTTTCAAATTTGTTGAAAGAAATTGGCGTTGATTGTTGAATGAAATAATAACGAATTTATTTACAAATGAATGGCTTATACAGAACCTGATACATTTTCTGGATGATAAGGGAAAACGTGTGGTTAACTTGTAGGATTAAAATTAATGTAATGATATGAACGACAACTTTACCTATTATTTAGAAATCGATAGCGCTATTATTATTGCATTACATACCAACAGATATTTATTGAAGCTATCAAAGTTTGATGTGAAATTATAGGTCTTGGATCATACGATTTTTGATTACAAAGATTGGTTAATTTGATAAGTTAATAAACTTTTGAACTTTTCTCAAGATTGAAGGTGTAGAAGGCAATTCTTCGTGCAGCAATAATTCATTCAAAATACCTACATACGTGTTAGTAATTCCAGTTTTCGGTAATTATCAGTTTTCTTGGTTTCTTTCACCAAAATATGATAGATTAAGCTTAGTGTATTCATTACTGACACCTAAATCAAAATTAAATTAAACTTATCCCTTACATAGTTGCTTAGAAAATAACAGTTTTTCCGAAAAAATATGTCTAAACGTGAATTTAAATGTTTATTTGAAAAATGAACTAATTTTTAGAAATAATTAGACGTATGTTTAGTTTTGAATCAATAACAACTTGAGTTTTGTCTTAGTTTTGTTTTTGTTTTTTAGTCTTTTATCTATCGGTATTCTCATTTAAATATTTTAAAATCACTTTTGTTTTTTGTTCTATGGCGAAAGAAGAAATATAACGAAAGAAGCAATAAATAGCTAATGATACTGAGTTCATCAGTTTTTTTATAAATCCTTATTGAATATTAACATTTCCGCTGAGTAATTTTTTAGTTGGTTGTATTTACCTATAGGCGTGTGTGGATTCCACGAAAACTAATCATTTCTCGAATAATGTTTTCATGTAACTCAAAAGAACTGTGTTATTACATACTATGTTTAAGTGTAGGTACTTCTAAGTAATCAATCGTATAATTACATGTGATGGAAAAGTGGTATATTAGACCATCATTTTTGTTTGTTAAATAAACATTATATTTAAAAGCACGCATACGAACCCTTTCTTCCGAGAATTTCAACGATTTCCGATATGATATATTTTACTTCTTCTATCACTTCTTGAAGATCTCAGAGTCTGCAGGGTTACTCTTGACAAAACTAAACACGATCTTAATCTAGTCTTGATCTTGATCATACGACGCAAGAAGGGACTATGGTCAAAAACACCGCGCTACCGCTAACGCGCGATCTGTTTGTGTGCATTTTTGGTCAATGGTCACTTCGTGCGTCGTATGATCAAAATCAAGACTAGATTAAGATCGTGTTTAATTTGCAGAAGTGTCTTCTTGCGACGTGGATTCTCAAATGTTTCTCCAATCTTTGGTGGACTTCCAAGAGAACGATGGTGATTTACTGACACAGGAAAAAGCAAAAAAAAATCCATAACCACATTACATAATATTTGTGCATTAAATGTAGGTCTACAAGGTTGTATTTGGGTTTATAAAAAAAACAGATAAGTACACTTTAATAAAAAAAGAACTGAATCCTTATATATCATGATTTCATTAATCAAGTCACTGTTCAGTGTTTGTAAACTCATTTTGCAAATTATTGTTTGTCTTATGCCATGTTTTATGAACAAATAAATGTATAAAGTTATTAATGCGTTTATATGTGAGTACTTGACTTTATATATTTTTTGGCTATAAGTTCATTAATTGAATAGTATTTATTTTGTTAAACATAAATATCACTGGTTCACAAAAAAATACATATCGTTTGATAAAATTATTAGTCTTTGTGGAAAAAAAAATGGAGTAAGATAATACAGAACTAGTATTTATTAAGGATTGAAGTCTTAGTATGAGAATAATATTTAAAATATCATTAGTTAGATTCTTTTATAATAATGGATTTCAGTGATAAAAAATCTAAATTATAAAACTAGTAATCCAAAGATATGCATATTGAAATGTCCTCAAGGGGCGAAGCATGGCATGGCGTCATAATGAAATCATTTATAGGTCTGGAATAAATTATTTCATTATAAGTTCATGTAACAGCAAACATAGTTATACACAATATGTCACAATATGAAACTCTTTTTGATTTCCCGAGTGGCTTTGAAATATGAAACATTAACGAGATTTCTTATAAAAAATGCATATTTGCATTCGAAGTTATTATTATACTTATTGTTGTTATTATACTTATAAAAAATGCTATGCAGTTTACAGATTATACCGACATTTTTTATTGAATCGAAATTTCTATGACAGACGTACCCACTTATTCAACATTAAATGTTGATCTGTTATTTCATTTTATTTTCAACAATTTTCACCATACGTCTTTTTCAATGTCAATACAAATCACCAATTTGGAGTAATAAGATGTTAAAATAAATTGAATGTATAATGGGCTTGGTCAACAGGTAAAAATAGTGAACTGAATAATAGAAATTTAGAAAAATGATATAATTTTCACAAAAAAAAATATTTTAAAATAAATGTATGTAACGCATTAGTAATAATTTATCATTGGTACAAAGAATAAATCCATAAATAAGAAAATTACATTGTCAGTTTTATGCAGATAAATAATTGATAATGTAGAACTGAAACCTAATAGAATTATTATAAGAACTTAAATAGCAAAAATTTTGTGCACTCACCAACCAGATTAGCAAGTTTGTAAAATCTGTTAATCTGATAATGGCATGTATAGTTTTTTTCTGGTGTAAGGCTGGCGAAATATTACATATTGTCTGGTATTCAAAAAACTTACTTCCACACTTCTAAATGAATCAGCAGGTACGCAGTAATCTCCCCCCCCCCTTTTTCCTTTCCCCTTGATTTTTTTTTATTATTATTGATTTGTGTTTTTGTGCTAGTGTGATGATTGAGTGAGCGAGCGAGATTGTGTATATGTAGGCATGTTGAGATGACCGGAATGTTAGGTACCTATGTTTTTTAAATTAATTGTGGCGCATGGTATTGGATGATAGCTGATCTCTGAAAGATTAACCTTTTTCTAACTTTATATATGTAGTTATTGTCTGTTTTGTGCTGTTAACATTTATAAAATAAAAATTGCTTCATTTATATGTTTGTGCAAGGAACAAAGATCGAACGTCTTCTTAAGGTTCTTAAGGTTAATGAGAGCGAGCTAGTTCATTAGATTGATAACTTATAAGCAACGTATTAGTTTGTAAACAAATAGAAAGATGGAACATAATTATCTCTAATTTAAAAATATAGTCATTACTCACCGTCTAAAAAACGTCTAAAAAAAATTAATATTTTCTGTATTTCATAGTTTTATTTTCATTACAATTTCAATGGAAATAAGAAAGAACATTAAAATTTTGCGATTTCCGAAAAAAAGTTAATAATAAAGATTTGCAATAAATTAACAATGTCGCTATAAAACTTTAATTGCAAGGTCTACAAAGTTTTGAAATAATTTACAAGATTTAAAGCAGATATCGGACTGGTGTGATAATATGATAAACATAAAATTCCTCCCTCGCTCTCTTCAGCCCGTTTCGTTAGCTCGCAACTTATTTCTGTTTCTAGACATACAGTTACTACTGCTACTATACCATCATGAATTAATATCCTACAAGTGGGGTAGCTATTAGATCAGCTGCATATAAATAGCTGTCCTCTCCGTGCCAATAAAAAAATAAGACATTTGAAATAGGAAGCAAACACCATTGCTGAATTTGATATGTGAAATGTCTTCAGTTCTTCAAGTACCTGTTATTCAGATGACAACCAAGAATTCTTGGAAAATATTTATTCCTTTCCGTTTGCTGCACGAAAATAATCACCTCAATATAATATTGTACTTGTCTCATTTTAAAGAATTGTATTATAATTATTATGCTAATGCAATTAAAAAAACATGTTCATCATCTTTCCTTATCATAGATGTGTCAGAAGCTTGTTGCGTTCGTATACTTACCCCAGACACCCCACCGCATCTCCTTTACTAATTTATATAACAGATAGGGATGTGTTATCGTACATATAAAAATAATTGTTTTGATATGATCAGTTAAAACAATTCCACATACATCCCTTAAACTCGTTTTGAGACATTCTCCAACATTTTCAATTATTTCTTCAACAGGTTAGTCGTTTCACGTAAAGGTTATTTCATTGAGCACTCTGAGCAGTCTTGTCCATTTTATATGTAGTTAGTTTTTAGTTCGTAGGCCTTACAATATAGTTCACAGACGGTTATAAATCTTAAAACCAAATTATCTAGCTCCATTATCATAGTCTCCATCTTCCTAGACTATGAGTATTTACTAGTTTAAGCTTTCCTTACCTTACTGTTGCTGTGTTACAATTTGAAATTTGCGTTTTTAAACTTGTCTGCAAACAGGCAATTAACTTAACAAGACAATTTATTTTGCTTTAAACAACAAATAATATACAATTAATCAAGATTCAGAGCAAGAATGAGATAACAAGCCCAAAGCATTTTTAATTACAAAATTTATCCTTAAATAAGAGTAATTAGAAAGGGACAAAACAATAGGAATTATAACAATGAATTAATTTCCCTAGTGCTTTCGTTCTCCGAAGAACGTTCGTTTCATTTGGTTTGTTAATGCTTATTTCTGTATCGCGTGGGATTGGAATATGAATCACCTAATACTTTACTGGTAATTTTATTACAATAAATTTATCTTAATTACCCGCTATATTTAAAAAATGAAATTATTTTCACGTGGTAACAAATTGGACATATTCAAATTAGACATTTCCTTTAAGCTATAAAGCTAACAAAGTCAATGAACTTTACAAAATATGATTTTGCACATCATCAGAAACAATTGACAACTCTTTATATTATACGAGTATATAATATATGTAATACATTGACTTATCCGTTTTTGTTTAAATTTATTATCTTTTTATCATATGTATAACGTTTTATGAAAATTAAAGATTTATTACATATGTTTGTATAGATGAATGAAAAATAAATGTTTATGAATTTGAAATTGCTTTCCTTTATTTGTTCATGACTACGAGTATATAGAGAGTACCTAATCTGCTTGGTATCTTGGAAAGACGTGTTGATTTTATTTACTTTTCAAATTGTTTTCTCGTTTATAAAAAGTTTTTATAGGAAAATGTCATATCAACAGAAAATATGAGACATACATAGTACCTACCTATTATTTTGACTGTGAGTTGGAAAACAGAATATAACTCAAAGCGAGTTTATAGGTTAGCTATTATTATAAGAGATAAGTCACTTTATAATGGATTTATGTGGCGTATTCACTTATCGTTGTAGATAAATACCACCAGCTTATTGTAAAAGTCTTCAGTTAGAAGCAAATAATATCTTTTATACTACTTGTGAAAATATGTCATTTCATGCCTTAAAGTACATGTTTGTACTGTAAATGCTTATTACTTTTACTCTGTATTTGAAACTCATTATAACTACTTATAGAGTACTTTTAATTCTTGAAAGTTAAAATATATATCGATAATGACTAATCATCTTCAACGGGTGCGTCTAGATAGTAGGATGCAAACGTCAAACAGTCATCAATTTTCAATCTTTCGGTGACGATTCGGAGCATTCTTCAAAGAAATATTCAAATGAATGCCTTCGTTCACCGTCCTTATACGGGTTACGAATACAATCGTTCAAATATTTATTGGGAGAATGCTTCAAATTGTCTTTGAATGATTGAAGATTGATGATTGATTGACGTTCGCATCCTACTTTCTGGACGCAGCCAATATGTGACAATTAAATTATATCTATACTGACAACTCACAGAGATCGAGCTTGTTCCTAATCATGATATGAATCTTGTATTATGTGCACCAACGCGACGATACGCACAAACAGTACTCCAAACACATATACCTACATATAATACACAGGCCTAGGACAATTTGAAACAGTATATGTAGGTTTTAATATGACTATGGTCGATTATAAAGATTTAAAGAATTTTATGAAAAATCAATGTTATAAGATAAATAATGATACACATATTATAAATACCATAATAGGTATGTGGGTACCTACTTCGATTAATTGTGAGTGAGTGGCATCATAAAAGTATTTAGCAAATTACCAACAATAACTTGTCTGATAGTAAAACTTATTTACTTTGTTTTCTTAGTTATCTATCATAAAATAATTGGGCGTGAAAAAAGAAAAA
This sequence comes from Athripsodes cinereus, assembly GCA_947579605.1. Taxonomy (NCBI): domain Eukaryota; kingdom Metazoa; phylum Arthropoda; class Insecta; order Trichoptera; family Leptoceridae; genus Athripsodes; species Athripsodes cinereus. The sequence continues at coordinate 16,112,608 of OX388309.1, forward strand.
TAAATTATATGTTCTTATTGGTGAAAAAGTTTATTTTCGCAGATGATTGAGTTAACCAAATCCCACAGAATGTTTACTATAAATAAACTAAAGCAATAAAACACTTAGAAAATCGGTTAATAAATTATTACTCATGAAGTAAAATAAATCACTTATTCTTCTGACAGATCTGAGATTGCTTGTTATTTTTCCATTCACACGTAGACATGTTTTTGAAATACAATCCACATTTTGTTCAAATCTTTTACATGAGATGCTATCAGATACTTTCTATGTTACAGGTATGTAAATAACATATGTAGGTACTCAGGGAATATGATTTGGATTAATTCTTGATACATTTATGTAGAGGAAAAAACATTTTGTATTTTATATAAAGAAAACAAATTAAATTTTTATCTCGTAATAGAATTATTTCAGTTACGAGATAAATAGAACTATAACGAGATAAAAAATTTGTAAAATACGTATTTATCAATTAAATTATGTTACATTTTTGATAGTCTTAAAATAGAAGATTGAATCGCAAATTGATAATTAAACGAACCTTTGTATCTATATTGTAGTTTAACTGATTTCCAAATACCTTGACCACAAAGCCTCATTCTCTCTCGTTACGCAGGAATTGCTCCAATCACATTTATTATTCCAACCACGATTACGGTAAGTGGCAGAAACCATTAAAAGGTAACTGAGAATTCTCTAATAATTAACTGTTTGGATTGCACTAGATAATTGGAATGAAACGAAAAGAAAACAAAAAAAGATTATTTTCTCAAGAACCTTCTTTCATTTTAAGGTCAAAGTAATTTAAAAATCAGGCCATGTTTGACCTATGTATTAATTAAATAATACACTTTTTCTATTATAGCAGGACAAAAAAAATAATTTATATTTTCCAATCGAAAGCAATAACCATTTTCAAAATTATCGTACATAATTACGGCTCATTCTTACTTCTTTTTTCTGGTTATTTTGGAAGAAAGATGTATATACGGCACTCTTGGTGTCATTTATTTATTTCAGAGACATATACACACACTTTATAATTCATTGTATCAGGTAGTGGATGGATGCTACGTGTGAGTCTGGTTTACTGGATGTGCAAAAGATAATGAAGCTTAGGATGTTAATCCGAATCTTTTGAATGACGTTAATCTTATTCATTACATGGGTAACTAATGTAATAATTTAATGACTAAGTGTGATACATATTTTATGTTAAATTACTGAGAAATCTGCATCATTTACCTGAACTCCAAGGGATACTCTATATTAAGCTATACTCGAATTATTTGTAAGCGATCAACCACATTTCTTACAAAGTCAAAATGTTGTTTATCTCGGAACTTTAGATATATAAATAAACTTTAAATAACTTAAGGTGATAAACTTATAAACTCTTGGGAAATATCCATCGATTTAAGTCACATATCACATCACACAATAACATTTTATTTATAGCTCTGCTCGTAGGTAAGGAAAAAACTTTATTCTAATAACATATTATATCGACTAAATTTCGCTAAACTATCTAATGAAAATATAAATGAAAAGATTTTGTTTACTCGTATAATATTCACAAGAGATTTGGTGATATTATTCATTCCCAAATACACCGCATGTATATTTCTATAATTCTGTAAATTTATTTTGTATATTTCTTATATTAATGCCCTTAAAATTTATCTAGTTGTTATTCATAAAATATTACCTAGCATTGTATTAGCATAATAATTAATCAAAGAGATAATATGTACATATGTTTGGGACGGTTTTCTCTCTTCTCATATATATGTTACATATCTATATAATCGCACCTCTAGTGTTTTATACGTAGGTAATAATAATAAGGTTAAATGACATTGCATATCACTGATAAAATATTCAGATCTTGATACCCAACAAATAAAATACTTTAACATTCGCCTTACATATTCAGGAATATAAATTGATAATAGAATTGTTAGTGATTATTTTATAAGGAAAATAAAGGAGTTCCGTTCCTATGACAATGACATCAGAGCGCGACGAATATGGTGAGAAAAGGTGACGCAATTGTCACAGAGATGCTCTGAATGGAGGAGGCTGGTTTATGTCCTGTGCTCTCGAGAGGAGCGTTGAGGGCGATGATGATGTTAAAATATTGTTTAAATTTCTTGAATATCTTGAAGTACAGATATATTTAAGTACATATGATGTAGTTTCTATTCACGACCTAAAATGATTGTGTTATTGAAATATTTTATCAGATTTTCAGCAAAGCATGTTCACATTTATTAAAAATGACGGTTGAAACGTAGGGAATAAAAATGTTTCTTGTCATAATTCTTCATAATGTATTATTGAAGTGAAAAGAACCATAATATATATTAAGCTATGATGTATAATAATGCTCACGTCTCACGATTTGGTTCGGTGGCATGCAGGTTAGAAGAAAATGGCAATGTCTCAGATTTATTACTGATGACATTTTCATCGTTGAACCTTAACACAGTTACATACCTGATACGTTATCGAGTTTCATATAATATTTCCCTGTAGGCAAAAGGAAGAGAAGGGAAAAGGAGAGGATCTAGACAACGCGATTACCTACTCGAGCAAAAGAAAAAAAATCATGCGATATAAAGTCCAATTTTTTTACCGACGCTTCTTGGTGAAAGTTTATGTGAAATTAATTACAAATAAAAGTGACTTTATTGGTCGCGAGCCAGCTTTCAAGAGCTTCCACTCTCATCAGCGGCCAATTGTAACATGTGATCTAAAGGAAAAAGCTAAGGGACTATTCATTTATTTAAATTGATCTTTGCGAAGAAATACAAACCTTATGTAGGAGCTTGTTCCCGAGCCTCGTATCATGAATAAAGTAAAGGAATCTATATAAAAACTAGACTGATGATAGAAGATGGATAGAAGATTATTATTGCAGCTAAACGAAGTGATTAACCCTGTGATGTCAAATATTTCCCTCAAGTAAGATATTGTGACAGTTTAGACGAAACATTTGTAAAGAAGAACGGGAGCACTTCTCTACGCTGGGCTACTGTCTTTCAGCCATGGAGTTGCAGAAATATGAGTGATTGAGCTTTAAATATCCCGAATGAATGCGTTCTAGTTTACTCAGCGCCCCCGACTTGTAGGTCGACTAGTTGGATGGGTAGATGCTCAATGACACTCGTGCATAAAGTTGTTTGTGTGCATAATAAAGAGTGTAATATAATGGTAGCCTACGTGTTTTGAAATTTGTTATGCACATAATCTCATGGAAAAGAACGTAAGATCTTGTAACATAAGTGGTGAACATTTGCATATTTCTATTATTCCCCTGTGATGTGGAAAAATATATACATATTATATCATATTGTATCATGGGGAGTGCGTGATACGAGTATCCCCAGACACACGTATGTGTTGTTATTTTATTAACTTATGAGGATACTAGCGACTCGATTGACCGTATAAATGCTATCTTAGTGTTTTTGGCCATACTTTAGAAGACAAGTGACATCACATTATAGGAAATATTTTTCTTAAAATTATTCGTATGCACAGTACGTGTACGTTTTTTTTCGATGAATTGTTTTTCCGCATCGCAACATATCGTAGGTAGGTAAGCATACTGAAATACTTTTAGGAATTTATTTCGAAAATATTTAAAAATCTTTACCTTACGTTTTATTCTATTTTATTGCTTTTTACTATTTATTCTGCTTTCGTTATCTTTTTAATAGAAACTATTTTTATTTAATTTTCACAGGTAATACGCCTGTAGATTGTAGAGAGATACAGATTATAGAACTTAAGCTGTCAAACAGCTTTTCTGACTAATTGATAAGTGTTTCTAAAAGAAAAAGCGTATAACTGCTCAACCAACTGCAGAATATAAATAGGGTAAAGTAAGTGCAAATGCATTAACCCAGATTAACCCCATGACATAATTAATTTCGGTTTCAGTCTCTATATACCTGAGCAAATGATATACCTATATACCTGAGCAAACGATATACCTATGTACCTACCTGAGCAAAGGCTATAAGTTTGTTCAGTAAAAAAAAAAACTACATACACTATTGGAAAATAATATTGATCACTAGTTGTCATCTTATGTATATGTAGTGAGAATATAAACAATAATTGCTTACACTTATTATGTATTCAAATCACATAAACGTATTATATAATAAAAACAATATTACAGCGTTCTGTTCTAGAGAAGTTAAAGTGTTGTAATTTATTAAACGTTTGTAAATTGATAAAAAGTAATGTGTATTTAAAAGTAAAAGTATTTGCAAAAACAGGACTTAAATATTGTGGTTTTTATGTTAAAAATTTAGTTGAAAGTCTTGACCCCGTTGAATTCTCACTTTTTTCTGTCAGTTTTTAAATGTTCTGTAAAGAGGAATATTTTTAAAACATCGAAAAATGCGTAAGATAATAAAATAAACATCTACAATTCAGCTAAGAGGAATGCCACCTATTCTAAAGTCTTATTTTTATAAGATGTCTGTTACATGTTATTGGTCCATTGCCCTCCCCCCTACAAGTGGAACATACTGTGATTGTGTAGTAGGTACCTACTGTTGGTAATGGTCTTGAAAGTTGAACATACTGTGATTGTGTAGTACCTACTGTTGGTAATGGTCTTGAAAGTTGAACATACTGTGATTGTGTAGTACCTACTGTTGGTAATGGTCTTGAAAGTTGAACATACTGTGATTGTGTAGTAGTACCTACTGTTGGTAATGGTCTTGAAAGTTGAACATACTGTGATTGTGTAGTACCTACTGTTGGTAATGGTCTTGAAAGTTGAACATACTGTGATTGTGTAGTACCTACTGTTGGTAATGGTCTTGAAAGTTGAACATACTGTGATTGTGTAGTACCTACTGTTGGTAATGGTCTTGAAAGTGGAACATACTGTGATTGTGTAGTACCTACTGTTGGTAATGGTCTTGAAAGTGGAACATACTGTGATTGTGTAGTACCTACTGTTGGTAATGGTCTTGAAAGTTGAACATACTGTGATTGTGTAGTACCTACTGTTGGTAATGGTCTTGAAAGTTGAACATACTGTGATTGTGTAGTACCTACTGTTGGTAATGGTCTTGAAAGTGGAACATACTGTGATTGTGTAGTACCTACTGTTGGTAATGGTCTTGAAAGTGGAACATACTGTGATTGTGTAGTACCTACTGTTGGTAATGGTCTTGAAAGTTGTTGTGCGTAGGTATACTTACAAAATAGGCAATATTATGAAATTAATAATATATTTACCAGTGCCTTCTGGTGGTAGATGTGTGTGCAAGTGACACGATGTAATGTGATGTACATAAGAGGTTTCTGAGAATAATTAGTAGGTATTGTATTTAGTCGTAACCATTATCGCTAAATTGGTCGGTAGATATCCTTTAAATGGTCAGGTAGTTGATCCCTTAATCCACCCCGAGCTAATGTTTAATTGGGATTGATAGAGAATACAACCATGGATAATTAAGTCCATTATCCTTTAATTATATCTAGATATATGTCGTTGTACATTTTGAGAATCCTTGTCGGGACACATTACATAATATTATATTATACGTGAAGTTTCACATTATGTAGGTCGATCTGATTATTTTTATTTAGTAATGACATTTTGTTTTATAGATTTACATGCCAGATAATATTATCATTATCAATACGGGGGAAGTTATTCACACTTTTGTACTACCGACAGTTTGAGCTTTTACACATTTTTAAAAGGATATATTATAATAATTAAATTGTTCTAAAAGATTATATTAAAATTTGTGTTGAAGATAAAGTACACGGCTATTTACTGTGCAAAATGATTGCTGCAATGCGAAGTAATGCCATTGTTTCATATAAGTTAAATAACAAAGTACATGAGATACATTTAGTATGAAATTCTCCATAAGATCATGGAATCGTGAAAAATATAACTTTCTCATCCACGGTATAGTTGTATATTCTCATTTATGTTGAATTTTATTTTCATACAATGTCACAACCGGATTTTTACACCTTACCTTTTACAGCGAAAATTTTCCAATGGTTTATGTAGAGTATGTCTATGAAGCTATATCTCGTATAAAGTAGTAAACGAATAAAAATGTAAGTATAAGAAATGCTGCGCTTAACCGTTGTCACAAGACACAATATATACCTATTATTACTACCAGTAGATATATCATCCGGTGTATGGGTATGGGCTTGGTGCTTCACGCAACAGTGGAGACAAAATATTATAAAATACAAAAATCAGAAAATTTTCTCACGTACCTAAATCCCTTCACCTTTTTGTGCTTTAAATGGAAAAATTGAAACATTCAGAACAAATTACACTACCAATACGAAGAAAAAATCTTTATCAATTATTGTAATAATATCAGATTGACGCTTTTTTTACCATTATACGAGTACAATAGATACGTACCTACCTGAGTACTTGAGTAGGTAACAATTTTAGTATCGACGAAATCATTTTTTGTGTTACCAATTTAATAACATAATTGGAATATTATTTTCTTGTAATATTTTATATTCAGTTAATTGGCTATTGATGGTTATTAAAATATTCACATCATTTTTATAACGGCGTGTGGCGTAGGCATCTGCAGTTTGTATTAATTTAACTTTAGAAGCGTAGAATGAGAACATGACCATTAAAGCTAATAACAGACATAAAATTGATATTGTGATCAAACATGGGAACATATTTTTCCTACGAAAATAAATTCACATTAGGGTAAGAACGATATTGTGTTTAAAATGTATGACGTGCAAAAAATGAACACCACAACTGAAATTTAATAGCTACGTTATATTATAGAAATATTATATATGGATATTATATTGTATGGAGAAACTTTATATGAGTACCTACTGTTAAGCTAGAACAATAAAAACATTTGATATTTCTTATATATTAGACATTCGTATTAAATAGTGAAGTTTTATTTTTGAGAAAATAAAATATCTTTGAAATGCAAATGTGTATAATATAGATAACATTCAGTTCATGATTGTATTCTCATGAATTCTATTGCTTCTCCTGAAATAAACATGAGAGAAAATTCATTTGTTTACAGGTGAATATAAAATGTGTTCTGTGAACAATAAGTAATCAAAATTTCAATGATGACTGCCCGCTGAAGAATCAGTGTCCCATTCTTTTTTCGTAAGTTTTAGAGTGACCTGTAAAAGGTCAGTGGTAGAAAAATTAAGGTATTCAATGGTGGGGTTTGCCGTTCACCTTGAATGTCTTAAAATTTTGTTGATACAGAGAGGACAGCTTGCATGTTTATTATGTGCAGCTAGTCTGCTGGGCACCTCACTTGTGCGATATGCCGTGATGGTAAAAAAATGTAATAAGTTTCGAAATAATTAGATTAAAATTAAATCGAATCTTGGATATTTTTAGCATTTGCTAATTTCCATAATAAATCATCGTAGACACAGGAACTACGTTGCCCACACCTTGATGCCATTGTAGTAAATGAATTTCACTGTGTCGTAGTCAGCCCAAATGTCGCCATACAGAGTAAGTAATATTATTATTACAAGGCGCTGTAACTCTTACATTTATCCTCGTTAAGAGAAGAGAGTAGGTGGCACCTACTTGTACTAATAGTAGGTACTATTATTGTTTACCGTTTTGTATACTTTAACATTGTATGAATATTTATTATACGTTGCATATTATTATCCTTGTAAGTGCTGTCATAAATTTTCTCTATCGCGAGACGTCATAAAGTGAACAGCTTTTTTACATTCAAAATACACTTTGCATGTATTTTATTTGTCATACTCACTTCCTCGGTAGCTACATTTAATTTAGATCTTTGAGTTGAGTAAAGAAAAGCATCAACCGAACGATAAATGAGATAAGTGTGAGTAATTTAATATGTTATGAGGAGCACTGTATATGCTGATATATGAATTTACGATGTAATTATATGTTTGCGTGTATTTGGATATTTGCAGAACACGTATTGTGACTTTAGTGATTATATTCAAAAAATGTCTTCAATGGAAAAGCATGATAATATAATAATAATAATAAACACTTTATTGTCCAAAATAAATTTTACAAAAGGCGTACATATTATACAAATTATAGGCGTATAATATAAATAAATATCAAAAATTAAACAATAATTATAAAAAAAAATACTTCAGAAACAGAAAGGTAATTGTGGTAGTTACAAATTATAAAAATGATACTATAAGGAGAAATCGAGTGAATATAGAAGAAGCGAAAGGAGTATATAAGGATGGATCTTCCATTCCATTAGATGACATTCCATTCTTTCTGTCTACCCCGCTTGAGACACAGTGTGAAGATATAGGATGGGATAGAATAGGTATTTGTTGTATATTCAAATACAACCTTATGCACTTTTCATAGTAAGCTGAAAAGGGGATCGAACCACGCAACTCATGTGCTCGAGGTTGAAACTCTATCTTTAGGCTACCGACAAACACAATTATTAAACCTATTTGATTTTAATACACTTGTGAATTGGAGTTAATTTTCTGTAGCGAATTTCGGAAATTTGTGTAACAATTCGAGAAAAGTCGTTTCTGTAATATTTTTTTTTCTGCCTATTAAAGGTACCTACTTGTATTGGCAAAAGTGACATAGTCAGTGACAAGACAACGTATAAATGGTATGAAAATGAGTCTAATAATATTTTATTGTTTGGACTTATCTACAAGGTGAATTTGTGGAGTGTTGCTACCCAGTGAATTCAAATTTGATTACAATGCAAGTTGCTTTTTACTTAATGTATTTAGAAAACTAATATTAGACACAGTCACGAAGACAATGTTTAATTTGCTGATAACGTTTACCATCTATATTCTATATGAAGGTTCGTACTAATACAGCCTCGTAAACTGTTTCATATTTTGTAGATATTAACGGAGTTATGAAAGAAAAGTCATAGGTTATATTCATATACGTGTATACATATGTCAGTGCCGTGACTAGAGTTTTCATACAAGGTGCCCATCTTCAATATAAAATTATTACAAAAACAATGAAATTGTTAAGAAGAATGTGAAAGTAAAATGTTTGTTAAAAACTAAGCTTTAATACGATAAAATTAAATTTTAATAATAATCTTAATTTCTATTTAATGAATAATACTAAAAAAAAATTAACAAAAGAATATAATCTGCAAAAATGTTTTGATATTACTGTAGGTATAGTTTTATAATGGTCACCCATCCATGTATAAACTGACTTGGCTCGGTGTTCTTTAGCCTCGATGATCAGATGAGAACCAATACATTCCACTTTTATCATAAACCGGGATTATTTTCCCACATTGAAAACGCGAAGTAATATTATACGAGTATGTACCTACATTAGCACATTATTGATGTGTGGTAAATTTTGAAGCGAGACAAAAAGATAACAACCACAATATGCCTCTTATATGGCTATGAATGCAGTTCCGTTCTCCCTTCTTCTTTCGTTCGCTGAGCTTGAACAAAATTATAACTTTAAAATTCTCTGATAACTTTTATCATCTTTTTATTATTAAAGCTGAAAAAACTCAGGTAAAGCCCATCTTATGGGCTTGTATGGAAAACACACTAATGTTGTATGTTTATACTGTAAATACGGAATCATCAAAAAGAGCTATAAAACGTGATGCTTGTTTTATTATCACAGTATTTTTTTTTCAATATCATTTTTATTATCTTAAAAAAACAGTGTTCCGTTTACAAGATTACAAAGAAATATGTAAATTTACAATAAAAATATAAATGTTACAAAAAATTACTTACAACTAGGCTTATTATACATGCATATGAGTTTCTCATATGCAGATGATCGTGTGCTTCTTGACTTTTGCAAACCAACTAACTGAAAAGGAAACACTAGTCCGCCGCATGTCTCGGTGCATAACAAAGATTTCGGAGATGATGGCTGGCAGAGGGCTCAAGCTGAATCCATCGAAGACTGAATATTTGTGGATAGCTTCCCCTGGACGGCAGCACCTGTTGAGTATGGATCCGATATCTATTGCTGATACACTGGTTAATCCCTCTTGTACAGTGTCTGTCCTTGGTGTACTGCTCGACAGCTCTCTTTCGATGGAGGCTCAGGTCTCCAGAACGGTCAGTTCAGCTTTCCACTATATAAGACGGCTGAATCACGTCTCTAGATTTCTACCCGAAAGTGCCATTAGGGATCTGGTGACAGCATTTGTTGTCTCAAGATTGGTCTTTTGCAACGTTGTTTATGCTGGACTACCTCAAAGCCTTCTCAATCGTTTGCAGCTGGCGTTAAACAGTGCTGCGCGGCTCTTTTTCCGAGAGGGCAAAAGATGCCACATCACTCCCCTCTTAGAACTTACACTGGTTGAAGGTCGAGGAAAGGGTGACATTCAAAGTGTGCCTTGTGGTGTACAAGGCTATTAACAAAAGGCTATTAACAAAACTCACAGAGCTTTTTCCCCTTGACTCGACCACTAGAAGACCTCTGCGCTCTATGGAACTGGCCGTGAATAGACTTACTGAGCCCAATAGAGCCGGTAAGTCCAACTTCTACGAGAGGGCCTTTGGTGTTGTTGGACCAGTTATGTGGAATCGCCTACCGGTGCTGCTGAGAGATAGTCAGACGGTCACTAGCTTCAGAGGCAAATTAAAAACTCAACTCTTCACTGGCGCCCTTGAGACGGTCTAGAGACTGTAAAACGGCGTCATAAATAAAATAAAATCATCATCATCATCATCATACGTTCACACACATATAGAAAGGAAGATTCCTTTCTTTTACAAAAGTCAAATAATAAAAAAATCATCAAGTGAATTATGCCTTTTTGTGAAGAGGATGATCTAAATAAATTAATTTAAATAAATACACTGTAACAGTCTTCCATATATATAACACTTTTCTCTATTTATTCAACAACTTATCACTATACCTACTTCCCTTTAATTCTTTCTCTGACTGGAGTCGATCTTTCCATATATTGTCCAGCTAGATCAGTCAGCAGAGTTTTTGAGCCTCAATCAGGGATAATCGTAGAGTTGCATAGATTGGTTTCACAATTAAAAACAAACAGTTTAGTTAAACGAGAAACATTTATTGATAGTTTAATTTTATAATGCCTGGTTCAGAGACACACACACACACAGTAATTTAGATATTCACAAGGAACTTAGTATTTATACAACAGGTTCTAATTTAATTAATCAAGATTATTTGTCTCTACTTATAGTTTATTTTGATACGGGTTTCAATTATATTTTATTAACACTTTATTTAACACAAAAGTTTTATTATTTTTGGGGCCCGCTGGTGTGAAAACACACCAGCGTGCCCCGTAGTCCGAGAGAGAGAGTGTAGTGGAGTTGGTTGCAGATGGTCAACCAAGAGATTCAAACAAAAGTCAAATTAAGGTTTATTATAATATTGGCGGGAATATTTAAAAGTCAACTTGCAACTATGGAAATCTATTATGGAAATTCTCTAATCTATTTTTGTTATGATATTTTAACTACGACAACACAAATATGATACAAAAATATTACTTAGATATAAAGTTTTGCTACTACAATGTAAAGGTAATCTACTACTTAAATAAATAAAAATAAAACATTTATACTTAGTACTTCCAGAGTGATTTTATTAATCGCGAACCGGCTTTCAAGAGTTTCCGTTCTCATTACCTAGCTAACGTAAAGTGAAGAAATTACATTCACATAGAAGTTGTCGGGTGTCACCAATTTGAAAGCATTTTTTAAAAATAAAAATTAAAGTAAAACAAAATTGTGAACAAAATTTATACTCACCTCCTCAAACTGCGTTCCTTGATTGTCAAGAAGTTGAAGGAATACGTATATGTTTCCGTATATCATTTTGTGTAATTTAAAAGCACTGTTTTATTTTCACCACCAAATGATTGATGATAACATATAAAAATTTGCCAGTCATTCCAAAGATTTTTTTTTTAAATTTGATTATATCTGTGGTTTTTTAAATACGAGTATGTATATACTCGATTCAATATTAGCTGATTTAAAAAAAATATTGATGTTTTTATTACATACTCGTATGGAATATGCCCACAAAAAGAAATTGATTCATAGTTATTTCATCACTTTCATCATCACAGAAGCTGAACGTATTTTATGATAGAAGAAATTATGAAAAATTATAAGTTATTTACTGAAAATAGTTGCTGAATAAACTCAACTGAGATTATTAAGTGGGTATGTGCCCAGACCCCATAGTTGGAACAATAGATCGATATAAAAGGCATATTGCCGTATATTCATGAATAAATAAATAAATATACAGGTGTGAGGTAAAATAATAATGGCTTCCCGTTATACCTATAAACAACAAACTTATTTCCTCGAGAACGGGTACCAACTCACACAATCATCTGTATGTTTTATCAAGTAACCCAATTCTGTCTTCATCTCGAGGTATATTTTCTTATTACTTTGCAAATGATGAGATAGATAAACATAACACGAATGAGATTGCGAAAAGTATTTTGATACAAAACAGAGGCGTTTGACTAAATATCTTTCTCTTACAAATTCCATCCAGTGTTCGACTTTTACTTTTTTCTATTGTTTTCTTTAATTATGTCAGATGAAAAAAATATTGACTGTAATATATCCAGCAAATAGAAAAGCTTCCGAATTCTAAGATTATTTTGTTTTGATGTTTTACATTACACAAAAGTTTAAGAAGATTCGCTTAGTATTAATCTAATTAAAATATATATATTTAAATAGCCATAGAGGTATGGTGAATGTTGTATTTACAATATAATAAAAAATGGGCGGAAAAAATATATTTACAAAGAATTATTATTGAGAAAATTTTATAAAAAGTACTTTTGTTATTGTTGAGAGTTCACTTGAAAATTTCAAGATATGTAGTTAGAAAAATCTCCAGAGTTTTCTCAATTATTTGGTGTAAAAACTAAACAGTCTTATTTTTTTGATCTTCTGTATTTCTTAAAATATATCAACTTATCTCCTAAAATAATAATTATAAATTATTGAATTCTACAATGCCGGTCCCAAGCCCGGATGCAAAAGGAGGAGGGTTCTTGGGTGAGGTTAGCAGCCTACCTGGGGTGAAAAAAAAGAGCAAGCTCACAGCCCGGAAAACCAAGCCTCGGAACAAAGTGGATCCCCAAAACTGACCAATGCAAGGAAAAGGATTAAACGATTTAGGAAACATAATGAAACAAGACTGGCGTGCTGGAATATAATGTCATGGAATAATAAAAAGCAGGAAATAATTGCAGAACTAGATCATCATAAGGTGGACATTTGCGGAATATCAGAAACAAAAAAAAAGGGTAAGGGAACTTCAAAACACTCAAACTACGTCTTGATTTACAGTGGAAAGGAGAAACATTTAAGAGCCAGCTCGGGTGTCGGCCTTCTCCTACACGAAAAATATGAAGGCTCAATTGATAATATTGAATACATTAACCATAGAATTCTTAAGGTTTCATTGAATATAGAAGGCATTCGATTAAATATAATTAGTGTGTATGCTCCCGATATAACTAAACCTGTAGAAGAATCTGAAGAATTTTACTCACAACTGCAGGTAACTATAGATCACACACCAGAATCAGAGAAACTGGTCATGCTGGGTGATTTTAATGCCAGGGTAGGCAATGTCGTTCTGGATGGTATCAAACAAAGATTCAACGAAACTACTATAAATAATAATGGTGAAATGCTAATAGACATATGTGCGCGGAACGAAATGAGAATTTGTAATACATATTTTCCACATAAAATCCAACATAAATATACATTTGAGAATACAAGAGGTGATAAATCTACAATTGACTACATTATAACTAATAGGAAGATTCATCCATCTACAATAGACGATGTGAGAGTATTATCTTCGGCAAACATAGGCTCTGATCATCATCTGGTACTCTGTAAATTACAACTGAAACAACCAAAAAGGAGGAAAAGAGAACCGAAATTTATCAATAAGATCAATCTCCAATCTCTCGACAGTGAAAGCACAAGGGATCTGTATGTAAACAGGGTTACGGAAAAAATAACACTTTGTGATACATCTGATAGTGATGATGTAGAAAGGGCCTGGGAAAAAGTGAAATCCAATATACTAAGCGCAGCAAACGAAGCCCTAGGACAAAGGAGGGTAAATGTAAATGCTAAGGCTAATACGAAGCCATGGTACAACGAAGATGTCAAAGCACTCACAAAAGAAAAGAGAGACTGCTATCTTGTGTATAGAAGTAACCCCACACCTGAGGAATACAGAAAATACAAAATTACACGAAACAAGGTCAACAATGAAATAGACAAAATCAAGAAAGAATACTGGCTCAAGTTTACCAAAGACATGGAAAGAGACCTCTACGGAGCACAAAGGAAGATTTGGAATATGCTTAGAAAACAGAAGAAACCTATAGACGAATATACACAAACACACAAAATCTCCATAGAAGAGTGGGAAAACTATTTTGAGAACCTATTCAGCAGCACAGCACAAGTACAAACAGGATTTTTAACGTTTGAAGAAGACGCAGGGTCCTCTGTGACCCTTAGTAATGACGAGGTAACTTCAGCCATTAAAAGATTAAAAAATAGAAAATCCCCTGGCATTGATGGGATCCCCAATGAGTTGATCAAATATGGGGGCGGAAAGGTAGCTACAATGCTGGGAAAACTTTTTAACAAAATATTAGAAGAAGCTGTGGTACCCGAAGAATGGAAATTAAGCATAACCATCCCAATCTTTAAAAAAGGTGCAAAAACAAACCCGGAAAACTATAGAGGAATATCTCTTTTGAGTGCTACTCAAAAATTATTTACTAGCCTATTAAGGATGAAACTAGAAGTAAGCATACAAAATAGAGACGAACAACAAGGATTTAGAAGGAATCGTTCCACCACTGATGCAATATTTGTAGTGAGACAATTAAAGGAAAAATCTATAGAATACAATAAACCAGCCTACATGTGTTTCGTTGACCTTACTAAAGCCTTCGATAGAGTCCTCCTGAAGGATGTTATGGACATTCTGAAAGAGAAAAACGCACCACACCCCATCATTAAAGCAATCAGGAATTTAAATCAAAACAATAGAATGCGCATAAGAGTGGGAAATGATCTCTCGAAAGAAATCCCAGCCGCAGTCGGCATCAGACAAGGAGACAGCTTGAGCCCTTTTTTGTTCAATATTATCATGGACAAGATAATAGAAGATGTCAAATCACTGGGGTTGGGATACACCATAGGAGACAAAAATATTGACATCATATGCTACGCAGACGACGCTGTCCTAATTACTAATTCCGAAGATGATCTTCAAAGAATGCTTTACAGATTCCATTTATCCTCTCAAAGATTCAACATGAAAATCTCAGTAGACAAAACAAAGAGCATGGTCACTTCGAGGCATCCAGTGCGATGCAAACTTACAATCGACAATAAAGTCATAGAGCAAGTGATGCGATTCAAGTATCTGGGTGTCGAGATCTCCAGCAGCAATAACCTCTTTGACGATGTAAGAGAACAAGCAAACAAGGCTGCCGTCGTGGCTGGGTGCTTGAAGAGTGCTGTATGGAGAAACAAAGACATGCTAAGAGAGAGCAAAGTAAGGATCTATAAGACCTGCATAAGACCGATCATGACATACGGCATAGAATCAAGAGCTGACACCACCAGAACAAAAAGCCTTCTTAGAACCACCGAAATGAAAACTCTACGACCCATCGCAGGTGTAACTCTTCGTGACAGAATAAGAAATTCAGAAATTAGAAGAATCTGTAATGTCGAAGATGTTGTGCGATGGGGCAGAACGAGAAGACGTTTCTGGAGAGATCATGTGGGGAGGGCGAGCTCAGATCGAGTGGTCAGAATTGCAGCAGATGAACACATGACAGAAAACAGACCCCCAGGAAGACCACCTAAACGCTGGAGGGACAGTTGGACATCCACCTCCCAGGACCAGGCTCCGAGAACCACAGGACATAGTCCTAACTGAAGCAAAAGAAGAAGAAGAAGAATTCTACAAAACCTACTTCAACTTATTTTACTCTGAAATGATGGATGGACTTTATAAAGCACCTTTTTTAGCCACTGTTAGTTATTAGCATAATTCTTATTATGGCCATATTGCAATGCTTTCCTTATACTGCAAAATAGACATATTGCCTGAAATTCTACCACATTTTATCTGTATGTATGTACCTAGTTACTATCCTTTAAAACAGGTTTTTGATGCAATAATAGACGTAACTAATTAGATTTTTTGTGCTTCAAGACTCCAGTTTCTGTTTATTCTGCAAGTATTTTACTGCGACATGAATTTTCAGCAGCCCTTCATCTTTTTGTGGTCTAATTTAATGAATGAACCATTTTCACCAGAGTGATGTGAGAACATGTGTAAACTTATGTTTTATTAGGTTCCATTTATTACATAAACATAGATGTAAAAATGTATTAGATAACTTTCAGATCTAGTATAAAAGATTATATTTTTTTATGTACTTTTTTTTAAAAGATATATCTGGGTTTTGTTAGAAACCCAAATACAACCTTATACACCTTTCACAGTAAGCTAAAAGCTTGTGTCGTGAAAGGGGAGTTTGCCGGCACCTGGCATCGAACTACGGACCCCTTGTTCACGAGGCCGAGCCTCCAGGTACCGACGAACTCATTTTGAACTAATTTATTTTGGTACTTTATACTGCTACATATAATATACCATCACGGCATATTCTACAATGAAACCGGCTGCACGTAGTAAATATGTAAGCTGTTTTTTACATGCTAACAAAAATCAAGACATTTAAGATGGATGGCTAAACTTCATCACTGTAAAATGCCTTCATTTTTCGAACACCTGCCCTTTTACAGCACATCCGATAACTTACGGAAAAGAGTAAGAGATTCTTTACCAAGTGCTACTTGGATATTTACTTTATTTTGAATAAATAAATATTGGGTTATGAATAAATAAAAAAAGGAGTGGGCAGAAAGCAGATGTCGTGGCTGCGCAGTACATTCAATTACACCAAAATATTGTTTTGGGTTCCGGGTTGGATAGAGAGGCCTTCTCCATGGTGATAGCCAACGTCGAGGTGGACCTAATAAGGTACCTACTCTTAGAAGAATATGGTATGTAGGTATACATGGCATGTCATTGTCCCTATTTCTAGAGCGGGATTGTCCCATGTTATGGAAGCTTACACCTTCACGTGACATCCGACTTATGTTGATACACATTATACCAGTGATTCCTAAAGTGTTCACTATAAATACTTGGTGGATGATGTCAGTGAAAATAAAAATAAGCGTGATTGAAACGAAAGTGGAGTTCTATGAAAATGGATCCTCTTTTAAACAGTACGCAATAAAAATTTTGAGTATCGATAAATGTTTACATAACACACATAATATCTAATCACACGAAGTCAAATAATAAAATAAAACATCAATATTCATGAAATATAGCGAAGCAGAAATACGTTATCTCCTTCTCCTGTAACCATATTTAAACATATTAAGCTTCCTCTATCATTTTACATCCCTTTCTGTGCTGGGTCTGCTTTATCCGTTTCCTTCTTATTTCATGATTTGAATTCGAAAAAAATATGTTCAATAATGGAATTATTCTGCATCAAAGGATCACACAAATAAAGTCGGAGTGGGGGTAGGAGAACTTAAAAAGAAAAAAATTAGCAAGTGATTTATTTATGTAACAAAAAGTTTGAGGAACATTGCATTTAACTTAACAACAATAAATATGAATATGTATACCTACATAACAGTATTTATAGGATCATAATAATTATTATTATTCTAGTGAGCGGCTTAAGATAATGTAAAACTGATGTTTGTTGTATTAACAAAATAGGATGATAAATATTCAATGTGAATAATCGTATTATATATTTACAACAATAATAATATTATATTAGGCAAAGTTTGATATCTTTATTGATTAATTATTATCGTAGATGATGTGCCATTCACTATAATAATATTTATTCTATGAAGCGGTGGCGTGTCTAAGATTTTCATAAAGGGCTAACCCACCCTTAATAATATTAATAGGTATAAATAATTTATGAAATAAAAATATTAGTTGTATACATTAAGGGTTGCAACCTCCCTCACCCATGAATGTTTCAGGAACGTCAGTCCGTATTTTTTCCATACTCTTCAAGCAAATTCTTTCTAAGGAAGGGCTCAAGGCTCGCCTGAAAGACTCCCCCTGACAAAATCCTTCTTGAAATTATTAGTTGTATAATTTGAAACCAATATATTAGTTGTATAATACTAAACCAATAGTTTTAATTCACCATGGGAATAATTGATAAAAAAATAATCCATAGAACAACTAAATGGTTACCCTTTAGGAGCTGGGCGGTATAAACGACGCATTACTATTTTTCTTTATACATAACTTCGCATATTATTATTTTTTTATTATTATTATAAAACATCACCCTGCACTGAGACCATAACAGCTTTTGGCCAAGGCGGTCGCAGCATGAAAAAATGAAAAAACAAAAAAAAACAATAAACAAAGAAATGCCAAGTCAAGAAAAAAAAGATATCATCAAAAAGAGACAATCAAAGGAGAATCTCTATCCTGGCGATAAAGTCATTGTATGTTATGTTGAAAATATCGACATGAACATTGAAATTATTAAACAATTTTATAGCTTTTCCGACAGGAGAGTTTGGTATTATGTTTGTTCTGCTACCAGGGGGGTAAAAAAGTAAATGCTGTCGAGAACGATTAAACGATACTGGGACGTAGATACAAAACTCACTCAAAATCATTGGATTACTTATAAAGCCACTCAAGAGTTTGAAAAAATGTCTCGCACAATATACATCCCGACGGTGCATCAGCGTATCATATCCCAGACAACCCAGTATGAAAGCAGATGGAAACAAATAAGGATAGTATCCAAATGTATAGAAGTAAATCATTCTTAAACACCTTTTCTGGACCTTCTCCAACATTAGGCAATATCTAGCCTCGCAAGGGTTCCATATAACTGAAGCCGATTCTAAGATGCTGCGAACCAAAGAATCATACAGCAACCCAATAGTATTAGGCTCCCGAAAATGTCTTGAATGTCTTGGCACGAAACCAAGAACTTTAGTAGCTTTGTCGGTTATGTCATTAATATGAAGTCCAAAACGAAAGTCCTGAGTGAATGTGACCCCAAGATCTCTACAGTTCTCGACTCGAGTTAGCAATAATCCATTCATATAATAATCGTACATCAAAGGCTGTCTGGATCTTGAGTACGTCATGATTGTGCACTTTTTGACGCTGAACGGAAGTTTATTGATTTTGGACCATTTTGCAACTCAAGAGCATCCTCGAAACACCCAATACTCCGGAAAATTTTCAAATCATCAGCGAATAGGAGATATCTAGAAAATCGTATGCAAGTACCAATATCATTAATAAAAAAGGAGAAGAGTAAGTGACCCAAATAAGAGCCCTGAGGGACGCCCGAAGTTGCCGAGAAAAGACAGGAGTTATGACCTCCTCTGGTGACATATTGTTTTCTGTCTTTGAAGTAATCAGAAAACGGATCCACCAGATTTTGGGAAAATCCCAGGTTCGAAAGTTTTTTCAGCAGAACACGATAGTCCACCCTATCGAATGCCTTCTCGAAATCGTTATAATTCACATCCACCTGCACACCATTATCCAGGCTCTTTGTAACATAGGTACTAAAACAAAGCAAATTAGTAACTGTTGAACGTGATGGCCGAAATCCATGCTGTTCGTCTACAAGCAAGTGTTTGCATTCATTGAAAATGTGCTTATGTAGTATCATCTCCAACAATTTGGCTGGGGATGATAAAATTGCTACCGGTCTATAATTAATAATTTCTGTAGGGTCACCCTTTTTGAGAATAGATGTCACTTTGGTAATCTTCCATTGATCTGGAATCCTTTTTAAATCGATGCATCTTCTGAACAAAAAGGTCAGAACCTCCAGCAAGATATGGCCAGCCCGTTTCAGCAGATACGGTGGTATCATATCCGGTCCCGCAGAGTATTTAGACTTTAAGCGCTTAAACTATCATTAACATCCGAATAAAAAATCTGTGGGAGGTCTATGTTTATGAATGAGCTTATAGGTTGTTCTGCGTTTGTAAGGGGTTCACCATTATCAGATGATGGCTCTCCAAATACTGAAGAAAAAAAGGAGGCAAATCCTTCTGTTATTTCATTGTCTCCAATATATGATTTTCTCTCTAACTGCATACAAGATGCCATTTGATTGGCCTTTCTCTTAGCATTAACGAAATTCCAAAATCGTGAAGGGTCAGATCGTATCATACCTTCAGATCTATTGATATATATCTACATACTTCTACCTAGAGTAACAAAATGACAATTTGCGTTGCTTTATGATGGACAGTCGCTCACAATCTGTTCTAGTTTTGACTAGGATTTCCGAATAAAGCATATTCAATATTTTTAATTCAGTGATAAGGTATGCCACTTTTCATGAATGACGTATTTTGTATTTGCACGGGAATGATAACCTACAAAATTATTGTATGTGGTTAGAAAGGTTAGCTTACAAGTCAATTAGTTTGTGGGATTCGCATTATGGTACAGAAAAAGAAAGTTTTTTTTATCAAAGAGGTGAATCTTGTATTTCTATAAACTCAAATACTTTTACACTGAGCAATAACTTCAACCAGAAAAGTGGAATTGTTCTGCAGCGGGTGTCGAACGATGAATATTTTGATATGGAGGCTGAGGCTGTAAGGTTATCAACCAGTTTGAATATTTTATTATACGACTTCTTATAATAAAAATAATAATAATATATGTTACCAATGATAGTAATCTGTCTGTATAATATAACATTTGAAAAATATTCTTAATAATGGTATTATAATGAAAAATAATATTTTTTACTTTGAATAATCTTATGGGAAATATTCCCCTGCGGTATAATGTAAAATGATGTGATGAGATTGATTCAGTATTATTTACGCAAGAATAAAAAATACCAGTAAATATATATTTTTATAGGCTTAAGTAAATATTGAACTAGCACAATCAAATGGAATAAGTGAAAGTCTATTTTTCTATCAAATTGAAATATTTTGCATTCTTTAGTTATAAAATAAAGAATACAAAAAAACGTTTTTAATGAATATGTGGTCCAGTGTCCAGTTCATAATTTTCTACAAACTGTGATTTAAAGCACAAAATGGTACAATATAAATTAGTCTTCATAATTGCTTTAAATTTTTTAAATACTATCTGGTTTACTACTCCTGACTGAATGTCCTGATTTTTCCTGACACGGAGGGAACGGCTTACATGTTTATTACATGAAGTTAGACTGCTGGCAACTCCACTTTTGCGATATATCGTGAAAGCCTAATATTATTTAAATTATTCTTTTTATACCACCATGGCATCTCCCACAACTGGGGTAGCCAGCGGACTAACTGCTTGTAGTAAACAAGCAAATCTTCCTCTTCGTGAAAATATAAAAATAAAAGACATTCGATTAAGTTTTACAAATGTATGGATTTCATAGAGCTGTCAAAAACATAAAGTTAAGAGTAGAATATATATTCTTTGCCAAAGACTCCACAAATATTTTATGAGTTGCACTGTATTTGAATATTTAACCTACAAAAGGGTAAAGGTAATCTACAAGAGGGGTTACCATTGCTAACAATGTTCTAAACTGCAATAACATAAATAATACGGTATTTGTGACAAAATAAATACACAGGCTTACTACTTATTATTCACAAGTCACTCGTACCGGATGGATTGCCTTAAATGAACAATAATATTATTAATTTAAAAATAAAAGAAACTTTGTATTTTCCAACATTTTCGGAACTACTTGTTCCATCATCAGTAACAATACTAAACATAAATTAATTTTATGGTGAAGGTGAAGGAGTGGTGGGCGGGGGCAGGGGTGGAGTATAAAGAAGCATAGACAAGAGTGGAGATGATATGGGTGGGATATTTATATTTTTTATGCAGCAATTATTTATTTCTAATGATTCTAATATATCCAACTTTCTTCCTTTGTCACAGTTATCAATCAGTTCTATGTTATCTATTCCAAAGGTGTGTCCCGTGTCTTTCGAATGTTCAGCTATTTCACTGAATAAAGGTATTTTAGTGGAAAGTACAAAGTTTCTTTTATTTAAAAATTAATAATAAATATGGAATTCCACAGTGTTAATCACGAAACATTCGAAAAATTAGAATATTTGATATTTAAATGGAATATTCATTAAAAACTGCTGTAAAAGTAATGAAATGTATAATGTGTGGTATCAAGATGTATGTAGTTATATAACGATGCGATGCTGATACTTTGCTATAGAATCAATTTTGTTTCAGAATAAATAGATGATGATAAACAGGAATTGCGAATGACTTGCAATGTTTTGTGTAATTTAAATTTATATCGATTTCAAAGGATGAATGCGAAAAATTCTTATTGAAGAACCCAAGTAAGTGTTTAAGTTGAAATTATCGTCGACGGTTTTTGTTGGAAGTTCACTATCCAATACAAACAGTTTATACTTAGGTAGGTACCTACAAAAAAAAATATGAGTTATAAAAAAAACGGAATTTGACTTTGAAATTTTATGAAGCTTTTGAAAACTTTAACAATAACAAACACATTAACAATGGACTCATTACGACAATACAAGTATTTATAATATGACGCTCTAGAATATACTCAATATTTCTCAATAAAATATTTTTACCTCTGTCCAATAATATTTAGTAGAATTACGTTTCCTATTAACACTGAGATAAGTGCTATTTTGTTATAGATATAACGTGTGGCAAAAATATTCAATATTAGTAATATTCCCATTAGTAATATTAAGACATTAATCCAATGCCCCATATATATCAACCTACTAATCCTATCTTACTTTCATTTCAGCAATTTATGACGATCATTATAATACATAACACATATTATTATAATCAATCATAGTTTGATACTTGTACCTACTAAGTACACTTGTGAAAATATCATTGTGGCTTTCCATTTCCATTATACTAATCAACTCAATGAAATTATATCAAAAATATGTTTGTAAGAAAGTACCTAGGTACTTACCTTAGCTATCATTTTGTTAGATTATTCTTATTTTGAAATGAGTACCTAGGTACTTCCCTTATTAGTAAGATTATTGTATATTGAATTTTTGAAAGATTTTGTTGTGTTCCATTTCGTTATTTTGTTTCAAATTATTATTTTTTATTATGATGGATTTTGACAACTTATGAAGACGGCATGTAAAAAAATAGAAGAATGAAATAACATCAATTGTCGTTTCTCTGTTTTTGTCAGATGAAAATAAATTATGCTTATTTTGTGTTTTTAAAAGAAATTATTCAATTAAATTTAAGTGTTTATTAAGTAAAAAAAAAAAAAAAAATGTGTTTGTGTATTTATTATACACCATTATATATTTATATCTATATATGTATTAGTTATATTCATCAATGTTAACAATAATAATCAGTTACAATTTGAAGTTCAATCATGGGGATAATTCAAGAAAGCTTAGAGAAGTATCTTTCGAAAGGGTTTGTAGACGTTTATTCAATTTAAATTTCTTATTTGTATTTAACAAGGATTCAAGTATTTTTTTCCAGAGGTTTATTTTTATATTTCCATTTTCTTCCTGAATTTGATTTAATATAGGATAGCTGCGAAGTACCTAGTGTTAATAATTTTTGCAATACATAATATATTTTTGTTCGTTTACCCATTGAGCTACGATGTATGGAAGAGTAAATGTTGACATTATTACGCATTGATTGTGTCAAAATAAATAATCGCTCGATGAGGAAAATGTGACTCACAATATTTATTGAGTACAAAAGGTTTTGCAATAATAATAAAATATACAGTACATATTTACTCTTAATCTTTAAATAGAGAAAACTTTCAGAAATGTGCTGAACTTAATAACCAAAATGTTTGCGAGGAATAAATATTTTGCCTGAATTAATGTTTTTTTTTTTGGTAAAATAAAAAAAAAACAGAGCCTACCTCGTGACTCAGCAGCCTTCTTAGTAAAAATCTTATATCACAGCAAATTATTTTCATATATTTGTACATTTTATTTATCTCAAAAGAAAGTTTTAAATTTACAATTTAAATTCAAATTTGTTGTCCCACGATGGTCATGAAGCATTCATTGTAGCGGTTGTTTTATTTGATTCTACGTTTTGTATAAAATGGAATGATTCCTTTTGTTATTTAAAGTACTGAAACCAATTTTTTTCGTGGAAGTTGTTGAAAATCAGATAAGAATTCGCAAAATATGTCACAAATAAAACAAAGTGAAACTGTTATAATAATTTACAGAACTTATGCGAGTTGATTTCTGTAATAAAAATAACAAACAAAAATATTCTTAGGAAAACGCCTAATTAATAACAGGTGAAGTCATCAAGTTATAAATTATTTTAGTATGTACCTATTCAATTAAAATTTTAGTGAGAAGATTCTCATTTTTTAAAGAGCGGAAAGAAAATTTGAAAGACAGTTTCTAATAAATTGAGAACTTATTTAAAATCCAATGTTTCTAAATTCTCTTAGATCGTAGCTAACGAAATTAATACGGTGCTTAAAAAGAGCTTAAATATAAGTTATTAGTATGCATAATTATTGTCAAAGAAGCTCTCGGAAAAGTTTTACGGTCTTAAACACAGTGATTTATCAGTTGGATTGTAATTTTGTATTTAACATTTGGTTTCATAGAAATGTTTATATTAGAAATTAATTTATCATATAGATCAAAGTGACTATGAAAAACAACAAAATATAGAAATATCATAACATAATCTTCAGACAACTGTTACTGTAGAACTAATCAACAATATGTCTGGTTGAGTTTTTTTTTTAATTTTTTAGTTATTGGTAGGTTCTGGTCCGATAGGAATAAGTTTTTGATCTCAATTTTTTTCAAAATTTGAATCACATATGGCTCTGGTTTATTAATGGTTGTTGATAATGAATACGATATTGCCTTGCAACAAGTCCGTCATTTGACAGAACATTGTTTCTATTTACTATGTGTGTTATCATGTAAGCAAGAGTTCAACTCACCGTTTGCATGTTGCTTCATTGACTACGAAAAAGCTTTTGACAGCCCCCACAGACCAACCATATGGAAAATACTGGCCGCGTATGGCATCCCGCCCAAGGTGGTAACCATGATCAAAGCCCTGCATATGGACTGTGAATGTTCTGTTAGAACATCAAGTGGTCCAACTGACACCTTAAGGATCACCACTGGAGTCCGGCAGGGCTGTGTATTGGCACCTTTTATCTTTGCCATAATTATGGACTACCTGCTCAGAAAATCTATTCTGGGCCCTGGTGGTGTGCCTTTGTCACAGCGTGAAAACAGTGAGACGTCTGTGGGAGTGCTCCACTATCTTGAATATGCGGATGATCTAGCCCTTTTTGATATATCTGTGGACGGATTACAGTGCAACGCTAATGCTCTTTATGAAGATTCCTTACGCCTTGGCCTTCGTATCAACGCTGGTAAAACGGAGTACATAATATGTAATAGTACATGCACGAGTACTCACACCCCACTAATGGTTGGTAATTCCCAGATATCTCAGGTTAGCAAATTCAGGTACCTGGGAGCAACCATAACGCCAGAGGGTGATCTCCGGTTGGAATTACCAATCCGCATAGGAGCTGCTAGCGGGGCTTTCAATAACATGAACAAAGTTTGGAAGGCGTCTGGACTCAGCATCAGGACACAATGTTGCTTGTTCAATGCGTGCATCATCCCAATCCTTCTATATGGCTGTGAGTCTTGGCACTTTACCAAGGCTCAAGAGCGGAAGATACTAAGCTTTGAAAACAAGTGTCTTAGAAGGATTTTGGATGTCAAGTGGTATGAACATGTTACAAATGATGCTGTGCGCCGGCACACCAAACAGAGACCTGTAATCTCCGATTAGAGGGCTAATTCCTGTTCAAAACAACCAAACCATGTTGCTCAATGTCTTAGATTTTTTTTATACTTTGCCTGTTAATTGCCTGATATGTTGAGACTTTCAAACAAGTATTATTTTCTTTTTACTCTCAAAAATTTTTTTCGGCGGTCATTTTTGTAACGTGCCGTGGGTGATTTTTAATGAAAGTAGATAATTTAAAAATATATATTTTAAGTACAAAATTTTCTAGTTTATAAAATATTTTTGATCATCGGTATCTATCGGAAAAATTAGTAAATTTTGCTTCAAATTTACAATTCTAAAATTGAAAATTTCTCATTTTCGCATCATTATTTCAGAATGAAAACAACAAATATCGTCATTGATATTTTTTTATTTACAGAGAGATTTTATGTCACTATCTTCAGAAGCAATGCAGATGAATTTAAGAGAGTTCTTCTTTTTCTATAACTAGTCGAACTTTGCATATATGTGAAAAAATGCAAATTTTGAAACCAAATATCTGAAAAGGGACTGAATGTTTTATTTTGAATTATTTTATTAAACATTAATCGTATTCTTATTGATAAGTGGCAGGAATTATATGAGTGATATCGGATCGGTTTTTGGGATATAGAGTTTTTCGCGCGGGCTGTTTTTGTAAAAAGAAAATTCGTAATATTTTTTTTGATTGAAACCGTAGCGAAATAATTTTAAAAACATTATATTGAGTAATAATGAGACTATATTTTGGTATATATTGATAATATTTGTTTGAAAGTCTCAACATATCAGGCAATTAACAGGCAAAGTATAAAGAAAATCAAAAACATCGAGCAACGATTTTTCCATTTTTTGTTTTGTTTGGATCGATACTTAAATGATTAATATAAACAATATTCAATTAATATTCGAAACGTTATTCATCTAGTATTATAGTACATAACATATCGTAGTTGATTCAGTGATCTCTATGAATGATTCTCCAAATTGAAAAGGTCTGAATAGATGTTTCATCAATAGTGACCCACAGCGATGACGGATGAAAATGATTACTATCCGACATAATTTTGATGAAAGACAACTGGATCGACCACAATTTTTTTTTTATGATTTGCCTTTGGATCATAAACAAAATTATCATGCTGTTGGGAGTTATATTAAGATGTTTTAATTTTTTATATCTGCTATTTTTCATTTATTTAATTATTTTTAATGAAAATACGTCAAATTAAATACAATACGACTGTGAGTGTTGACATGGCAGTGAAAGCATAAGATGAATAAGTGTGAATAGATGTGTTCACTTTAATGAACAGCTTTGACCCTGACACTGGATGATCATCCAAATTAATGAATGCTACTTTAGTGCTGTTAATTACCTTATTTCTTCATATGCAATATATGTATTCTGTATATCTTCACTTCTACGAAAAGCAAAAGTTATGCCTTACAGTTTATTTCTTTTTTCTGTACGACTACAATAGCTGAATAAAGATGGAATGTAAAGATTAAGAACACTAGAAGAATGAAAGAAACAAGTTGGTGATCTCGCCATACATCATTTCAATTATACCTATCATTATTTTCTTCTCTAGACCCTACATATCATTTTCATTTTTATTTATTTTAAATCTTCCACTCGAGCTTTTTTTATGTTTGAAAACCATTAATGTGTAGATTAAAAGTAACATATTAATTATTATAAAGACACTATACAATTTATCCGACCACAATAAGAAACGCTACAATAAAAATTAATTATGTGTTGTTCGAAGGGTGTAACTGGTAATGAATAAATAAATACGGTGAATGATGGTCAGGGATACTTAGATAAGAAAATATATGAAGTATAAATAAAAAAAGAGAATAATATCATGTCAGGTGATATGTTTTATGTAATTGAAAGTCAATACTTAAATAAAATATGTTAATGTGACATTACCACTACTACTACTACTACTAGGGTTGCCACCTTTCTTATTCGCAGTTAAATTACAATAGATAAGAAAAAAAGTACACGGTACCAAAATAAAGTACAATTTTTTTTTCTTTATTTATTATTATGTTTAAAAAACATACACATTTTTCATTGTTTTTTGCAGTTTGTATCAAATTAGTATCTTTACTAAATAATTGCACAGCATCTTTATGTCTAAAATTCAGAGACGCTTTGCACCAATCGATAAATTTCGTTTAACGAAAAAAAATACTTAGGACTAAACTTTTCAAAATCCCAAAGAAATCAAATATTGCGAAAGTATTTTCGTGTACTTTATTGTTCTAATAAAGTATAGAGTACAATTACCTGAAATAAAGTACAATACTCTATTATAAAGTACGGGAGGTTTGGCAAAATCACTCAGAATTGGGTGGAATGCCTAAATAATAATAATAATAATAATAACAGCTTTATTGATATAAATAAATTCAATTTTAACATATTCATTATATGATTCACCTAACTAGGCTACAGCCCGTACTAAGGTAGATCAATTTATGTGTGGTCAAAGAACATTGCTCTTGGTTAAAGTAACGTTAACTAAAAAACTTAATTAATTAACATAAAATAAAGAAAAAACTAAATAAAAAGACAGAATAATAATATGCACATTATATACATAATAATAATAAAATAATAAAAATAAAAAAATAATAAAAATTTAAATTGACAAATTGACACTACATTATTTTAGTGTATAAAAACTTTCAATATTTGAGTCAGGTAACTCAATTAATATGTACGTTTTAGATACCTACCTATGGTGACTATGGAGGAGCTTTATTGTCTTCTGCTTAGTACTTTTTAGAAGATTTTGGAAATGTAAGATAATATGAATTATCAAATATGACTTGAAATGTTATTCTTCCTAATTCTATTTCCAAAAAATATGTTTAATATGTTTACCAGTACGCACAGTGAATATATATTCGTAGTCCACTTGCAGAAGACGCCACCGCCGGCGCCGTGATGGTATACCTACCTAAGTAGACTAAAATAGCGATACATAAATAGTTCAAGTTGTCGAACTTAGTTAATAATAGGGTCGTTAGTTACCTTGAATACCTACCTCTTCACAGTCCTTAATTTAATTTAAATAATAATAAAAAAAATACGGGAGGCAACCCTAACTACTACTACTATCCCATTACAGAATATCCTACAACTGGGTTAACCAGGAGACCAGCGGCATGCAATAAACATACACCTTCTCCGTGCCAACAAAAATTTAAGACATTAATATAACATGTTTCAAATAAAAGGTTTCTTCATACTAACTACCTATACGTTCGTGCCATATCTCGTTATGGAGTAACTAGCACTTAACTGTATATTATATTAAACATGCAGATCATCTTCTGTATTTCGTAAAAAAGACATTCAGAAACTGAAGACGCTGAACTGAAGACGGCTAATGTCTTAAATGTGATGTTGTAACACTTGTCTTTTATGGGATACTCAAAAACTTACAGAAAAGAATGGCAATGGCAGAAAAAATAATTTTGTAAAGTTTTTACTATTTTATCACCAAGAAATCAAATAGCGTTATTTTTAAATACATACATATACCTAGATGTGTCTAGGTTCTTCTTACAAACCCAATTATATACCTTTCGCAGTAAACTAAAACCTTGTGTCGTGAAGGGGGACTTTGCGACATCTGGGATTATTTGTAAGTAAATTCTAAAATTGTTTTTAAAAATATTCAGAATGTCATTTGACTTATAAAATAAAAATGCCAGTATTCGGCAAATCATGATTTAATGTATTTAAGTTTTATATTTGGTTATAAATCGTGTAAATATACCACAGGCAATAAAAGTATCAATGAATTACCTAATAACTTTAACTATTTCGCGGAAATTATTTAAGCATGTATGCGTTCCTTTTATGAAGATTTTCAGGTAAGGTTCACATAATATAAAATGTATTCAGATTTCATCTTCTGAAGTATGTAGTAGCTGACCCATAATACCTGGTTTTTGTATAGCTAGCCAGCAAAATGTTTGAAGGAAGGGTCCAATCGAAAATTCGCTGACCGTAAACAATTCTTTACATTTCTAGCATAACAACTGTCTCTATAAAATAATTACTTAAAACCCTATTATCTAATGTTCATGCTCTTTCAATACATCACAAATGTATACATTATTTTATTGTTCATGACCCTTATAATTTTTTTAAAGATTAACTTCTTCAAAGCTCAGAAATTTATACGGATACTTTGAAATCATAATAAATTATTAAGATTCTAGAAGTTGCAAATGGAATTCTTAGTATGTGAATCTTTTTTTGCAAATATTTACGGATGATTTTTGATTTAACTCTAATTTTTGATTTTAATATTTACTAATGATGTGCAATAAAATAATCGATCAACAGTTTGTCAAACCTAATTCAAATTCTATAAGTTTTTATTTAGTATATCACATTTAACAAGATTGCGGAGCTCAATCTCATTAGGTATTATGATAACTTTGAGGTTTTATGGGATTGGTGATAGCGTGATTACCATTTTAAGGCTTATTAGAGAGTTTCTGTAATTCCTTAAAACTTTATTTTTAACTTGTCCTTATCTGCACGTGTAAATTTCTTTATATATTTTTATTCAAATTCGTAAATTAGCTTATTTCCCGCTATAACAACAGTAAAAATATTTTGTTTCAAGGATGGCAATAAGAATTAAGGTTTGTCAGCATTCTTGGAACTTTATATATATTTTTCGTTCAGTATTTATCTTGATTCATAATTAATATGATGATCCTTATCCTTAATGTAAAATGAACACGATCAAAGTATATATTTTTTAGATTAAAATAAAATCCCATTAGTTCGTACACAGAATTATATAATAATATTACTAACTGACCCAGCGAACTTCGTACCGCCGAAGAATCAATGAATGATTAATATTTTTAATCTCTTTACAAACTCCCGTAATTGTCCAAGTGTGTCGTCGTATAGTGCATTTTTCTCATAGACCGCACTTTCAAAATTTTGCTGGTTCCGATGGACCCCCTTCATTTCTACCCCCCCGTCGCTAATTTTTCGAGTTGGTATAGGAATTTGAAATATTTCAAAAACTCCTCGGTTTTCTTCCCGAATATTTTCTCACATTACCTTTTTCTACAGTGTAACGGGTATTTGTACCGACTTTTGTTTATGTCAATAACGGATACTTTAAAAATATTACGTGTTTTAATTTCTATCCCCCCCCCCATCGTCGATTTCAAATATAATCTGTGCACATCACATAAATATTAGTAGAATAATTATAGTAAACAAATATTAGTTCACCAGTTTTAAACATTTTGTTCATATTGGTTATTGTAATTTGATTCTTAATATAGCAGAACATAAGGATTACTTTAGCACAATGCAACAGGCGACGTAGAAGCGCTAACAGCGCCATAATTCTCCATATTGTTTTTATTTTTGAAATTTAAAATGTATGGCGTAAATAATTTTCTTCATAAATTTTCTTCCCGTGAATTTGTAAGACATTTTAATAGCCTATCGGCTATTCCGGGCGGAAAAGAATCCAACAAATCAGAGATTATTCAAATCTGTACAGCCATTCTTGAGTTATAAATGGTGTAACACACACGTTTTCCTTTTATATACATATTAGATTTATTAAAAATAAATTCATGTTTTAACTTAACTAAAGAAATTGTATGTGAACTTAACTAAAGAAATTGTATATATAAAATAAGAAAATGATGAAATTCTTTGTTGGAATTTTGATTATACTTGAACCGTTCTTTGATCTTGATAATAATTTTAATAATTCATATTGCATTGTATGCCTTAAACTTTACTCAGATACTTCCATATCGGAGTCGTAAAACTATGTATGTAGTTTTCAGAGTTGGAAGATTCTTGATTTAATATTTTTATTACTCAAGCTATAACAAGGAAACTTTTTAAAACTTTTCTTTATAAATTGTAAGATGTACCGCTATGGAATTACAAGAGTAATAGAAACAAAGTTTAAATGCTCATATGGAAATCGGAACAAATAAAATAATAGTTAGTGAATATACGTTACATTTTATTATAATGAAAGTTGTTTTTTAAAATAAATGTTTCATTATAAAATCACAAATATTGTGTGATTAAACTACCACATAGTAATTACTACCAACTAACGTTTAACGATACCAGAATAATTATTAGAAATGTTATGGGAAATAATAATATAATGACATGGACAATACAGACATTTTAAAAAATATATAAATTTATTATTGTTGTTAAGTTTTTGAGAAATTAAAGTCCATTGTTTAATATTAGAATTTAAACAATATATATTCAGCTCGTCGGTAGCCTGCGGGTACTCTCAGCCTCATCATACACAATATGACGTTAATCAATAGATCCCAGTTACCGACAAACTCCAATTTCAAGACAAAAGCTTTTAGTTTACTGTGAATGGAACTGTATGAGATTGTGTTGATTGAGCTTATAAATAAACCCAAACACATCTTTAAAAAAAATCGTAATATATCTTAAAAGTAGTAGGTATGTCCAAAAATTTGTGTAAAAATATCTACGGACATTTTATATTAAAAGTACACGAATTACTTTTATTTTCGCAAAATCGTATGCCTATTTTATAGTAAAGGTATATGTATAATGTAAAGTAGGTAATTGTAAGTTACTACGACTGTATATATTTATCTGGATGTTTCCCTACTATAAATTCTATTTTGCTTTCATTTTTCCTCTTACAGGTTTCTTTATTTTTTTCCGTCAAATTAATTTAGTTAGTCGCGTGTTAGGTTTGTACACTTTCATTTGAGGTTATTATACATAGGCATTCATTTTATTTTTCACTTAATCTTCTTGTTTTATTACACCTGCCTATGGGTGCTTACACATACAAATGTTCTAGTGACTAACTGTTCACATTTTTCTTTTATGACGAAAGGTATAATTTAACTTCAATTTGGCAGATTAGGTTAGAAAAAAAACAACATCATATCCGTACTACTAGCATTCTGTTTTTATATTATGAAAAAATAAAAGTAGGTACACGGTATGAAACTGTTTGAAAATTATAAAGTTAGTTCTTCTTTGTGAATATAAACCCGCTGGAATTTCTTTGCAGCGATATACATGATCTTGTTGTCGACCATCGATCTACATGGTCTCTCAAGAATTATCTCCTAATTCTTCTTCATCTCACTATGTCTTCCGAGCCACATATTTTCTAAATGTCAATGTTTCTGGTTCTACCCCTGAAAGTTTTGCACCCGTATTTTATAGCAACATTGAAGAGAAAGATTTGCATCTAGGTATGTAGGTACCTATATATTTTATAAATATTATTATACAGATGGCGTCACATTTCCCGACTACACCACAAAATAAACTATTATGAACTGCTTTCTTTGTATCTAATTTTATTTTTTCTTCTAATCGTCTGATAAGTCAAGACGAAATGGACTTCCAGCAGTACCTTCGGTCAATGATATTAAAATTTTATTAGGAGTACGAACTTTCACTAGTTCTACTTAACATAATGTGGTTACATAGAAAAGCACTTTTTTATTTTATTACCCTCCGTATACGACTAACAAAAAATGCAATCCCTTCTATACGTAATAAAGCGTTATCAAATGAAGGTAGAAAATTAATATAATATTACCTGTAGGGCTACTCTTGACACAATCTAAATACGATTTTAATCTAGTCTTGATCTTAATCATACATCAATCAGAGAGTTATATCATAATTATTTGAATTCGTATGTATAAACATATTTCATAATACAAAATTTGAAATGTTTGTCACTGACATGTTTGTTGTTGTTGTAATTTTGAATGTCTTTTAATGGTTTGTAATTGTATTTATAACTAATATTTGTTTGTTAATATAATATTGCCTTTGTCGTTTATGTCGCGAGTAGATAAATAAATACATGTGTATCTTTTATAAACTCGCTATGTTTATAATATTGCCAAAAATGTGAAGTTCTTCTTATATTTCAAATACCCTCGGCAAAAAATTAATTTCCTACGCCTTAATGTAAAAAAATCTTAAAGTAGCGTGATATACAAGAACGCCAAATTTTCGAGCATTGTGAAAAAAATAGATTTCTATTTATTCAGAGATGAAATATCGTAATAATCTATTAATTTATCAATACCAGAACGGCATATCAAATGACATTGTAATAATAATTACACGTGGTTATTTACTAATAATGAGATTTTTCGTTTAGTGTTCATTGATATACTTACCTATATACGATTGGCACTACGAGTATCTCTAAAACATGAAGGTGTATCTCGTATTGAAAATTTATTGAATTGCTTTCAATAGCAATAAACATGAATTCTTCTTAACAGTATAAAATAGGTAACTTCATAACATCTTAATGTACCTAATAACAAGCACGTACACGAAAGTTATATCAAAGTTACACTTGTGGAAAAACCTTGTTTCCGATACATTCTCTGCAACTTCTACTCTTTGAAACTTTCTTTATTGATCTGCTAAAACCATGTTGATTCTTTTGTAATAAGTCATGCAAGAAAATAAAATAAGTTATCTGGTAACTGAGTTTATTTCTTTCTTGTTATAAATAAGAGGTGTATGTATTTTTTATTGGTGTGTTTTTCCAATTATTTGGAATAAGTCACACCTTTGCTTGAAATTCACCCTCTGTAAATCTATCTATCTATCTATAGCCTCACGCCATGTCCCAGGAGGGCTAGGCAGAGAGAACGGAACGCCATGTTGATCTGTCCTTACAAACTTCTTTCGCTTCGTCCATATTCATCCAGTTTCTCATACATGCACGCCGATTTCTTTTACTCAACACGCGACCGACCTTGAGGATTTGATCCACGTGATCAAGCCACGTGGTTATAATATATTGATTATTTATTATGGTGATAATATAATCTAATATATAAAAGGAAAACGTGTGTATTACACCATTTATAACTCAAGAATGGCTGTACCGATTTGAATGATCTCTGATTTGTTGGATTCTTCTCCGCTCGGAATAGTCGATAGGCTATTAAAATATCTTACAAATTCACGGGAAGAAAAATTATGTAGAAAATTAAATACGCCATACATTTTTAATTAAAAAAAAACAATATGGAGAATTATGGCGCTATTAGCGCTTCAGCGTCGCCTGTTGCATTGTGCTAAAATAATCTTTATGTTCTGCTATATTAAGAATCAAATTACTATAATCAACATGAACAAAATGTGTAAAACTGATGTACCTACTAATATTTGTTTACTATAAATTATTCTACTAATATTTATGTGTCGATAGATCTGTGGACGTGCACAGATTATATTTGAAATTGTTTTTATTATTGTAGATGGAAAATTATTATCAAACCAAAAATTGTGCGATTAAAGATGAAAATAAGAATGAGTTCATGTAGTTCTGATGCAAGATTGTGTTGTGAAATATGCAGATTGACACTACCGTCACACTGCGAAAGTATGTCAAATAACTTATTTATTTACGCCATACATTTTTGATTTCAATAAAAAATGCAATATGGAGAATTATACAAAATCAACGATGATGTATTTTTTATATATTTATTTATTTATAATAACATATACGGCACAAGGCCATTAAACATATACAAAAAAATCACAAATAGTTAATATATTGGCCTATTTATAGAATAATATTTGCATACATTTTCAAATTAGAATTGTTATCCATACAATTTAACATCTGTGGTTCTGTAATTTCAATTTTGAAAAAATCATGCATAAGAATAATTTATATAAATTTAAAATGAATAGTTATCTACCTAAAAAAAATGAGTACCTACATACATTACGCACAGCAGATAATAAACAAATCTGAGTTAAGTATGATTGTTCAACATAAATGAATTTTATCTTTTAACACTATACCAGTGATTCCCAAGGTGGACCCCCAGAGGTCCACGGAGACTCGACGGGAATCTACGTTGGCGTGACTAAAAAATGGGGATGGTTGACGAGTCGTAAGCGGAGGTCCACGAATCCATAGTTAAAGTATCGGATATTTGGTAAATACCAGATTAATAATGATTCGAGTAAATATTCTTCTTTAAGAAAACCGAGGAGTTTTTTTTTAATATTTCATATTCCTATACCATTTTGAAAATTCGACGACGACGGGGGGATAGAAATTTAAACACGTAATATTTTTAAAGTATCCGGTATTGACATAAACAATAGTCGGTACAAATACCCGTTACATTGTATAAAAATGTGATGTGAGAAAATATTCTGGAAGAAAACCGAGAAGTTTTTGAAATATTTCAAACTCCTATACCAACTCGAAAATTTAGCGACGGGGGGGGTAGAAATGAAGGGTGTCCATCGGAACCAGTAAAATTTTGAATGTGGTCTATGAGAAAAAAAGTTTGGGAACCTCTGCACTATACGATAACACACTTGGACAATTACGGGAGTTTGTAAAGAGATTAAAAATAATAATCATTCATTGATTGTTCGTCGGTACGAAGTTCGCTGGGACAGTTAGTGTTAATATAAAGATCTTGCAACAAATTAATTAGATTGTCTACTAATAATTATGTAAATTAGTTCTATATTAATAATTGAGTACGTTTGCTTTATGTAAATAAATAATAATTGAAGTGAAACTTGTGTCAGTAAAGAACAAAAAAATTAAACCAAATTGTCCTCAAAATTTGTAGATCCGGTCTGTGAAAACAGCTGTTGTGAGAATCTTTTATAATACCACTCACTCGTAATGCTCCTGCTCCTTATTGGTGGGTAGAGGACCTGCACAGAATATTAGTGTACATAAAATAATTTATATACAAAAATAGGAAAACAATAATATTAATAAACATAAAATATAATCAATAAGATATCTCGATTAAAAAAAAGTTGGGATGTAAATCTTTTTATTTTTCTGTTTTTAATTTTCCATTAAAACTTTATTTTTTTTAATTTTCTACATAAAAAATGCTTTATAATTGAAAAACTTTCACAAGTCTGCCAGCATCATAGATGATTGAGCAAAGAAAGATTAGACAACACATAATATTATGGACACGAGGAAATTAATTGTTTATTTATTATATTTTCACTGGGGCCTGTCCTTGAGCTCTAAAGCTTTTGCTTATAATAGCGGATAAATAGTTTGATATATCTTAATATGCATTGTTGATCTGCTTCATATTGTTATTATGACGTCGGTATGGTGTCATATGTGGAACAGTGAAGGCAAAATGGCGAGAAGATTATAGTGAAGGCAAAATCACTTCATAAGCATAAATTTCATCGTAATGCAATGCTTGAGCTAGGAATAAAGTTTTAAATTAGGGAAATAATCAGAAATTATTTATGGTACTGGTGGTTATCAATATATTATATAGCTACATAACGTGTTAATTTCAATATAGGTAATTGAATTACATGCCCTGAGAATTTCTCGGCAAGGTTTTCCACCATTTTATGTAAGCTTTCGAGTGTCCTGTAAAAGACAGGTATTTGTTAAATATCATTTATTTATTTGGAATGTCATGTTGAATACCACGAATAAGACAATAAGTATGTGACACCTCCTGAATGACTTAGCGAGGTGAACAATTTGCTTGTATAATACACAAGGTACGCAAGTCTAGTGAATCTCTCACGTTTCAATTTATTTTGTATAATGATTTCATTTTGTTATAATCAATTTGGTGAAAATGTATAAACATATAAGAGAGGTCATCAAAGTTATACTTTGAACATTTAGGCACGTGTAAGTATACAATACAAACAGGAATATATCCCAGTTCGGTTCTCCTCTAACAATAATATAAAATATTTAAGATGCTCGTATTCCATTCAATACACATATTTGGAAGAAAAAATCTAATTCACCTGTAATATATTCCTGTTATATACCTCATCATCTCGATACTTGATAATATCATCGATGAAATTTAACAAATTCTCTCATTATGTTAAGTGACAATATTTTTACGTTTATTTAACAGGACTTCACAGCCCGATTTTATTTTGAAATCGTTCGACCATATGCTACAAATTGCCTTAAAACAGGTGTTAACACCAAATTGTAACTTCGAAACTACGTACGAACCAATGAACTACGAAACATTAAAAAAACACTGTCTCTCTTTTTGCGGTAAGTTAAAATGTGACGTACGTGATGTATATTTCAGTCATTATCTATGACACCAAATTACACAATAATAAATACGTGCCAAAGACATCATTCATAACAAGATTGTGCACTCCCTTGAAAAAAAACACTATGTATAATGCAATTGATTCACACAGAGGTCACCATGGCCCACCTGCGAGAGAGCATTCATGCCCTAAAAGTAATAAATTGGCCTATACCTACACATCAATATAGCAAACACGTAGGTAGGCAGACTATTATTATTTTTGCTGTATAATGGTAGGTGTTTACTTAATTGGTGTTCCATTCTCTCTGCATACCCCACATGGGATGCGACGTGAGGGTATAGATAGATTCACCAAATCATTGGTCAATAAAAGCGTGTTAGCTTTACATGTCCACCTTGTTATATGCTGCCAAAGCTACAGAACATTGGAAGCGTAGAATCTCACTCAAGCAGAGTTCAGGGAGCACTGGGAAAACATATCAAAGAAAGGAGCTTCAGAGCCGCCGCGCTAACTGCCGGAACAGATTGACCACAGACTGAATTGAGAGAAAATCAGTCCACCACCACGCTTAGAACCAAGTTAAAGATGCTGCTGTTTAGGAGAAATCACGGCGCCCTTGAGATGGTCACGGACCATTAAACGGCGCCACATAAAAATGGTCCAATATTATTATTATTATTATTATTACATATATGTGGGCGTGTAAGTGGGTATATTTTCAATAAAGTACTCAAATACTTTTTTTTTTAAATAATACTCAGTTTTGTATTACACACCTTAAAAAGTACACGTATAATAGGTATGTTTGAGTTTATCCATAATTTGTTGCACCAATCTGCATTGAGTTGACCATAATTTATTCTTTCTTCTGGGACGTCAAATTAAGTGACAATGATGGCTCCCTTAAGCAACGACGACTATGGCATCAGTGCTGCAAAAGAATAAAAGAATAATTAATATGTTTTTCTCTTGTTGATTATTTTTGATTCTACCATTAAATTGCAAACAACAAAAAGGGCGGGATTTGGAGAGCATAATTCATGCATCTTTAGTGTCACAAAAATAGATTTGAGTCATCATAATCCAGAGATAAATTCGCAATCTGTCTATATATTTGTAGAATATTTTTTTATCATCGAAATAATACAAAATTATACCAATAAAATGATTAATAGAAGGAAGTGGCGCTCGATCCTTTCTGCCTACCCCGCAAGGGAAGCGGCGTGATGGTATGTATGTATGTATGTCATAATGCACAGTCTTGTTATAGTACAATGCCTTTGTGCTATGAATCACTATGAATTTCATATGGAAATGGAATGTCAAAACATAAATATTTTATCTTTCCATAGTAACCATATATGCAAAGTGGTTTCTGCAAATATGTTAACATATAATATGCATATCTAGAAAATTACGAATACTCATAATATAATCTAAAAATCAGATGCATATTCAGATCTATTTTTACATTGAAACATTTTCTCACTATTGATTCACAGACTAATTTCATATTATTGCTTAGTACATTATTATGGAATACCTAAATCATTCGCAAACTAGTGAATGACATCATGAATAAATACATAAAATAAAATAATAATAATTGTACCTAAGTTTGTTTTAAAACATACATATGTATCCGAGATTCTAACATGTTGCGTGTGTTCATATATCAGCTTATTTGAAATAGAAACATGAAAATAAGATAATACATGCTGATTTTACTATATACCTAAATATCAGGATATCAGTTAAAAACTATGTACTTACATTTGCAAATGATAAGTCAAGTAATTATACATCATAGCTTAATGTTTTAATGTTACTAAGTAATTCATCTAATAATCTGGAAAATACAAAACAAAATTATTAAATAATTTATTCAATCAGAAACAAGGTTTGATAATTACACAAGCATTTTAAAATATTTTATTTTTAATAATCACTTTAGGAAAGGTTACGTTATAAAAAATATGTCAAAAATAATATGCTTTTAATCAATCATTGTATACTCACCCACTTTGATCAAATATATTTATATTTTCTCAACATTTGTAATGACTTTCTCCTCATTTTAAATAATTAAAAAATTAAATTAAAACTATAAATCAATGTACTTTAGTATATTTAAATTATCACATTGACAAAAATAATAAATTGTTGCTATGACAACAACTAAACGTCACTGTATCTGAGGAGTTTATATACAAAGGTACCGCATCAATTCTAGAACATTGAAACTAAGAAAACAGCTAAATAAATTTGGTGAATTCTAGCAAAGTATTATTATTTTAACATAGTCTTTGTCAGGTAGTCATCACGATAATTTGAACTATGCTTTAATTAGAAGAGCATATTTTCTGTATTTATCTTCAAAAAGTTGGATATTAGCTGGCACTTTGTGTATATCACAAAAAAAGTAAATATGATGCAACTGATTAACAAAAAAGAAATAGGCGAAAATGACTGCATTTTTTATAATAAGTCAAACAAGTAAACCATAATTTAATTTAAATTAAAATAATACTGATAAATTTTATTTCGCTGATAGTGTGCTCACAAATATTTGTGAAAAACGGACGATGGAAAATGAAAACTTATCTTCAGTACTGTACACTCGTATTTTGACAGACATGGAAATAAATATTATTTAGGCATATTAAGTTATAATGTTTTTTTTAAAGAATTGATTACTTGATGACACATATAAAAATATGTTTCCTTGGTGAAAATCAAATAGTTTAGTGCTGTAATTATGTATGTAGTTTTAAGCATAAAACCATCACTATTTTTTAATAATTTTAATGAAATTACGAGACGCGGGTTTACCGTGACCCGACTCAAGGCTTCGGGAAGCCGAACTGAGCCCGATTTTTGAGTTATACGGAAATTTTCATAAAAACTTTCCCGAAAATTTAAAATGAAAATTTTACAATATAAACAACACACCAGTCTACTTTAATCGTATGAAAAAAATTTCAATTAAAATTGTTTTAAATATTTTTTCCTTATTCGAACTTGACGAACTAAAAATGATATTTTCTTATGCGCACGTAACAAATCAAATTTTTTACGCATATTTAAAAAAATAGGCTAAATATTACCCAAATTTAAAAAAATAGTATTTTTCTAAAGCATCCTTGGAACTAAATTTATTTCATCGTTTATGTAACCTTTAAGATGATTGTCTGAAAATACCTCTGCTAGTCGTGATGAAATTTCGGAAGGACGTGTTTTTCAATCGATAATTTCTACATGAATCTCTCGAATTTTTTTTTTATTATTATTGAAAATACATTAAAATATGTTCAAATTTTGATATCATCAAAAACAAATAGTAAAAATATCATCTAGATCACGAAAATATTGCAATTAATTAATAGTCAATGATGAAAAAAGGTTGCGT
The DNA here is from genome assembly GCA_947579605.1 of Athripsodes cinereus. Lineage (NCBI taxonomy): Eukaryota > Metazoa > Arthropoda > Insecta > Trichoptera > Leptoceridae > Athripsodes > Athripsodes cinereus. The sequence continues at coordinate 16,154,188 of OX388309.1, forward strand.
AAAATCATGTGACAATTTCGAGTTCCCTACCTATCAAGGCCTCTTAAATAATAATACTATTTTAACTTATGTAAAAAAATTAACACATGCATTTTCTCCATCCATCAATAATAAAATATCTGAAAAATAACCATACCACATATTTATTTTATTAGTTCAGAGCTTAGATATTTTCTGTGCTTAAGAATTGTTCTCCCACTCTTTTTCGTATGTTATCGAGTATTTTGTAAACGAGGGATGTAAGAAAAATAAAGGAATTTTACATCTCATATTCGGCGATGAGGTTTGCCACCCATCCTGAATGTCTTATTTTTTATTATCACAGAGAAGACGGCCTGCATGTTTATTACATGCAGCTGATCTGCTGGCTTTCCCACTTGTGGGATATGCCATGATGGTGTAGTAGTAGTAAGCCCGAAAAAGTTTTACCTAATAAAACAGTGATATCAATAGACGTAAATTACACGATGGTGGAAAGTGGGAACTGCAAGTAAAAGTTACTTATATAGAACTAAATAATAACTCAAATTTAAGACTGACAACTTTATTGTTATTGAATCTTTACATTATTTTAAAGTGTATCTACATATGTCATTAGTTAACAAATTTTAATAAACTTTGTTAATTAGGTATATATAACGTGCCTAGGATATTTTGAATATTATATTGAATTTATTCAAATATTTATTATATTGTTTGTTAATATTATTGAACAACTTTCGAGGAAATTTGAAAGTTTTGCCAACATAATATATAGGTACATATTAGCACAAGATATTGTATATAAAGAGTTATAACTACTAAACATTGTGTTAGAGTAATCCTAAAAACATATTAACCTAATATGAGTATGTACATAATATGTATGTAGTATTGTTAATAGTTGTATTTAACGTTTATTCCCCAAAGTTTAGAGAGTCTCTAAACATTTACATTATACGAACATTATATTTCAAAAGCCATTTTGAATTTACTCATCCTCAATTCATTTCTAAAAGTTAAATTTTCTGAATTTCACTTCATTTTTTAAATAAGTTAAAAGCTAATGGACTTTTTTAAAGAACACAAAATCACTGATGTTCCAAGGTGACGTAATGGTCTAATTATATTTATCAAAGAAAGTGTGAAGGTACGTTTTTAATTGTCGTTCTTTTTTAATTTCTTATAGCACGTGTAAAAGTATGAATTAAAGAAGTAATATGAAAAAAAATATAAAGAAAAAATATGTTCACATTGATATTGTTATTGTAGCTATGTAGCATTGATCTTTAACGCCTCACCCTCACAACATTATAAGATTTATTACTAACTCATGTATAAATGTCAGTTTCTCAAAATTAGCTTATTATTTTTGAGAATATCATTAATTCATTAAAAATAATACAAGAAATGAAATCAACTGATATGTACCTACAGTGTGAAACTGATGTTTACCTTTCATTATATATATATATATATATATATATATATATATATATATATATATATATATATATATATATATTATTATTTAAACTACATAGTTCTTTCTTGTATCATACATTAAAAGTCTAACCTCATCTTAAAGATGAGACTAGCTGATATTTGCAAAAAAATTGAAGAGAGACCCACCTCCACCCGGATATCTCAGGAGTTGTGAACTCCTATGCAAAACAATCAATATTTAATAAACCTCTATCTCTGTATGATAAATCTTTATTATTTCATACAAGCCACACATTGATGTTCTTTGAGGGACAGCACCGTTTCCAATTTCTAATATTGTCAAATATATTAAAAAGATAAGTGAAAGAATACTTAAATAAAAACTATTAAAAAGGCATGAAAAAGCTGATGGGCAGTGTGCACTAAGTGAAGGCAGTGTTATTTATTTTTTTATGTTCTTCTATAGTAATAAATTGCGATATGAGTTATTTTTAATTTTTATTATTTTGAACTTCAATTTATTGCTTCATAAATTAAATTCTCTCGAGAAAAACGATATTCCTTTTACCCTCTACATAAGAATTTTCCCTCACGTGTATCCGACTTATACGTTAAATACATACGTTGAGTTGAGACTCACAAACGCATAAGGGTTTATATCATAGAAGAAAGGAAAGGTGTAGATACATTATGATAGGTAACATGATGTATTAAGAAAGTTTTTACTTTGGAAAGAATACGAGAATATTAAATTTTTATGCCTGAACAAAACTCTTAAGATATAAAATAGGGTTTTCATAAATTATATTACACTGACTTTTATTATAAAATATAATGTATTTTAAGAGGATTATTTACGTATCTACATATAGATAAGTCTCAAAGGATTTTGTTCCGTCACTATGAAGGCTGTCCTTGATGATCGTTAAATTGTAACAAGTATCAATAAATTTCATTATATAATATCAATTTTGGCCTTGGTACTCTCTCGTTCCCTTGTCTAATATTTAATTGAGATGAATCTCTGTAAATGACTTTTGATCATGGAATCACGAAAACATAAACCATTAAGTGTAGAGTTTTAGAATAGAAAGAGAAAACAATGAATTTTTATGTGGTTATGTACTTGCTTTTAATATATTCTTAGATATATATGTGGTAGGCAATAAATGTCACTGCATTTTGGAGTGGCATGGCCTGAAGTCAGAATCTTAAAAGTTAATAAATATTATAAAATAACTTAAGAGCTCTAGTAAATGAAACGTGAGAAATCGAGTATATCATATACTTTGCACATTTTCGAGATATCATAAATAAATGGGCTTAAAATTTATTATGTATTATCCTAGTTTAAACATTTCAATGGTAAATAATAATAAGAAACAAATTTCATTGTCTCTGCCTTTTAAATTTACCATAATAATGGAAAATAAAACAGTTATTCATAAATTTTAATTATAAACTTTGAATATCACATTTTAATAATTGAATGATTTCAGAAAGCCTTTGGGATTCAATTTATTCAAAAAGTCTAGTGCGTAAGAAACACGTACTATCGTTAAGAATTTGTGTAGAAATTCAATATTGTCAAATTAATGTTAATAAAAATGTCTCACAAATTGCAATCTAATCAAAAACGTCTTTTTGTTTTTATAGTTATTGTAGACAAAAATATTTTTTTATAACATATTATGATCTTTATTGAGCAATATTATATTGTCGAAGTATGACAAACACGTGTTTCTATAAAAAAATATAACGACGCTGTCTTGCATAAAAATCTATTTAAGAATACTCCCTGAAATTGTTATTTTTAATCCATATAGAAGTCAAGTACTACTTTTTCACTAGAAATTGAATTTGTGATCTATCTTAAATAAAATATTGTATGGATAGCAACACTGGACGAAGGATTGTGTTCGTTGTTGAAACATTTCATAAAGTCGTGAACCTCACAGTTGATATTATATGAGATGATAGTAGGTACCTACTCGAGATGACTATACTATGAACGTATTTAAAATCATCTGATGGAAAGATATGATTCAAGCATGAAATAATATTAGTATATACTTTATCTAGTGTTTAAACTAATTCAGATATCCATAGATTTTTAATCAGCTTAAACTTCAAAAAAGGTACTGAAAAGTTCTCGAGTTTTGTTTGGTACGTTTGTTTTATAATATTCAAAAGAAAACGGTGCTTTTGTAGACTTGTGTTCAAATGTAAGACTTTAGTCTATGTTGTTTGGTGAAAATGATCGATAGGGCTCTAATTATGAAATTGTATTTTACAATACAAAACTCCAATAAACACAACACTTTTTTGATTGATTAACAATAAGCATTTATTCAATTTAATATTTCGTTATACAAATCACTTGTACCGGGTGGAATGTTTTAAATAAATAATAATAATAACAATAATATTTCGTTATTATTAAATTTGATGATGATTCTTTTAACCCCGTGGAGCACCCGGTAAAGAATTGGTCTCCCACTCTTCTGCGTAAGTTTTCGAGTGTCCTGTAAAAGGCAGGTGTTCGAAAAAATTAAGACATTATACATCTTAAATTCAGCGATGAGGTTTGCCACCCATCCTGAATGTCTTGATTTTATATTGGCACGAAGAGGACAGTTTGCATGTTTCTTACATGCGGCTGATCTGCTGGCTACCCCACTTGTGGGATATGCCGTGATGGTATAGTAGTAGATTCTTTGATTTTTCATGTTCAATTACGAGCAAAGAAATTTATTTTTATAAATTTTGTAAATAATTCAATTGTATAAATTGATTAAATTCACACATTATAGAATGACGTACAGCTTATATTGAATCAATAGATTTAGTTTCAATTTTACATTTATGAGAGATTATTAAAACTGTGAATGGAAGTTTTCACATAAATATTTACAAATTGATACAAAAATCTTACGTATTAGTCGATGAAGAGTTGCTTTTATGAAGTGATGAATGCATAAATCTATTATCGAGTATTTAATCTATATTTATAAAAGAAAGTCGTGTTAATTACACCATTTACTGTATAACTCAAGAATGGCTGTACCGATTGGAATGATCTCTGATTTGTTGGATTCTTTTCCGCCCCGAATAGCCAATTAACTATTAAAATATCTAACAAATAACGAAGAAAATTATTTACGCCATTTATTCTTAATTTCAATAAAAAAAAACAATATGGAGAATTATACAAAATCAATGTATAATTCTCCATATTGTTTTTTAACTTAACATTAACAATTTTAAATTATCTATCCTATTTTTTTTATAGATTGGCCTATTTATTGAATAATTTTTACAAAAAAATTAACATCTGTGGTTTTGAAATTTCATTTTTGGAAAAATCATGGTTTTATTTTTATAAATTTAAAATGAATAGGTATCCACCTAAAAAAAAATAGTAGGTACCTACATAATTATATTACGTACAGCAGATAATTTATAAACAAACCTAATGAATTTTAGTAAATGAATTTTATTTTTTACATTATACGATGACACACTTGGACAATTAAGGGAATTTGTAAAGAAATTGAAAATATTAATCATTCATTAATTGTTAAGCGGTACGAAGTTCTCTAGGTCAGCTAGTACCTACTGTATATTTAGAAAATAGTACTCTTACAAATTAATAACTTGGAAATCATATAGGTACTACGTATGTGCGTTAGTTTTCAAATCATTGTTTGACGTAACAATGGAAATCTAACATCAAATTATTACAAAAATAGATTCGTGGATATAGAAAATATTACTTGGAATGAAGTAGGTAAAACATTAATCTTCCTTTCAATAGACTTTGCATCAAATGAAAATATAATATCTTCAATTTCACTTGCATGCAGTAAATAGAAAGTACAAGTAAGAGAACTAAGGGAGACAAATGAAACAAACAGTAAAGGGAGAAACAAAACATCAATAATAATTGTTTCTATCATGTCGTATCATTGTACAAGTGACTAGTTAGATCTATTCATCATTAGGAAAATGAAATAGATGATTCCATAGGGAGTGTGTGATATTTAGTTTATGTATGAATCAAGATACGTGATACGATTCAAATTAAAACATCACAATTTATCACCAGATTACTTTGATTAGGCAGACTATACATTATACAATTTAATCAGCTTCATTGGTATTCTAGTATGATTTATATGGTAATAAAAGCGTAGTATTCTATCAATGAATGATGAATAATGTATCAACATCAAAAGTTCAAATTCTATGGCCTCGGCTTCAAAATACGATTGGAACGGAGGTCAAATAGTTATACCTTTCATATCACCTCTTTGAAATATACCTACCCCTTTCCAGTCACCAAAGTAAAACATTTAGAGAAGCGATTATTTTTATTTATGTACAACTCCTTAGCTGGAAGCCGGTAATTAAAAAAAATTACCATAGATAATTACAATAAAATCAGCTTTCAGAACAACTCTCAAATCTACAATAAAAAAATGTATATTTCGTGGATCGAAACAACACATAAACGTTTTCTGTAAAAATACACTTTAACGAGTCCACTGTTGAGTAAAAAATGCAAAATGTGTAATTAACTAATTTTTGTTATTACTCAGTAAAAATTAATTTTCTTGATTAAAGAATTACTTTAAAAAATATCTATGAATATCAGAAAAAGATCAATGTATACTTTCAGTTAGGTATGTAGGAGAATACATTATATACATGGAGAGGCAAAGCTTATACTTATAGGTTCTTTATTTTTCAGTGTTTAACGATTGCAATTTATCAAGCACGTACCTAGCACGGTAGGAGTACATTGACCAAAAAAGTTTTATTTTGCTTCTAGTTAAGTATCCAGACAAAACAGAGTATTAACGAAGATACTTATTTAAAGTTTTCACAAGTTCATATTTAACAATGATTCTGTCGTAAATTTGGCGTTCTGGGTTCTCTTAAATAATTGCAATTTAAACTGATTCATAATGAGTGATCAATATTTTAATGTTAAAAAATGTAAAGAAAATAGAAAAAGGAAAAAGATAAGTCATACAGAAAGTTGAAAAGTTCACTTACAACGCCAAAAACGGTAAGTAAATATTGACATATTTTGAGTGAATTTCGCGCGTTTTGCTGTATTTATTCAGTGGCGCGCAGTTCTGATGTGACATAGGTGAACACTTTTTTTTATCATGCTATTTATGAAATAAAAATGAATATTATTATGATGAAATAATTCAGGTATATTATCATCTATTGAAAATAAATCTGCATACAAAAATATATGCATAATTAATAAAATGTCTCCGAAACATTTTTGTGCCTCAGCCAAACTCATCAATTTTTTTTATGTACAATATTGATTATCATTTCTTTCACGTAATGCGAATTCTTACTTGATGTTTAAAATCACTTTTTTGGTAAGTTGTATAAATAAAACTAAAATTGCATGCCTTTCGGTACTTAATAATACGTATTTATTTTGCCGACAAAAATAAAATAAAACCGGCAGAAATAAAATCTAATTCGAATATAAAACTTTTTCTAAGGGAAAAAATACTCGACAACGGGTGGGGCCAATTTACATTTGAATTAGATTTTGTTTTTGACGGTTTTATTTTTGCCGCCAAAAATTAAATTTACTTCGAATATAAATTTCCTAAAGTTCCGTACATATTACTCAACAACGGGTGGGGCCGCTTATGTTTCATAGTTGCAATTTTTTTCCTATAAAAAAGTTTTTCAAAAATTTGGTAACCAAAAAATAATTCTATATAGGTACGGCAACAATTTCCTCAAGTTTCGAAAATATTACTTTTTCTATGGAAAAAAGCAAGTAAAAAAACGTACTTTGTTAATTCAGATAAATTTACGTTTTTATTGAAATATAAATACTCATGCTAGGTATATTTATATAAATAAATAATTGTTAAAATAAAATATCAGCATTTTAATTTGTTGACGCCACTGGAATAAATTATCATGTTGCACTTGAATGTAGTTCTAACAAAATCCACTTTATCATCCTATGTGTCTTACGAAACCCGCTTTAACATCATGTGCCTATCAAAAGCCGACACGTGCATTTTTATTTATACAAAATGAACCGTCTTTTTTTATTTAATCACAAAATTTATTTTAAAAATAAATTGTTACACCAATCGTACAATCAATAAAGTTATTATATTTCAAAAAAGTTTGTTAAATACTTAAATAATAGTTTTTATCGATTTTCTCTGTATTACAAAAATGTGTTATAGCGGATTTCGTAACTCAGCGACACTATATCTTTTTTAAAAAAAAAAAAAAAAGTCACCTAAGATTTTATATAAATAATTTGAAGATATAGATATCTTATATCACCAACGAGTTGAGAGTTGAGATATAATAATAAAAATTTAAAGAGTTATTTAAAGTGTTCACTATAGAAAAAACAACATAATAAAAAAAATATACAACTTTATGCTTTATGATAATGGGAGCTTAACAGGAGTGCTTGGGTAATAAGAGTGAAAAACAATACGATGCTGTTTTTCCTTCATGTAGAAAAAAATATTTACATACTTCATAAAAAGAATATTATATAAATGAATGAATGACGGGTATATTGCAGAAAATTATTTTGTAATGAATAACATTCATTTGCATATTTATGTATTCTCTTTCTCACTCTCTCTTTCTCTCTGGCTTCAATCCTATAGATTGAATAGCAGCAAATACTTGCATCTTCTTTTCCATTGTGCTCAATCCTGTATAACCCTCTTCAGCTTTATTATGTACGATCCACAGCTCATATCCTCGCATAAACTGTTAAGGTATCCTCTGCGTGTGCAGTGTGCACCCCCATAATTAGCCTCTGTTGATTTTTAAATTATATTTACTCTTTAAGATATTCTCCATATTGACTTAAGCTTCTTTAAGTTCCTCTTACATTTCAGCAATCAAAGCTCTGTCGTAGCAAACCTAATAACACCCACTTTTCGTCACTGAATTTTCACATCTTATTTTGGGTTCATGCGTTCTCTCATTTCGTCTTCTATATAAACTTAAAATTTTCATACCGAATAAACGTAAGGTATTCTTATATAGTTTAAAATGTACAATTTTGTATCTTGTTTTTGTAATTCAGATTCCAGACTGCTGGAAGTTGAATAATAATAACATATTATATTAAGTCATAATAAACAAAATACTCATTTTGTACTTCCACTTTGATTTTATAAATTGTGAACCAGCTTTCAAGATCTTCCGTTCACATCATCAAGCTATCGTTAAATGATGCGTAAAAAAAATCTTGAAAGCCGACTTATTTATAATAATTTAACATGAATTTTCACTAAAAACCGTCGGTCGAAAATATCAACTAAATTAAACTCATACGTGTCGTAAGTATTTATAAATAAATAAATCTTTATTGATTAAAAAATCAATACAAACACACAAATTAAATAAATGTTTCAATACAATCGAGTTATTAATAAATTAAGACCAAAAGGCGGATTTGTTACTAAGCAACGTCTTTCTTTTAACCCTGTGTATATATTAGTGATGTAACGAATGTGTGATTTTGGATATTCACAAATGCGAATGCGAATATTTGTTGCCAACATTCGCGTGAGTGCGTCCAGATAGTACACTGAGAAAAATACTCAAAACGAATCATTGGTACAGTACTATCAGATTAGGACCAGAGATCGAACAAACGATTCATTGGTATAAATCTATAATATTAACTCTTCGCAAACAAATCATTGGTAAATTTACCAACAACTTGTTTGCGAAGAGTCAATATTATAGATTCGTACTAATGAATCGTTTGTACGATCTCTGGTCCTAATCTGATAGTACGTACCAATGATTCGTTGTGAAATTTCGTTAATATTTTTCTCAGTGTAGGATGCGAACGTCAATCAATCATCAATCTTCAACGATTCGGAGCATTCTCCGAAGAAATATTCGAATGAATGCGTTTGTTTCCCGTCCTTATACGGGTTACGAAGGCATTCATTCAAATATTTCTTCGAAAAATGCTCCGAATCGTTGAAGATTGATGATTGATTGACGTTCGCATCCTACTATCTTGACGCACCCCGAATAGCGAATATTGACTTGCTTAGATTTCTACAATATTGCTCGATCATCAAAATTTCTTCCCCCCCCGTCGCCGAATTTTCAAAATGGTATAGGAATTTAGATTATTTCAAAACTCCTCGGTTTTCTTAAAGAACATTTTCTTGTAGTACCTTTTTCTACAATGTACCGGGTAAGTATCCGGTACTTTTACCGAAGATCCGATACTTTATTACCGAAATAATATTCGCAAAACATTCGCATATTATTTTGCGAACACTTTGAAATATGCGAATATTCGCGAATGCAAATGCGAACACGAATATTCGTTACATCACTAGTATATATACAACTGAATAAGATTGACGACCAAATTTTCTGTGATATTCACCAGGGATTAAAAATATCGAAATGTCAAAACTTGATTGTAGAATCATCGATTAAAAGGAAAATGTCAAAATTTGTTCGTGAATAGATATCGTTACATACCTGTGGTGTACTACGTACCTAACTTATAGAACCATCGTATACCTTTTGTTTAAATATAATATTATGGTGTAGATAGAATATAGGTATACCTACATAATTATGCATATTTTAATTGTGCTCTTTAATTGGTTATTAATGACTAAGAAATAGTTTCAATTTTACGATTTAATATTGTGTGATTTATTAAATTGTTTTCCAATTATTATATAAAAGAAAATTTATTTTAATATATTTGGGAATTCACGAGTATATCAGAATATTTTTTCCTACAATTACTTTATAAAGGATTCTACAGTACCTACTGTACATTGTGTGTAAGAGGATATTGATATCTATGTATGTTTATCCCCATTTCTTTATTACATATGTATACTACCTCATACCTTTTTCGCGAATAAAAAATCTCGTTGAAAGGATAAGATAAAATATTATATTAGATAGAGGTACTATCCGTGAACAACCGTCTGATCAATAAATTGTATCTATCTATCTATTCGAAATAAATAAAACAAGTATTTTATTCTACTACTGTTTTATTCTGTGAGAGTGACGTCTTTCGTCTTATAAGGACATTGTCAAGATTGACACTTGTTTTATTTATTTCGATATGGAATTCAACTACCTAAACACCGACACAGTGAATATCTATCTATTCTCTCATGCTGTACTTTATGTAGATGTGGTAAGCAGAGAGAGCAGTTTCCCATACATGGACGCTGATTTCTCTAATTCAACACGTGGCCGTCCTAAAGAATTTGAGAAACTACGTATTTTTTGGGCATCCACTCTTTCTCATACGTTTTTTTTTCAAATAAATACACTTTGTTCGTCGTCTTTTCATCGTGCATTTGCTCCACAACTTATCGCATCGCAACTTATTTCCACATATTCCATCCACATCACTTCCCTAGCACCCACTCATTCTCATTATATTATCATTTTTAACTTACCTCATTATTTCCTCTTTAACATATTTGTGTGAAAAGCATATGACGATTTATATAAATAAATATTGTAAAAGATATATTCTACTGTGAAATGTTTAAACAAATGATAAAATAAGATACAAAGTAAGCTTCTTATTTTTAAATTTTTTCTCAAGTATAAGTAAAAGTCAAGCATTTGTAAAAGATATATTCTACTGTGAAATGTTTAAACAAATGATAAAATAAGATACAAAGTAAGCTTCTTATTTTTAAAATTTTTCTCAAGTATAAATAAAAGAGCTTATTTCTTTGACAGAGTTAAGTACCTAGTGCGGAGCGCTTTTATTTTATGTCGTTTGCCAAATTTAAAACTTCCATAAAGTGTTACTTAAATACTATAAATAAATAAATCTTTATCGGCCAAATTTAAAATAAATATACAAAAAATACACAACATGATAATTAAAAAAAAATCTGGACCAAAAGGAGGACTTGTTGCTGAGCAACGTCTTCCAGTCAACCCTATTACTATTTATTGTTTATATATGCAGAAGTAATACATCGAATTTTTCCTTCACTGCTTAGGATCGTGAACATTAAGTTGTGGCCATCTAGTTTAAATGACTTCCTCCTTCTTTGACATGGACAAATATTATTATTCTAAAATAATTTGAATTGCGTCTTTAACATACTACCGAAGATGAGTGAGTCTCTGTTCGGAAGTCAGACAAGATTGATACGTTATTATTTTGTTATTTTGTTGTGGATTATACACAGTGTATATTGTAACTTTTTTTAATAGATGTGTGCGTATACAATATAAAATACTTAATATGCATACTAACAATATTATTTTAGAACTCTCCATGGATACACAGCTTTCGAAGCTGATTTAAATATAGTAATCCGCCAAATTTTATTTTGGGTGTGAGATTTAAAAGGATTGATGAGTTTCGTGAGGATTTGATAAACAATATTGTCAACATTGCGCCTCGAGTAATTTGAATATTTTGTTGGTTGCTACAAAAATATATACCTATATACTCACTTATATATTAAAAATAAATTCATGTTCTAACTTAACTAATGAAATTGTATGTGATTTAATTCACTGTGTCGGTGTTTAGGTAGTAGAATTCCATATCGAAATAAATAAAACAAGCGTTTTATTTATTTCGATATGTGATTTAACGTAATTTATTTATGTTTTTTGCAAAATTATTTTCGTATATTTTATTCGAATTTAAAAAAAATATATTATCACAGATGTATTGAATATTTACACATTTTAATTTTATGACTGGATTTAGGCTCAACGTTCAGATGACAAAATCAAATGACATCTCAATCAGAGAACCGCATCAACTAGAGTCAAATCGTAAGCATTGGGACGCTTTTCACAGATTTCACGCTTTTTCCAATTAGATTTTGCCCAATGATTCATTATGACGTAAACATGGTTCTCCAATGGGTGCGTCCAGATAGTAGGATGCGAACGTCAATCAATCATAAATCTTCAACGATTCGGAGCATTCTCCGAAGAAATATTTGAATGAATGCCTTCGTAACCCGTATAAGGACGGGAAACAAACGCATTCATTCGAATATTTCTTCGGAGAATGCTCCGAATCGTTGAAGATTGATGATTGATTGACGTTCGCATCCTACTATCTGGACGCACTCATTCAAGATGTTCGATTGGATTATTGTCACATCATTTACTACACGAGACATTATGTAGTAAATAGTGACACTGAATTTGAATAGGTAAGTACCTACATATTATCTTTGAGCATGAAAAATATAAATGCCATGTTTTTCATTGTTCCCTTGCTTTTAAAATAGCAAAGAATAAGAAAACAAAGATGTATACGTTTAATAGTTTTTGTTATTCATCAATGTTATCTCATACGTTATATTATAATATTACCAAAACAATTCTATAGATAATATGACTTCCAAAAGCTTTGTTGCTTGAAAGAAAGTCCAAATAGTTATTACAAAACGATCTAAAATTTGTGTTAAAAAAGTTTAAATAGAAATAACACCATTTACAATAATAGCATTCACCTTTTTGACAATTGATGCACACAATAAATAATAGAAGGTACAATAAAATACACATTGTTTATAATCAATTATATATATATATATATATATATATATAATGAGTTACAATCCATTGGATTGGTCTGCAACGAGTTTGGTTTTTCTTCTCCATTCGTCTCTATTCTCCGCCAGTCTTTTCAGCTCTACGTATGAGCCACAGTTCATATCACTCTTCAGTTGGTCCATATATGCGTCTCTTGGTCGGCCTCTGCCATTTGTCCCCTCGGTCTTACCCTCCGCGATGGCTATGAGTAGTCCTGGGTGCCTGATATTGTGGCCAATCCAGTTAGCTCGTTGTTGGCTGATTCTCTTAAGGAGTTGCCTTTTTTCGCCTACCCTGGTTAATACTTCTTCGTTTTCGACGTGCTCCGACCAATGGATCTTAAGCATGCGTCTGTAGCACCACATTTCAAAGGCCGCCAACCGTCCGCTTTCACTCTTGCTGATGGTCCATGTCTCACAACCATAAAGCAGAATGCTCCATACAAAGGCTTTAGTAAGGTAAAAAGAGATAAAAATGAAGATGTATACAAAAACATCAAATAATTCGTGTATAACATACTCTTGGAGTATATGTGCACTGACTGTGTGTGTGTACACTCCACTCTCTGTAAATATAAGGTATATCCAAAGTGGACGATGCTCCGAGCTATTTGTATAGAGATTGAGACACAATATTGGAAAATAAATGCACAAAAGTGTATTATATTACTAATACTACATTTATTTCTATGACATGATAAATAATTAAAGTACGCCAGAAAAGCTTACAAGTGTATTGTTGTCTTTGCGCCAATCGCGTCACCTCTTCCCACGACATTCCCTGCGCTCTGATGTCGTTGTCATACGAACGCTGTATTGTGAAAGAGGGATGCCCGGGCCGACGGAACCCTTGCCTAACATAAAGCTGGTATAAAATTAAATATTTTTATAAAATGAACATAGATCACGTATTTCAAGAAAAAAAAATGATGCATAGAATGTAAGCTCCGGAAAACATGAAAAATAATCCACAGTTCAAACAAAATATCGAGTAGGTTTCTGTGAAAAATAATCTAGAATTTAAAATATCACAAACTTTCTCTATATTTCAAAATATTTTTTTGAGTTTTTGTAGCAGTCTCAAAAGAGTTTTCAATTTTTAAAAATCGTGATGCCGAGAACGTCCATATGCATCGGGAACATATATGTTAAAATTTTCCAGTATTATTGGATTAAATATGATACCATTGAGCAATTTGAAAAAGTGACGAGCACAGAATATATCTCGGCGATGTTCCAACGTATCGTATCCAAGACAACCCATTACGAACGAAGATGGAAACAGGTAGGGATAATATCCATATATCTTCCAATACAGCGACCTCAAATTTTTTTTTTGTACTTTTTCCACCATCAAAATATATGCGTCTTCTGATGGACACCAGATAATTGAACCTGACTCTAGAATAGTCCGAACCAATGAATCATACAAAAGCTTCAACGTATCTGGGTTCTGAAAATGGTTGGAGTGTCTTAGTAAAAAACCCAATGATTTGTAAGCCCTTTGAGTAATGTCCGAAATATGCTCCCTAAAATAGAAATTTTGAGTGAAAAGAACACCGAGATCTTTACATTTTTCAACTCTGATGAGCAATGCAGCCTTGAATTGACGTGAATGCTGCTGCTCTATTTCAAAGTACTTAGTTCAACCGGGTTTCTCGAAAATTATTTTCATGAAATAGGTCTCAAACATTTTTACGGTACAAAATGCTTTTATTCATATCAAAATAGTATTATCGGTGAATTGGCAGAAGCCGTTCAAGAGACGCCAAAGTACCAAAGTACCAAAAATATCTCCAGGTACGGCACGAGGTATGTGGCGGGCGCTGCCCTTTAAAAAAAAAAACCTCAAAAGTGTTCTTTTGTTTTTTTTACCATTATCCATTATCTTGCAGATTATTCATTTATGCCACATAAAAAACATTCAGACTTCAAAATGGTTTGATAGTCAAATTTTTGAGTACAGTTATGGCACTGTGTAAAAAGTTGTATTATCTACTAAAAAATAAAAATTCTCAATTTGAAATCCTAGTGGAGTTTGCCGGCACGTGGGATCGAACCGCGAACCTCATGTGCTCGAGGCCGAGACTCTACCCCCAGGTTACCGATGAATTTATATTATGAATGATTTTACGATCTAATTTTCATCCAAAATGCATGCACAACATGCATTCCTTCAATGAAATATCATATGATTTTACGCAGGACATTAATATGCGGTGAAAGTTTCACTCCATTGCACTGCGTACATTAACGCTTGCATCTCATCTGGATCATCTCAAAACATCGATTCCTATATATAAAGAGTATCGCATATTAGTATTCATTCATTCGAGCCAATGTGGATGCAAAAGATGTTTATATGATAACCAAATTTTATGTGTGGGTTTGAAACGTCAGTGGCCACCTTTTGAAAGAAAATTTAAATTGTAGGTAATATTCCCTATACGTTCGTGATCCAGGTTACTGTAGGTACGTTATACTATCCGCATGCCTGAGTGTTTTCACGTCTTCATTAACGTCAGTTTTTTTTTATGAAAAGAAGTACATACTCGTACCACATAGCACCTACAGAAATACTCGGAAGGTAATAATGTAGATGTTTAACATAACGAGGGTTTCGAAGAGATTTATATTATAACAATACAAGTCTTAGTTTATTCTTTGCTTTATTTAGTTGCTAATGACGTCAACCAAATATATACGAAAAAATAAAAGTATCGTAATTTTATAGATTTATTTTGATAACGCGGATCTTCCACTGACGTCCATTAACATCCCGAGATAATTTAACTCTGTATTGTTTCGATATAACGATTCATTGACGAGTTTTCTCTTCTTTGTTTTTTGTAAATTAAATAAGCTAATTATCTGTACTTATAAACACCAACTGCTATTTTCGTGAATTCATTTTGTCAGAATTCTATCTGAAATTGTGAAAATATTCATTTAAGTTCCTATAAAATTCTGTATGCTTTTTATTAGTTTCTCTTTTATTGTTATCGAACATAATATTTACTTATCAGTTTGTTGTTTAGTTTTGCATTGAAGCCAATTTAATTGACAAACCACATTACAAGATTATCGACTGAACTCGGTTGTAATGAAATAGGTTTTGTATGATATTGTCACCAGAAAAGTTTAAGATGTAAATAAATAAATAAAATGCATAATAATGCTGATGAGTTCATTATAATGTAAAGTGTTTAATGCGGATTTTTATTAATAAGACTGTATCAGTCTTATTAATAAAAATCCACTAAACCACGGTTGAACCACCGATTCCGTGATCCGCCTGTAAGCGTTTAAACCAACGATTAAATTTTCTTTATTAATATAAATATTTAAACCGTACCATAGACATCTGTACTTTATATAAAGGATTTCATATGGCAACTCGAAAATTCGCTCTATTATGTTGGTAGCTATGTTACACGACGCTAGTAAACAGACAAAATCAAAACAAACAAGCGGCTGTCAAAATTATCTTATTGGTTTTTTCATCTGTCATTGTTATATAAAATATTATGAGGAAGGTTTGTATAATTAAAAATCAAATGTGATAATGGAATGACATTTTATTCATTTATCAAATAAATCATAATCTGACACACAATCAGTGATAGGTATGGGTATAACATAGGTAACACTGCACACAATAATATGTGTTATTAACCATTTTGTTTTGTGCTTTACGATACTAGTGTTCTGTCACACGAAAAAAGTGTCTAATATCACAAGAAAAACAACTGATTGAATTAAATTCACATTTGGATACTACTTAAGCGTATTTTTAACCCAAACCAACTCCGATAAATTGTAAAATAATTGCAAAGCGCACATGTAAACCCGCATAGAAAACATCTGACGTAAAATCCAACATGGCGGGCCGATGTTCGCAGATGACGCCGACTGCCGACATAAACCAACACCACCTTACTTAAACCACCTCGAGAGGCGGATCAACCACTTTTAAACTAGGTTTACGCTGATTCACGTTTATCAATACGTTTTTTCTGATCGGTGGTTCATCTCCTTCTAGAAATTTAATCTATGTTTATTAATAAGTGTCCTGTAAAAGGCAGGTGTTCGAAAAAATTAAGACATTGTACATCTTAAATTCAGCGATGAGGTTTGCCACCCATCCTGAATGTCTTGATTTTATATTGGCACGAAGAGGACAACTTGCATGTTTCTTACATGCAGCTGGTCTGCTGGCTACCCCACTTGTGGGATATGCCGTGATGGTATAGTAGTAGTATTAATAAGACTGTAAAGGTACAAGATATTGTTACACAGATTAATATTCGACTGCTGATAATTCCCCCAATTCAACTAATTTGCAAACATTTCAACACCCATTCTGCAAGAATTTGGAACAATATTTTCCGGGAAAACAGATTAAGAAATTCAAAATCCATAACATCTTCTAAAAATAAAATAAAACCCAAAGGAGTATTGTAATCTTAGTCCCTACTGAAGTCCCCATTTTAATACATTAAAGAATATCCATCTACATACATTGATGCATAAACGTTATTTACGTACAACATTATAGGAATGTTTAGGCATCTCTATGTAACTATTAATTAGGAACACAAGGATGCCTTTAATGAGGATACTCGTTTAATGAGGTTTATTCGGTTATTTTGCATATTTAGATTGTTTTGAAGTGTTTTGGTATGCTTCATTGATTTAGAAAGAATCTCTATAATAGAAATTAGTATAGTCCTCCAATAGACATGTGTATCAGTGCAATTTGGTGAATTTAAGTGGTTCAAGCTCTTCACAGAAGGCCGAGAATAAGTAAAATGATTATGCTTCCCCTGGATGCCCATGCATGTCAACAATCGATGAAAACGTTGAAATAGTGAAGGAAATTGTTATGGAATGTCGTCACGTTACTACGAGTATTAGAGTTAAGATTTCGGCATATAATGTAGATTAGCTTATGCTATGCAATATTTTGGATATTTTGGGCACGAAACGTCGATTCGAACCTAGCGCCTCTGTGTTGCGAGTTAAGCACTCTAACCATAAGGCCACAGGTGTGTGTGGGTAGCCTGTGAGCCTAATCATATTTTGTTGTGTTAAAAATAATTTTTATTTTCATTCCGAGCTCTAATCTACCTGCGCCAATACAAATTAAATATTTAAGCTATTTTAATCCAGAAACTACACATTCCCAACGCCGGATCTACCATAGGTGCAGTTGGTGCAAAAAACCAGGGCGCTACCTTAAAACGGCGCCACTAAAAGAGCATTATTTTTCTTGGTCTTTTTCCAAACATTTCGCCTCGGAATAAAAAATAATAATCACACGTAGGTATACAAAAGTGCGTGCAAATCATTTTACTTTCATTCAAACGTATATACTACATAGTAGGTATCTACCTACAGGGATAATACCCTACTGTCCTAGCTGAAGTAGCAGGTACCTACCCTACTATTTTAGTATTGTCCAATATCTATAAGGATCATAGTATACAAATACATAGACACATAATGAACACTACTCATTCACAAAATGTGTACTATAATGCCTAGGTCCTATATATTATATACGTACGTACTACAAAAAATATAATGTATAACAAGTTTTGAAGTCATTAGCATAAACCATTTTTTATGTATGAAGTTTGCACCACTAGCTAGTGGTGCAAACTTCATACATAAAAAATGGAATGTCGTCTGTCCCATTCTTTTAAATTGAAAGCTTGTATCTTGGTACACTACCCGTCCCTTTCCGTTAGGTGCACTTTGGAACAGTCGCACCATCCATCTATATGTACCTATAACGTTATGTTATAGTTATCTACACTACAGAATTACAGATGTCTAATATAAATACATTGTATTATATAGTGTGTAGGTATATATATATCCATACTGTGAGAATTCATGTTTTGGTTTTGACATCCAATGAAGTTTTTTCCTGTGTGTCCTTCCCATTATTATTGTTCTATTATGCTGTCCTAGCGCCTAGAGGAACACCTAGGCGCTAGGACAGCTAATATAATATTACTTTTTGATTTATTTAATTTCTTTTAATGAAGACATTTTTTTTATTTATTATTTCATCAATATTCTCGTGAATGTTGAAAGGATGGATGGAATATCTCAACGTTTTGTAACTTAATGTTTTTATTACTTTATTTACACATTTATTTTAGTAAGTAGATACCTAATTGCATTGTGTTTGGCTGTTAGTTTTTAATAGACCTCCACGCTCCACATATAAGTGAATAAAATAAATCAATAATAGATATTTATTATAATTATGTACTTCAATTTAAATTCATACAAGGTTTATGAACATAAAATTTTTCTTCTGACGCCCAGGGTTCTAAGGTCAATACTTAGTGGGGGGGGGGTCATATTTTTGCACCAGGGCGCTGGATACTGTAGATCCGCCCCTGCACATTCCATAATATATTTTCATTGTTTAGTCCATCAGAAAGGTAGGTAGTATTCCTACAATGAAGTCAATATTGTGAATAGGTTTAATATATTTAATAAATTCATATTAAATTACACTAGTTTCCAATTAAACAATCATTAAATCAATCAACAATCAATTAAAGAGTTATCGAAGTATATTAAAAACTTTATCTTCCATAGCAGTAATCAACGAACTGTTTTCTTATTTAGAAAAATTAATGTGACAATAAATATGTACGTCACCGTGGATAGTATTTTTTTATATTATCATCTACTATTTTTCAACTTGACAAAGTAGATATTTCGCTTTATGTTAATACAAGAACATTTATTAGCGTTATTTAGACTTGAGGTCATGAAACTTGATCCTCCTATTAAAATAATAACCGACAACCTATATTTGGAAGTAGGCGCACGACCTTTCTTCAAAGATAATAGTTTGGGAGTTTGACAAAGTCAAATGGGTAGCGCTAGTATAATATCTTCTAAAATAAAATATTTCACATTTCTTTATATCTGACGAATTATAAATGAAAAAAAGACACAAGATTAAAAAAAATCATAATATCTGTATAGGACGTGATTAATTTTATTAAATACCCACTTAAGTACAAAAATAGATGTCTAAATAAAATAAACCTTTTTTCTTGAATCAGTTTTTTAAACAAATATTTCAAGCCTCGTAAATTACGTTATTCACTATTAGTGGAAAAAAGATCAGACTTAAGGAACAGTTTCTTAATGTATTACATTGCATATTTATTTAATTTGTTTTGTAACTCAATTGTTTAATTACTGTGTAGAAATGTTCGTTTAAACTTGTGACACTGCAAATGTGACGTTTAATGCGAGGGCTTTTTATTTTACTGTGTTGTCACCAGGCGAAGCGATATAAGTATCGTAAAAAAACATTGTGTAAAATATGGAGGAGGGTAAAGTTCATAAAAAAACAAATGCTACCTTTATATAACGATTTTTAATCGCATAATGGCACAGATATTCTAGTTAAATGTCTGAAAATGAACTGGGAAAACTCTTTTGGGGCTAGAAATAAATAAGATTTCCTATATTTAACTGAATCGGTTGTTCAAAACCACAATAAATACTCCCTTTTTATTCTTAAAAGTATCTGTTCTAAATATATAAGGTAACTTTTCATAGATCGGTACCGTGTTCCTCTTCACAAATTTCGCAATCACTAAGCGTATAAAAAACTACAAACATTATTTTTTTAAGGATTTACAAATTTGTTTGTGAGTTAATATTATATTGTAAGCCCACATAAAACTTTTAAATTTAATTCAGAGAAGTACTCTTTTTATTATCACAACTATAGAGAATTTATATTCAAAACAATATTTTTCCAAAAAAGTTATACTTTATAGATTTATCAAAATATTTTAACTTTATCGTTGATATATTTGTGTACACTTCTTGTTCATGTGTAGTAAATTTTTACTGTTTGAAAGAAACAATACAAATAGTGGGTTTAAACTCACGGTCATAATATTACACTAAATCCAACATATTTGTCACATGTAGTTTTTTGTAAAGGGTTTGTAAGAAAATGTTTCGCTGGCTATTTTTTTTTCAACTTGTAATTTATAGTGAGAATTATACCATGTCGTGTTGATATTTATTTTCATTGACCATTCCTTTCACATGGTACAGTGACGACAATGCTTTAGTTATTGTTTTACAGCAAAGAAATGTGATATTATAATGGATTATAAATTTCATTTACACAAATGCATTACGAAGAAAATGTTTTTAATGTATAATTTTTTTGGAGACACCTACGTCATTTGTCAACGTGACGTTGATATTTTTTGAATTTAAAATGCTCCGAGCGGGAATCAAATACTCTATAAAGACAAATGAACTTTGTATATTATGTTCAAAAGTTAATCTAAGCTTACGCAAACGTAAACACTCACATCCAAGCTTTATTTACCTACTTATGTAATTTGTATTTTAGTATTTTGCTCATAAATTAGAGAATTTAGCGGTCAAACAATCACATTGTGCAGACTTAATTTAATTAATTCATAATTATTTAGTCATTTAACATTCCATTTAGCCATTGTGTTATGGATCGTCTGCATGAAATAAAAATTGACATATTCATTCTGTGTTTAAATGTTACATCAAATTATACTACTACAAGTATGACTATTGCGAAAATCAAGAAGAAATAACGTGCACAAGTAAAAAAATCGGTATTTAACAATGAAATTTTTTAATGGTATTGAAACGTTGAAATCAAAACTATAAATAAAAATTCCAAGTAAAATTTATATCTATAAAATAACAATAGTCCAATAAAATGAACATAGTAGGCCAAAAAGTAGGAGTTTGTTAAAGTATGTCAAGATGTTATTGGGTGAAGACGTGAATGTGATCAAATTACAAAGCCCAGTACAGTAGCTCGATACTAGAGGACTAGAGGCAATCTATCCTCTTGGTATTATCAGATTATAAAAGACTCGTTCACTATTTTAGTGTCCTTTGGCTTTTTAGAGGCAATCTATTTAAACTTCCTGTACTCTATCTTAAGGTTAGTTGCAGTAAATCGTCCACACCCAACATTTATCTAAAGAGATCTCAAGATTAATCATCTTAAATAAAAATACTACAAATACGAGTATATTTCTCTTTACCAAATTTCAAAATCTGATAGAAGTGTTTACTGAAACAAATAAAAAAAAATTACTCAAAATTAAATGTCTCTAGAGCTTCAAATTAAATACTGTTTATTACAGTTTGAATCTATAATATCTCATTTCATAAGGATATAGACACACTATTTTGGCTGCGATAATAGTTTCCTATGGAAAATGATAACAATAGTCGAATAAATCTACTTATATACATATATCTCCTAATAAAATTAGGAGAGGCTATATTTATTAATAAATTCACTATCTCCATGTTTCATAATAATTTGCTTGTAATACAGAAATTCTTCAAACCATTTTAAGTCGTCACTTCCAACTATAAAGATATGATTTTATTTAATCTACTTGTATTTCTATCAAAAAGTGGGTTTATACTATATTGATGAAAATATTTGTATACATTTTTACATGAAAGGTTACCTTCGCTGATCCACAGGGATAAAAACATTTTTTTTCGAAAATTAATAAATTAAATTCAACACAATAAACATCTATAATTCAAACAGCTGTGAACCCATTATGTATCTATTGTTTTTTTAAAGTCGAGACCATGGCATGGGTTTGTAAAAAAATAACCTTTTTCCTTTTTTCTAAATTCTATTGAATTTGAAATATCGAATAATAAATATTTGTTTATATTGAATGTGAAAATCAAAAGAATCTTGGCAAAGGTAATGTAAAAATGTTTTTGAGTAAATTCCAAGAATATTCTAAGTTCATAGAAAACTTTTTCATCATTTCTGATGGGAAATTCACGACGCGACGCAACATTACGTACTCGTATTATTGTAGAATAATACTCGTAGGAGGTAGGTATATAATCGTTAGTTTGTCAAAGTTATTTTATTTTAATTTTATAAATGTTTACATTCTACACACATAATACATATGTAGGTACTAACGAAGCTAAAGAAAAACTTTTACCTATAGGTGTTATATATAGGTGGTATTTCATAGCTTTTTTAGTAGGTACTTAATACTGAGTCATCCCGTCAAAATATACGAGTATAAATAAATAAAAGAATCGTCGGTAGCCTGGAGGTAGAGCCTCGGCCTCGTGAACAGGGGGTCCGTAGTTCGATCCAAGGCGCCGGCAAACTTCCTTTTCACGACACAAGCTTTTAACCTACTGTGAAAGGTGTATAAGGTTGTATTTGGGTTTATAACAAAATCCAATCCTTCTTTTTTTTAAAAAAGAAGGATTGCATGTTCAAAGAAAATTGCAATTTTTAAACATACATATTTTATTGCTAAATAAGTGCAAGTTTGGCGAATGCTAAAAACTTTATACCCACTTTTACGTATCTTATTAAATCTGCAAGATTACTTGATTAATTAAAATAATAAAAAACATGTTTTTTCACTGCATGTAAAATCCCATAATAAAAAAATACGACAAGCTGAACAAAGCAAGCTCTCTGAGGATGAATTATTATTGCAGTATGGCTCATAAAAACGCTGAGAAATACCATAATTATTCCATGCAAGCAACACTTATATTTACATATTAAACAACACTATTTTGCTTTGTGGTTGTAATAAATCAAGAAAATGCTGTTTCACCAAGATGCACCTTGAGGTCGCAGCAATATTATGTGAATATATCTACCAACTCCATTTCTCTTCAACTTATATGTAGGTACTTATATAGGTTTATAACATACCTACTCGTATTATTAATTATTGGTATGAATATTCTAGAATAATATATGTACATATTTCGATAATGAAAATTCTGCGATATAATTATATATATTCATTTAATTTGGCATAATGTATCACGTTATCGCATTTACTTTCGTGTAGAATAGATAGTTGCTTGTTAATATAGAAGCAATGTGCATTAGCTCACTAGATTACAATATTATACATGTAATCTAGTGAGGAAATTTCCAAACACGATATTTTTGAAACCACTTGGACTATATAAATACAATTTTTGTGTTGTAATAACTAATAACATGCTATTTTCAAATTTTCATGAAAAAAAATTAACCGGTTTTTAGATATATATGTACATTGTACAGTCTCAAAATATGGATTTTTGGGTCGAAGGGGTGTCATTATTTTAATTATAAAAAAAAATAGCGACATTCCATATTTCTTTAACTAAGAGTACTATAAAGTATTTATTCAGAGAAAAAAAATCAATTCTGATTATAACTATCTTATATTAAAAAATTTCGTGTAAAAATCACCATTTTTCATTAAACATATAATGACCTTGAGATGAATTTTTGGTATTTATTAAAATATAAAATAGAATATTAATATAAACCAAAATATACTCTCATCATTACCCAATGTAATGTTTTTTAAATTATTTCGCTACGGTTACAAACAAAAAAAATATCACGGATCGATGTTGTATTGATTTCTTTTAAAAAAAAAACAGCCCGCGGGAAAAACTCTATATCCTAAAAACCGCTCCGATATCACTCATATAATTCCTGCCACTTATCAATAAGAGTACGGTTAATGTTTTACAAAATTTTCAAAAGAAAATATTTAGTCCCTTTTCAGATATTTGGTTTCAAAATTTGCATTTTTTCACATAAGAGCAAAGTTCGACTAGTTATAGAAAAAGAAGGACTATCCTAAATTCATCTGCATTGCTTCTGAGGATAGTGACATAAAATATCTCTGTAAATAAAAAATATGAATGATGATATTTGTTGTATTCATTCTGAAATAATGATCCGAAAATGAGAAATTTTCCATTTTAGAATTGTAAATTTGATGTTAAATTTAGTAATTTTTTCGATAGATACCGATGATCAAAAATATTTATGAAACTAGAAAATTTTGTACTTGAAATATGTATTTTTAAATTATCTCGATATGTTAATAAATAAAAAGATACTTACAATAGTTTTTCTAAAGATCTATTTTCATTAAATATCACCCACGGCACGTTAGAAAAATGGCCGCCAAAAAAAATTAGAGAGTAAAAAAAATAATACTTGTTTGAAAGTCTCAACATAACAGGCAAAGTATAAAAAAAATCAAAAACTTCTAGCAACGATTTTTCCATTTTTTGGTTGTTTTTGTTTGGATTAATACTCCCATATTGTTTTATTGTCGTTCCAGAACTTTATCATATTTCCCGTTTTTGTTTGATGAGTATCTATACATACCTATATCTAGATATTATATTCAGGATAAACAAATTTAGATCATGTAATTGAGAGCATTAGTATAATTATTATTTCATATCTTTTATCATTGTTCATCTATGTACCAAATCATATATTTTTTCTTGGGAGTATAATAAGATAAAATTTATCCTGGAGACGTCCTTGATATAAATATGTACTCACTTTTTTCCTTGGTTTCTCACAGTGAGTTACCTATTGAGTTCCGTATTCGTGAAACTTTATGATTAAATTATATAGTGAGTGATAATATTAATTACTCATATGTAGTGAACTCATTTATGGATGATATGTTGTGATGTAGGTGGATGATAAAAATGATACGAAAATATATTTAAAAAAGCATTGTTATTTTCATTATTGCTATTTCTTTATTTTGCGATATAAATCGATTTCATGAAACGAGAATTTATGAACGTTAGTAAATTTACAAAAAAGTGCTAAATAATTTGTGTAACGAAAGGAAAAGGTTATTTATTACGCAAATAAAATATGATACTATGGAGCTGTATATCATTCAGACTCGCGCAGGAATTTTTAAAAGTGAAATATGACTCAATTCATCATGATAATTGGAAAGTTATAGCTTGCGCGAGGATATGTCCGCCTAATCGTCGAAAATTCATAGATTTCCTTATAGAATGTTCATAGAAACATGTTGGTTGTTTTTTTAATATATTTAAAGAAAATCACCTACCTACTCATAAGATTGATTTCCATTAATTTATTTGAATTTAGAATTTTTGTTTGACAGTTAGTGAAGTAATTTTGTTTTTATTTTGAGTTAGTTTTGAAAGACCTGACAAAATAAAGACTTTAAATGTAAATTTTAATAAATAAAATATAAAAATATATTATTGAGCACTGTTTAATCTCCACTATGTTAGGTTAAATACCGAACGTTTTCGCCTATACTTGTAGGCATCTTCAGGGAAACTTTAGGGAAACAGTTTCCCTGAAGATGCCTACAAGTATAGGCGAAAACGTTCGGTATTTAACCCAAACCTAACATAGTGGAGATTAAACAGTGCTCAATAATATATTTTTATATTTTATTTATTAAAATTAAAAATGGATTTCCACAGCGTAAACACAAAAACTCTTGAACTTTAAATGTTGTTTTTTTGATATATTTCTGGTAATTATTTTATTATTGTTTATTTTATGTTTAATTTTATTTAGTTCCTTTAAT
Source organism: Athripsodes cinereus (assembly GCA_947579605.1). NCBI lineage: Eukaryota > Metazoa > Arthropoda > Insecta > Trichoptera > Leptoceridae > Athripsodes > Athripsodes cinereus. The sequence goes on from OX388309.1 coordinate 16,180,700, forward strand.
TTAAATATGTTTTTAATAAAAAAAAAATATATATTTCAGAAAAACACAGATTTCTTTATTTCAAGAATAAACTATCATTGTTTATATGATAATTTAAGGCCCCATAGAAATAAGTTAATCAAATTGTATTTACTAAAATATATTTATATAAAAATAGCGGTCAAACAAAATACAAATTTAATTTCACATGTATGAAAAAAATATGCAAAAGCACCACTATTATCAAAAAATAATATTTAGATAAACGGGTATAATATTGTTTGTAAAATCACCTTGTTTTGTTTTGTTCACATGTTATTTTTATTTCAGCCGCATTTTAATATTATGAGGTAGAATTTAAAGAGTATAATTGTAAATTTAACTCATAAAGATAATTTACAATACTAAAAAAATGAATGTGTCCATAAAATACCTGTTAGACCTTTGTTATTTAAAATATACCACCGTGTTTTGTAATAACTGGAACCATACTAATAATAATCATTGGGAAAATCGTCATAATTATTTTGAAAACCAAAACCATTCCAAAAAATTTCGAATATATTTTACATTTAATTTAAGTTAAATGCTTAAATTTATTTTTTAATATAAGCCTAATGCCAACAAATTTCAAATAATTTCACATATAGGTTATATTATTAAATTAATTTTTTGAAATCATTCATTTTTTATGATATTTTCTATTATTAGTGTTAATTAGATTTTCAAGAAAGATTTATATTATAAGATATGACTAAAACATAGTTATTGTATCAATCACCAAATAAAATATCAATATATATTTAGAATTCTAGAAAATTTAATTAAATATGTCCTTGAATTTTTAAAATAGGTTTATTTCCAAACAGTCGTCTTCGAGTAGGTAATCTGTATTAGATTATGATATTATACCTAAGTACAAATTATTTTAATTGAAATGTTTGAATTATTAAGTAAACATATATTCTGTATTATACTTTGTTAGAAATAAAAAATAAATAAAAATAATAAAATAAAAGTATCAACTTTTAAAATATTTTGAAAGTCACTGTTTTCATTCAAGTTTATATTTAATGAATGATGCAATTTTTCTCGTTATAGGGAAGGATTAAAAAAAATATAACTAGAAAATAATTAAACTTAATTAATATAGTACGTACTATACAATCACAGCATATTCCAACAGTGGGGCAGCCAACGCATTAACTACACGTAAAATATAAACAAAGACATTCCGGATGGGTTCCATGCCTTACAGCTGAAATGACAAATAGTCTTATATTTGAAGTTTCATGAACCCCTGTCTTTTCCAGGTCACTCGAAAGGTTACAGATTAAATTTCTGAGAAAAAATAAATACATTTTTAATATGAAGTAGAATAATAAAAGTCACTGTGAAAGGTGTATAAGGTTGTATTTATGGGTTTATAACAAAAACCCAGATACATATTTTTTCTTCAGTTAAATTAAATTAAAAATTAATGTTAAAAATTTGAAAATAGAATAAGATAAAATATGGTAATTCCTCTGGGTACCAATCAGATGTCAATCACTTTTTGTTTTACTGACGTAATACGAATTCATTCATGAATATTTGCACACACATTACGAATAGAGATATCACAGAACAATGTACACATTAATAATGTCATGTATATATACATACCTATATTGTATCGAGGGTGTCATGACACATCTGTCACAACCCAAGCCAATACAATGTACTCTATCGTAAAATGACGAGTTTTTCAAAAATCAATAAAAATAGGTGTTGCTTTTAGTAGATATCTCAACGAAACACAATGGAAAATATTAGTATAAAAACAATATATTCTGATACATTTTTCTACGCCACAGCTGATGTCAAGTTGAATCCTGCGCGAAACTTCGGGCAGAAGCCAACGGTCTTTCATAAGATTATTTTTTGAGAATTACGTAGATTATTACTGTCAATAATAAGTCTCACACTCTTTTTCATTAGTTTTGGAGAGTCCTGTAAAAGGTAGGTGTTTGAAAAAATAAAGACAAAGGACATCTGAAATTCAGCGATTAGATTTCTCGCCCATTCTGAACATTTTTTTTTTTTATTAAAACGGAGAAGTCAGCTTGCATGGCTATCACATACCGCAACCTGCTGGCTACCTCACTTCTGAGATGTGCCCGGATGGTGTAAATTAGTAGTAGTAGCAGTAGTTACTAACACATTTTTTAATGCAATTGGTATAATCTCTTCTCATGCTCTGTTATGTTTTTTTATTAATATTTTTATATCAATATTAATTTGATTTCATTTGAATAATGTAGAGATAAATGAAATATGACTAGAGAATAATAGGTACATGTAAATATTTATTTTGTATTGATACAACGCAACAAAGATAGCGTAAATTACTAATATATTATTCGTGTATTGTGTACTTCTATTACCTATATTCTATACTTGTGACATCGTTGTAATTCAATTTCAAACGTACAATATTGATTGTTTTAATGTGTATCGGTATATAGGTACATTGAAAACCACAAAGAGATTATTAATTGTTGTTTAAATGCCATTAAGTTTGCCATTAGCAAGTAGAAAGTACATATATTTGATATATCTATCCACAATGATGATGGTTAGATATACCATTACAATATTATTTTCGATTGATTTAGGAATAAAACCACCATATTAATTTGTGAACCATTTTCTGTCATCAGGTTGAGTTGCTTTACTTTAATACAAGTTAAAAGAGTATTAGTATTAATCCAAACCAGAAAACCGAAGTATTAATTTGTTATCCACATTCTTGGAGACTTGAGAATAATGCTACATTTTCAATATCTGTAGTTTATATGGACACTAATGGGTTCACTTTATTGCGAACATTCCATTTTGATTAATAACTCAAAACAAAACAGAAATATTTTTAAACCAATCTTCAGATATGGATAATCAATGAAATTTGCTAATTTTTTTCTGTGTTTAATACTACTAATACTACACATTTTACAAGAAAATCTATTTATAATGGTATTGTAGTTCATAATAATATCAATACTTGAATATGAAAAAGAACAGAAGTAGCAATCATTTGCACTTTATCTACTCAGTAATAAGTAATATGTTCTTCCGTCCGCAGGGGTTCCGTCGGCCCGGGCGTCCCTCTTTCACAATACACCGTTCCTATGACAATGATATCAGAGCGCAAGGAATGTCGTGGAAAGAGGTGACGCAATTGGCACAGAGACGCTCTGAATGGAGGAGGCTGGTTTCTGCCCTGTGCTCCCGAGAGGAGCGTTGAGGGCGATGATGAGGATGATGATATTTTTGTAATTACCTACTAAGAATTAACCATACCTATCTATTGAAATTTCTTATCTTTTCTGTAATGTCTTCATTTTCATATTATTTTTATTGTGGAAAACTTAACTGCTTCTTTTTCTTTTACAGATGATGACATTTCTTTGGCTTCAACTTATGGAATGTAAGTGACTTCTTTTACTTGTGTGCTCATATATCATGATTGTAATAGATGTTTCACATACCTAAGTGATATTAAGAAATTTACTTTCTCCAAAATCGACATATTTCTTTTCGTAATATGTACATGGACTTAAATAAATATAGGTCCTACTATACATATACATATGTGTATATAATTACCTGCTACCTTTAGTGATTTCAGTTTAGCGTTGTTACTGGTCGCTCCATTTTCTCGTCTTCCTTTTACTTTAATGCTTTGTGAACTGATACTTTTACGATCTTTCTTATTTTAACAAAAGTCGTTTTAAAAATGCAAAGTATTCATTTGATTCTTCAGAAATTTAGAGAAAATAATTTCAATGAATTTCTTACGGTGTTAAAGATTGAGTTTCATACATTTTAAATCCATAAGTATATTGATATAAATGGGGAATTTTCTTTGAGATGCCTTCCTTCATTTACATTCAGGCTGACAGGAAGATGGAGTTAGGAGACACGCCGTCAAAGTGATGGGCAGTAGAAAGGGATTTTAATCTTCATTTTGTTTTTAGACCTGCAGGCGACATCTATACTTTCTTATAAAATTTCATTGAAACGCTCACATACACCAAATTATTGTTCTTTCTAACCTTCGTCAATGAATACATACTCCAATACGTGTCTTGGAAACTTAACATATGCCTATCAGTTGTATCATTCCCTATCAAAACATGGAATAATTTCCTACAGGTTACCTAAATGTACTGACAACAAGTCAAATTAACATTTCATTTACTCTATTTGAATCAAAATAAGTTACTTAAATTTTCTGATATTACATTTGATCAATTTTATCACTTTATTTAATGACATATTATGAATTTCCATTCCCAAATTTTTATTTAACACATACTATGTATGTAAATCTCTTTTTCTTCAAGCATTTCTACACTGATAGACGCAGACATCTAGTATTTCCTATCTTTTTCACCACTTGTTTCAAAGACTTTTATTTAAGAATAGTATAAAATGGCTATTTTTGCATTGAATAATAGAGAACCTAAAATTTTGTTAATCTTTACACATTCTAAAAGATCCTCATTTAAATATAAGCATATATTGTGAATACAATGATTATTGTCTTTGGAATCTGAGTGCCCACAATATTTGTATTGTATGAATCTGGAATGCAGAAACTGTGTTTAGAGCCATATAAAAATAAATCCCTAGACATCATAATGCTTTAACATATGAATGTTTTGCCATTAAGAGAATCTTGCAGATGAGAATTTGTACCTTGAAAATTTTATTTTGTTCCATATTATAAAATATATTTATTGTGACACACTAACGCATTATTACCTTACATAATCTAAAAATAGATGAAAAGGTAGTATTTTTTAGCTCAGGATATTTAGTTTGAGTAATATTGGTAAATCAGGTTTGCTTCATAGAAGAATCCTTACAAATTCAATTAATAATTACGTAAATAGGAAGTTACAAGGAGGTATCATTCAACTATGAAGGTATATTATTATTGTGATATTTAAATAAATTTAATTAAAATACACAAAGTATTTAATATGATGTACAAATTCTAGATTGTATTAATTAATTTTGTAAATTGTTTCAGGATCACATAACAAAGTTTCTTATGTTTTATATAACAACTAACCTTTAAAAACAGTGTATCACATGGTTATAAACTGATAAAAAAGAAACTGTACAAGTCCATTATGTAGTTAAAATTATTTTTTTGCTTTAAAAAAATTACCATAAACAGCTTAAATAAAAATCACCGCTATTGTAAATACTTTTAAGTTTGACATCTCTCATACCCTTGTCTATCTAAAAAATAAAGGTTAGTTTTTATATGAAAAAATGTTAAAATATCCTTTTGTTTAGAGATAAAGTTTGACAGCTCACATGAGTATAGGTGGGTAAAAATGGGTAGGTATGTAACTACATGAAAAAATGCTAAAATCTTTTTCTATGATTAGTTAAAACACTAAAAGCTGGGTAAAGAATGTTCAAAGTATAATAAGATACTTACGTTTTAAGTTTGTTGCTTACACTGTACCTACTATTTATTATGATGAAGTGAATAAAAAATAATTCAAACTGGTACCCATGTAAAGAAAATTATAAAAACACTTTTGATTTAATATACATAACAACTTAGAAAATTGGTTTGTAATGTAAAATATGTAAAGGAAAACCATCACAAATGCTACTTAAGAAATCATATCAACTCGTGAATTATGATTTTTTACTTTAACCTGCATGTCTTCGTACTCTCCAGGGTCTGCTAACTACGCAGGTTTTTGTTTTAGTAATATTTAACTGGTAAATATGGTACGTGGCTATTTTAAGTGCGTCGTATAAAACTCGTTTGAAAACATTCAAAATTAGAATTAACTACCTATTAGATAATAATGACAAGTTATTTTGCAGTAACCAAAGCAAAAAATATCTGAAAACGATTTATAACAGAAATATTATTTGTCTCATTAGATAGTAGCAAATTATAGGTATTAGGAAAATGAAATATAGAGAATATTATTAACAAAAAGAAAAGAAAATTGTCGAATGGTTATATTCATATATGCACATCGAAAACGGACACACATTTTGGATAAATAACATAGATTGATTTATAAAAGTAACAATGAAAAAAATTTATATATTAGAATCTCTTGTAATTAATAAATACAAGTACATGTCATTTAAAGTGAAGTCATTGTAAATTATGTAGATATCCAAATCCTTCCCATACTTCATAATTCACTCGGTGTCGGGTGCCTTGCCTGAAAAAGAAAGAATCACACCCATATCGCTACCCCCTATTGTCTATACTTGTCTCTACTTCACCCCACCCATTACTCCTGCACTCCAACATTCCTGTCATTAAAAACATATTTATAGTTATGATAATATTATGATACTGAAGATGAAACTTGTAGTTTCGAAAACGTTCTTATTCAAATAAATGAACAGGTTGATAATACAGTGATCTATTTTTATTTTTAAATCTTAATTAAATTGTTTTGTTTGTTAAGTCTGGTAACTTAATATAATTTATTTCTCTTCTACCCACGTTATGTCCAACAAAACTTCACTTCAGTGAAATACTTATTAACTTATTACACACAAATTCTATTATATTTTTAGTACATAACGATTATTTTGTAAACAAAACCCGAGTCGTTGTTTTATTTAAAGCGAGACCATTACAAATCCTCGGTTTGAGGAAAAATGTGAACATTTAGGATAATAACTTGGTATTATATAACATAATGTAAGCTACCTGATAAATGTATAGTAGGTAGGTATTAATGTTATTTTCATATAATTTTTTGCCTTGTTGTTTGTTAATGCTGAGTTATGAATTATACAAATACTTAACTGTTATTATATGAAACACACATTCTCTTTGTTCTTCCCTTCGCGGTTAATGCAAATTAATTATTGTAATATGCTTCGTAGACATTTTATTAATGGCCATATGTATGTAGGTACATCGAAATGGTTCAATTAATTTATAAATGTATTTCCAAAACTATAACTCATATAATGTCTTAAATTATGTAAAAATATATTTATTTATTATAAGACACAAACTAAATGGTAACTCTAAGGTTTGTACATTCACAGAGTGAAAATTCATTATGATGATATTATACTTTAAATAACACACAGTTTACTTTTTACTTAATTTCAGAGAACTCTTGAATATGTCAATTTATTAACATTGGCGAAAGCGCTCGAGATTTGAATAAATCTAAGTGAAAAGTAAACTGTATGTTATTAAGTATAATATCAAACTAAATGGTGTTTAGTATGTTACTGATGATGGAATAAAATAATAGTTAGTCAAAAAACATTAGTAAATTTATAATTATTTGCTTCTACACAGTTTCTAAATTTCAGATTAATGACTTTAATAAAGGACTTTTTTTCAACTAATGACATTACGAATATCTTTCATTAAAATGTGCAGTGTACAAGACACATAATATTCTTTTCATTTAAGCGATGAGGCATGCTATTTATGCTGAATGTCTTATTTTTTATGTGCATGACACGTAATTCTACTTGCTACCCCACTTATAAGAGACGTCGTGATGGTCTTTTATCTATCTAGACGAGATATGATTACATGTATGTAGTTTCAAAGATTCTCGGAAAGAGCAATGCGATGTACACCGCCAGCCATGAGTATGGGAATAGAAATATTAAAGCTGGGAACGAGGTGTAAAAAAAATATATTTTACCCGTAATAGAATATACACCGTGAAATAGTTTTGTGACATTACTTTATTCAGTAAACTTCTCCTGTCTCAAGGTGATAAATGAAATCAAATTTTTTTAGGAGTAGGTACCTACATTAACATGATAAAGGAACTTTATTGCAATATTACCTGCTTTTACAGTTACTGCTTGAAATAAGTTTTGAATAATTTGCATGCTATTATAATATTAATAATGAAAATGCTTGTGATCATATAACACAAATTGTATTGTTTTATTTAATTGCTGATTTTATATTTAATAATACTTATAGGTCGTGCATATCGATTTTGATTAAAATAAGACTATTTTGTTTTTTAATAAAAATATATTAAATAAAGTTCAATAATTAGTATACCTACTAGCTTTAGCTAGCGAGGGCTAGAACGGATAGGATATGTTGTCCAATATAAAGATGAGGAAAATGGAATATATGGGACACGTAGGTACATCGAAATGAGAAATATGGTTTGCTCTAACTCATTTTGAAGGGAAAGTTTGAAGGTAGTCACGGTGTTGGAAGGCGGCAGATATCCTGGCTAAGAAATATCCGAGAGTAGACCGGAGTCCGGAGAGTATAAGAGCTGTTCCAGTTAGCACAAGACAGAGAAGCCTATGCCAGGGTGATAGTCGACATAAGGGCGGGCTGACACTTATAAGAGGAATAAGAATTAATTTGATATAAAAATAATAAATTCAAATCTACTACTACTACTATATCATCACGGCATATCCCACAAGTGGGTTAACCAGCAGACCAGCTGCATGTAAGAAACATGCAAGCTGTCCTCTTCGTGCCAATATAAAATCAAGACATTCAGGATGAGTGGCAAACCTCATCGCTGAATTTAAGATGTACAATGTCTTAATTTTTTCATACACCTGCCTTTTACAGGACACTCTAAAACTTAAGGAGAAGAGTGGGAGACCAATTCTTCACCGGGTGCTCCACGGGATAAAATTCAAATTCTTTATTATAATTAAGAAAAAAAAATGTTTCAATTTTTAAAATGATATGTTTAACCTATTTCGCATACAATATTATTATAACTTAAATTTAAATTTATAGAGGCAAATGAAATTGATAACGCGTTTTGCTGTGAATTGTGTAATTATTGATTATGCGTTTATTCTTCATACATTTTTTTAAAATTTTTTAAACTGAGTTATATTTACTGTGAAATGTATGTTTTTTGGCATATAATATTGTTTATTATAACTATGATATAGGTATTTATAAAATGCTTCATTTTGTAAAATCCTGTCACGTTTTAAAATAATGTATTTGGTGCCGCAAATAAATAAAATGAAAGAAACATTAGACTAGATATTCCACGTATAAATATTATGAGCAATTATTATTTCAGCTTGATCAAATAAAATATTAGTGGGTAGTGTAGCCTCCCTCAAACTTCTTGATGTGTGAAAACCGTTGAATAGTGATACTATTATTATCTGGTACTTATCTATTTCATTCTTACAGTACAGTAAATTTACCACGATGTATGTAATAAAGCATAACACTGAATACATACATATATATATCATCTAATATTTGTGTGTTCTTTCACTACCTACGTCCATTATATTCTCTTAAGTAGGTATTATTTTTACATTCTCTTTATAGTACTGGTTGTCATGTAGTTTGTCTTGTCTAGGCGATTTGAACACGAAATGTGAGAGTTGTAACTTTTTATTAGGTAATAAATTTTATACATTCAATATAATAATTCAAAAATAGACAAAACAATTTCTTAACGTTAGTAAAAATAATATGACAATTTATATAGCGCCGTATTGTGATATTATCACTTCAAGGGCGCTTTTCATCATCTAGGACATGGGTAGTCAACCTATTCAGCCGGGCCAAATTTCAGAATGGGATTTCCTACTGGGCCGCACTACAATATACTCCATATATGGAACATTTGATAATTTTACTTAACTGTAAAAAAATTCTTCCCCCCCCCCCTCTCGTCCCCAAATTTTAAAATGGTACCTATAGGAATTTGAAATGTTTCAAAAATCCTCGGTTTCTTTAAGAATATATTTTCTGAAAATACCTCTTTCCAAAATTTAAAAAAGTAACGGGTACTTGTACCGACTATTATTAAAAAAAAATGTGCATATGCTTCGTGGGCCGCACGTAGACACCCAACGGGCCGCGGGTTGGCCACCCTTGATCTAGGATCAACATCCACGATGGTCAATTGAATGATCTTGCTTTGTAATAAGTTTGGTTTTTGAGCTACAGTTGTATTGTTTCGTATTTTGATTCCGAAAAGTAATAATCACACTATATAATTGAACACTTATAGGGTAAGGTTGCTTTAGTCGTACCACGGCCTAAGTCGTACCCCGGCAATATCTTATCTGATAGTTATAAATTGCACCATCTAGTGTCGTCAATCTGAACTATTTAGTTGAGTGAGCGAACGTAAAAGAGTGGGCGGCCGGCCGGCTTCCTGAAGCAAAAATATTGAAAAAGTAAGTTTTTGAACAGTTTTCATTAATTTTTTTGACTCATTTGTAAGCTTTTTATGGCAGGAATGTGATACTTACCTATTTTCTTTGTTTACGTCTATTTGTAAGACTTATCTGGCAATAGTTTACGCATATTCAAACAGTACTACATTTTGAGGTTACGTCAGTGGTTTTAGTTTTAAACATAGAAGACCCCGGCCCTTAAGTCGTACCTGTGCAAAAATCCTTACTCATACCGGTACGACTTAGGTATTAAGAAAATTGTTTAATAATTTACTTAACATTTTATCAGGTAGGTAATACCTAAATATGGCGAAGAGAAAGTACTTGGATGCAGGTGGACATGGACGAAGCTTTAAACATACATACCATCACGCCGCTTCCCTCGCGGGGTAGGCAGAAAGGATCGAGCGTCACTTCTTTCTATCATTGCATACTTCTTTCGCTGTCATACAATTCCTCATGCATGCTCTCTTGTTCAATGTGCTCAACACGTGACCGTCCTGTAGGAATTGATTTAAATGATCTTGGTCATTCTGTCCTCATTCATTCTTTCCACGTGCCCAAACCATCTTAACTTATTTACATTCATCCTTGTAATTACACCAACTTTCATTCCACATTCCTTTACTCCTTTCTTATATCACTGAAACATTGAACACAGAAACATCGGAATGGAGAAATTGGATTTAATGAATCCCGTAGAAGATTTTTTTCAAGATATAATAATTCTATTTTCTATGTGTTATTTACTTTATAATTAGGTTTGACAAAAAAAAAAATTTTAAGTTAATCTCAGACTGCATTGTTTATATTTTTTTAGTTATTCATATGATATCTGGTTATTGAGTATTTTTCTATATAGTTTATTAAAGTATTCAAAAGGTATATTTTCTAAGTACGACTAAGGCTATAGGTGGTACGACTTAGGCGACTAGGCGCCTTAGTCGTACCGAAGGTATATTTTTGAAAAACGTTAAAATACCTATTTTGTTTAAAGATTTTCAAATTTCTTTGATTGTCGATTAAAAGGCAACTAAATGAAGATTTAATATATGCAGATGATTTTGTTTTATTTTAATTGCACTAAATATTATAACATTATTTCCTTAGGGGGTACGACTTAAGCAACCTTACCCTAAATATTTGGTTACATTTACTGTTTGTTTAAAGAAGAACTGTAGTATTGAATACTATTTGTTAACAAAGAAAAAAGCTCGTTCAAATGATGTCAATAAATTTTGTTGAAAATTTTAGTTATTATCACTCTATATTTACATACTAAAAAGTTTTTCAATTGGATATGTATGTAGGTACTTGTTATATGAGTTTGACAATAAATTGGTTATCTATAGAAACATTGTGAAGTGATATTATGGGGAAAGCTTTGCTTGCAATGCTTGTGCACTATGCGAATGATACGAGTATTAATCAATATTTCGTGTATGCAATTTATTAGGCTATTAGGTTACTCTGCGTTGCCTCCTGAGAGTTGGTACTGGACCATAATATAATAATATAATAATACAAACTCTTATGTGTGCACTGTGCAGGTACAAACCAGGGCTTCACTGGGGGATAATTAAATAGATATTTATTTATTTCATTTATTATCAAATGAAAATAGCTAACAGTCCCAACATGTCTGTCTATCTATTCCCTCACGTCGCATCCCAAGTGGACTAGGCAGAGAGAACGAAACGCCATATAGATCTGTTTCTACATACTTATTTCGTCTCCTCTACATTCGTGCAACGTCTCGTGCATGCACATCAGTTCCTTTTACTCAACACACGGCCACAATTAAGAATTAGAAATACGTGATCAAGTCACGTAGTTCTCGAACGCTCGCGCTTCTTTACATCCCTTCTCTCTGACAAATATAATATAATCTTTGTGATCCCTTTGCCTTCCAATCGTTTCATAAGTCCAAACCGTCGCGGTTACATTTTACAGTAGGGTATAGGAATGAGAAAAATTAAAACTACGAGTCATTGTTGTACCTCATCACAGACATACATGTGTTGTGTCCAGAGCTATTCGATCTACTCAGGAATCTTACAAAGTATCTACTAAGACCACAGAGTCAAACTGTCGATAGGTTATCTTCGAAACTACGAGAGAAGCCAATGGATTACGGGGATCAGAGAAGAGCAGCCCAGGCACTAAAACAAAGCACTAGTCAATATCAAAATACAAAACTAGGTATCACAAATAACATATTATGAGAACCTATAAATACAATAACAACACTGCAATACAAACATTATATTATCATCAAACAATTTATTATATATTTTTTATATTTATTCATTTTTTACTGCACATACACACATATATAAAATATAAAAGGAAGTGAGAAAGAAGAGTAAAATAAATACAATAAAGGGAGTGGGAGGGGACAGGCGTGATGGGTTTTAGGTTATCTACAATTCAGCGTTGAAATATGCCTCCCTTCCTGAATATCTTATTTTTTGGCACGAAAAAGACGATTAACAAGTTTATTACTTACAGTTACAATACTTATGGGATATCTCTTGGTAGGAGGGGAAGATTAAATTTATACATCATCATAGTGTACGTGATATTAAATCTTCTCCTTCTTCTTCTTCTTCTGCTTGCAGTAGGTCATTGACCTGTTTGCCCGGAATTTGTTTCCTCTTGCGACGCTGAAGACCAACTGTCTTTCCATCTTTTAGGTGGCCTTCCAGGCAATCTTCGTCCTAGTGGAGTGGAGTAGTGATATTAAATGATGACATAAAAATGAACATCATAATGCTTATTTTCATACTAAAATATAGACGTGTGTTCACAAAACCACTCATGTAGTTGTCAATTTATAAGAAATGTAAAGGTGTATAACTCGAGTATTTGGAAATACGATTGTTATCTTAGCTACTTATGACGGAAGTTGTCACAAAGAATAATACTAAAATACATACGTATCTAGGTATATGTAAAAGCACTGAAATATTCATGTCTTTATTTATTTTTATTAATACATTTATATGCTGTAAAATGAATTGAACATTATTGTGGTTGTATCGATACGTCAAACAGAATCATTCAATTCATTTAATGAATACATTTAAATACTTTTATGTTCTAATACCTACATAATTATTTGTATGTACATACATACTACATACAAGACTGTATAATGTTGTAAGCTTGTCATGTATTATAAAAGACAAATGCCATTTATTGTCTAAAATAAATAAATAAATATTTTTAACAAATTAACATATAAAATAACATACGCATAAAAATCTGTGATATTTTTAGTTTAGATATACTTCGTTATGTGTTCGGCACATTACAACCAAGAACACCATATGGAAATATCTATATAGGTATATATATAAAGAAAATTTTAGGTCAATAAATGACAAATAATAGAATCTGACAAACTATTTGAATGCTTGTATGTGTCCCATTTCATAAAATTTTACAACCTTATTCTTCGTAGAGTAAAATGCTAAGAAGGTACTTAGAAAAATGTTTATTTATTGCTACAGAGTTAGGCTACTCCATTACTTTGTGAATATGTTATTCAACCAGACTGTTATAATACTTTTTATATTCGTATAAACATTTTGTACGTCTATGAGACGTTGAAATTTAAAGGGTTGGTCCGTTATTTGGGAAATCTATTTATTTGAATACATGTACTCATATAAATGTAGAAACATTATACATCTGTATTCCAAAAAGGTCACCCAAATTTTCGACAAAAACTTTCGCAGAGGATAATTTCACGTTTTTTGCTACCGTTTTAATAAAAAAGTTAAAAAAATACATGTTCATATGGCACCTATTATTAAGGGTAAAAAGAATGTTTTTGCAATGATATTTTGATAATACGCCGAGATATCGTAACTTTTGAAGCAAATTGGATGTCATTCATTCATTCATTTCTGTCGGTCCCTCAATCCTGAGGATCGTGACCATCATGCCTCGTTCTGTAGACCATCTGTCTCCATGTTGAGCGATCCTCTGCCATGTGTAAGGCCCCATGAAGTGAGCTCTGTGTGGCCTCCTTAATTTGGTCGCTCCATCTTATTGGCACTCTGTTAATTAATTATTGGATGTCATTAGTTAAATTAAATAATACAATTTCAAATATAGTTTGTTTTATACATGTAGATATTATGTTTTATAAATTTACCTTACGTAAAAGCATGTACTAAGGCTCTGCCTGACTGGTTGCAGTGAAATAAAGTAAAACTTTCACCTTATAAATGTATGTTGTATCGTCTAACTCCACATATCGTGTTATTTAGAGTTGATGTAATAGAAATGCGGAAGAGGAATGTATATATGGGTAAAGTTATGCCAAAAATGTATGTAAATTCTGCCTAAAGCACATTCTTTATCTCAAATGAGTGTAATATACACTTACTATTTCCCTACAACCTACAATACTATCGGGGACAAAAATAATGGTGCAGTTCAGAATCATATTATGTATGTGTTCCAAAGTCGACAAAGTGTGTTATTAATAAATTAAATTTTGTAAAAATAATTAAAGGGACGGTCTTTTTTGTAACATGTAATACTTATTAATATTCATATAAATAAGAGGGTATTATTTTCAATTTACTTAAATGAATTGACAGAACCAATCAGAAACCTCGATTGGAGAACCATTGAAAAAATATTAGTAAATATTCTAAACATTTGTTGCTGACTGATCGAACTAGCAGCCGATAAAGTATTGAACTTAATTGTTCCGGCGCCATTTAGACGGGAGATCGCGATCCATTTGAGATCTGAAAAATGAGATCCCAAAAAGATGGTTGCTTCTAAGGTTTGCATAAAGCGTCTCTCGATTGGTGGACCTTACATCGTGACAGTGAGAATGGTGGAATTGGTGAACGTTGTCCATGGACACCGAAAGTGATCACTTAAGCCAGCCTAGAGCCAATTTGTAAGCATTGGGACACCTTTCTCACTTCTTCAGATTAGATTTTTCAATATCGATAAAAAAATTAGTAAATATTCTAAACATTTGAATTGACGGAGTTTTAAAATAAAAGCTACATAAACTCCCTCGCACTACATACATATTACATGTTTGTTTTACAGAAATTTCGCACATACAGATAACACATTATATGATAATTGAAAATAATACGACTTTTATGTATTGAGACAAATGAAAGCAATAATAAGGTATTATTGGCACATAGTTATTTCTTTACTGTTTTTTCTTAATATGTTGAAATTTGTCAAGACTTATTTTATTGTTGGTAAATTCGTTGACTTATTATTTTTACGATAGATAGAGTTCCATAAAATATCCATATGTTTTTGTTATTATTTTGTTAATGTCCGTAAGCCGTATGATGTTGAAATAAATAAATTTTGGTATAAAGTAGGTATACGTATTTAAAAAAAAAAGATATACAGTATCTGGGTTTTGTTATAAACCCAAATACAACCTTATACACCTTTCACAGTAAGCTAAAAGCTTGTGTCGTGAAAGGGGAGTTTGCCGGCACCTGGGATCGAACCCCGGATTCCTTGTTCACAAAGCCGAGACTCTACCTCTAGGCTTCCGATGAACTGTATGTAACTATAATTCTTTTTTAATTCATGTGATCAATTATAACTTTTTTTCAGACATATCACTCTATTCCTACGATATTTACATTTTTGTAGTAACTGTTTCTCACTCTCTAAGTGTACCAACACAAAAAGCTTTATACCGATATAATAAAAAAAAAACATGTTAAGTAGGATGTCTCTTATGTCTTGACTATGAATTGTAACATTTTTAAAACATCTGTAAAGTGAATCTTATTTCTAACAATATAATAATACCAACTACGTTAAAAGCTTAACGAAATATAAGCTTAAAAATAAAACAAATATGGTAGCTATTTCGTAAGTGTGATAGGTATTATAATCATTTGGGATATTGAAAGAAACAGTTCTTATTTAGACACAATCTTAAGATTGAGTTAACCTTCTTTAAAAAAACCTATAATAAATTTAAATAAACAAAAATGACAGTAACGATCTCAATACTGCATTATATTATGTGTATAATGTATCGTAGATTCTCAAAAAAAAACAGAGGAGGGATAAGTGTCTTAAAAAGCCCACGTAATACAATGCTTCAGAAGGCATTATTATTATTGTGGATTTCCTATATTTGTAAGATGTAATTGTTAAATAATGTCAGAAAAAATCATTTAACCAAAAATATTGCATAATAAAAGTTAATGTACCAGCATCAATTTAAAATAGCTATTCTTGTATGATTTTTGTTTGTTAATCAAGAACGAAAATAATATATTCACAAATATAAATGTTTCTATGTTACAAAGTTACAACGTCAGAATACCAAATATTTACATCCATGGGCTGCGTTTCAGAGTTTGTTTTCCAAAAATATATATTCATTTACTTAGCTACCTTCGATACTTCCGAAACTATAATTAGGGATTAGAGTTAACTCAAAATATTATTAATCCGTAAAATCAATTTCCATTTAAAACGAAATGCTATAAATATCCTAAAGTAAATATCTACCGTAATTATACTCCTACAAATACTTGGACTAGAAGGATTACTTGAAACTTAAGTAATTGTTTTTTGTAAGATTTGTTACGCAGATTTATAGCGCTTAACAGATAATCCCATTTATTATGAGGGAAAAGTTATAAATATAATTGATTTTTAATTTTATCTTACCATTCAATATTTTCAAATATTTTTTTATGCAAAAATATGAAGTATGTACACCTATATGGACATATAATTTTATTGTGATGCAAAGAATATACGGGCAGCCTTTGTTGAAGAAATTTAGTTTTATTAAAAAGTTTGTTGTATATTTTGACTTCTATAAAAACGTTTTGTAACACCACATACATACACACGAATCTCACTACAGATTATTCCTGATTCTATTGAAAACTTGATGATACATATTATATTATTCATGAGGAGCTAAAACTTCAAACAATGGCAATAGTAGAAGTAGTTGCTAGAAACGTGTAGGGAACAGATACAAATAGCTGAAGTTGATTTATGAAAAAATAGTTTTCAATAACTAGACATATTACGAACTGTGATTAGCCTTAGTTTTCACTATTCAAATAATTTAAATGATAATACATATAATATGTACGAGCCTTTGTTTAAGTTAATAGTAATAATCTTATTCCTATATTATTGTCGGGATCGATATTGTTTATATATTGTTTGCCACCATCCTGAATGCATTATTTTATATTGGCACGGAGAGGATGGCTCACATGTTTATAACATGCAGCTGGCCTACTGACTACACTAATATGGGATATGCCGTGATGGCATAGTAGTGATAGTAGTAGTACTTGACAGACATACGGGGATACTGATGACCACTATAATACATACATACTACGAAAAAGGACATAAAATCCTCATGCAAGTTTCTTCACTAGGTATGAGGAAGATTTTTCAATGTACGGTGATGACGAATGATTAAACATTTCATTGACATAGTCGATTATTAATTTATTCCAATAATGGATGAAGATGTATTAATGCTTATCATTATGACGCCATATAACTTCAATGTATTCACATGTATGTAAGTGTGTTTAATGTACCTATGTACATGTAATAGTAGATATATAATATATTATTAACATAATTATACAGTGTTCTTGTGAGATAACATAGCTCAAATATAATATTATATATGTTATCGTTGTTAGTTTTTCATTAAGTTAGATCATCTTTTTTAAAAAACTGCCTCGGTAATTTATAATGAATATGGAAATTAAATGACAGCGTTAGCATGAAAATGTGTGATGAATATTTAAATGTAAACAACTCTAGGTGGCACTAGATTATTGATTGGATCGAGTGCATATGAATCTATACAACTACGTATGTAGGTATAATACTTTACTTATTCTTAAGATACAAATTCTATAAAAATGTAATAGGCGCTTAACCTTCAGTGTAAATTAACTATTTAATATATACTATGTTGTAAATTTATATTCACTTGTCTGATATGTACCTACGTATTTCTACATACTTGTAGCATAATGATTAATTATATTGTTGTACGAGAGATTTGAGAAAGGTGCTGTAAATACAGATAATAGTTGATATACTATACATTAATAAATTAATAGTAAACACTATTTACCGGTGATAGTGATACTAAGTAATGAATGTTAAAACATTCAACTGCATGATTTAAATAATGTTATGTAAGCGTAAAGTTTGCATATTCGCATTGCTTCAAAATAACATTTCTGCAGGGTTACTCTTGACAAAACTGAACACGATCTTAATCTAGTCTTGATCTTGATCATACGACGCATGAAGGGACTTTTGTTTGCGTGTATTTTTGGCCAATAGTCACTTCGTGCGTCGTATGATCAAGATCAAGACTAGATTAAGATCGTGTTTAGTTTTGTCAAGAGTAGCCCTGCTGAAAGAAAAGATTTTATGTGAGTAGTGGTTTGATATTGTTCACAGTATGCTTATACTACAAAAAATAATAGTTTCTTGTTACAATACGAGACCATCGAAAATATTTAGTCTATTTGCTAAGTATGTAAATAAACAATTTCAATTCGCGATGCGGTACACTTGGCCGAGAATATAGGGGGATGACGCAGAGTTGTCGTCAAAGTGAAGAGAGTGAGAGAAAGGAAGATAGGTGAAGTGACATTACATTTGTCACAAAGACGTTGCCGTTTTCAGTAAAATTAAAACAACTTCAAAAAAATCTGCTTTAAATGCTCGTCTCAGGAGTATAAATTTACAGTCCCATATCATTTAACTGGATAGGTGCGATGTATATAATTATTTACAGGGAGTTAGACATTTCTTAAAATAATCAGATTATTCTGTATCTCAAAGATTTCATGTTATATTAAACAGAAGTGGAGAAAAAGTAAATGTGTATTTTACAAAAAATAGCTGCTTGTTTTGAAACTACATATTTATGTAGATAGGTAATGTATACGTTGTACATTTAAAAAAATGTATGGAATAGTTTGTAAGTATTATTTCATGCTCTTGTTTCCTTATTTACTGGGATATATTTTGCTTATTCACCCGTTTGGGACACCAACAGAATATTTGATCGCCACGAATAAGCCATGACATTGCCAGGTAACTACAATAGTCCTTTAATGTGTTATTTCAGACATATTACATTTTCTTGCCGATATTTTTTCTTCACTCCACACGTGTTATGTAAAATTTGTTAAACTTCAATGTATCATCTATTTTCGAGGAATTAACTACATATGTATGTTTTTAAACGAGTCGATTCTTTAATGCACTTTTGTTACTAGATTGTACATACATATATATAGATCGCGATGTTCAATATTTTGAATAATATAACGTGTTTAACTAGTCAAGATATTTAAAAAAAATGTGGTTTTGTATATGTACTATACTGCATATAATTCTACATTTATTTATTGATATATTTATTAATTTTAAGAACGTAATAATATGTCATAAAGTCTACCTAATTGATCATGAGCCCATACCAAGGCAGGCTGAATGTGTTAGAGAAGATTTGTTCTTTACTCTTTTTATTTCAATGCAGACTTTGTTATTTCCAACAAAACAAACATCTTGTAAATTTATTGCATAGTTAATATATTAATAATTGCACACACAGACCTTACTTTAACCAAAAAAATAAAACCGGTGTCTGGTATGCCACACTGGTAAAAAAAATAATGTTGTCTAGCCGTCAAATCAAAATAAGTAATTCGCATAAAAACCTACCTACTCTTTTCACTTAATCATTTGTATATAGGTATGTAAGTTAAATTGTATGACTGTGGAGGAGGCGAAAGAAGTATGTAAGGACAGATCTAATTGGCGTTCCGTTCTCTCTGCCTACCCCACTTGGGATACGGCGTGAGGTAATAGATAGATAGATAGTTTGTTCTTTTCTTTAGTTTTATGTAACTCTTATGCGCTCGGAAATCAGCATTTAGTCATTTTGACTAAATAATCATAAGTGAAAATTAAACAGTGTTTGAGTTTAACATTTTAAAAACTCATATTTGTATACATCTATTATATCGTATTATACCAAAATAAGTACATTTTTTATGATATAAAATTGTCGCGAACACTAATAATGTCAATTTACATAAAATGTACTTCATTGAATCGAATGAAATCTCAAAATAATTAAATACGCTTTTGGTTCTCTGTAGACAGTTGTTATAAATAATAAATTCAATGGAGTGTATCGTTAAACCTACATCTTGAAAATGATAAATCGTATAAATTAATTATATTGAGTCACATTTGAACTTTCTTCTAACATTTGAGTAAACATTTTCATTGAAAATAATACTTATTATTTCTCACGTTTATAATTTTATCTATTTTCAATAATATTGCAGCTTAAATTATAATCGTATGTAAATAATTAACGCATTTTGGACGTGACATGTATGAATATCATATAAACGTTTATTTTTTATGATAATTATTATAATATAAACGCTAATTTTTATGATAATTATTTATTATTATTGTTTACTTTTTATCTTTTCCGAATTGTGCTTATTTACGTAGTTACATAAATATGTTTTATGTAAAATATTTCTTCCGAGACACCCAAAGAATTCATAATGTGTTAAAACGCTAATGTAGGGCTTTAAGTTTAACAAAAGTAATTATTATTTAGTGAGTGTAATACCATTGTTATATTTTGCTCAGTTGATTAAATATTAAGATTTTTTCATCCTTTAGGTACCTATCTCCATTTCTGGAAGGTTTTGAACTACATGATGGTTATTAAAAGTCAATTCATTTGGCTTAAAAAGTTAAATTGTTTTACGTTTATGATTTCAACATAATATTTATAAATTATAAAGAATATTATAATATTATTATAAGTTAAAATATAATTACAACTGGAGACTGAATTTTATAACATTAACATTAACATGTATAGACTATTCACACAGACCGAGCTAGTCCCAAACTAAGATATGAATCTTGTATTATGGGTACTAACACGACGATACACATATACAATGCACTAAACACATATACAATATACATGTAACACCCAGACCCAGGACAATCTGAAAAAGGTCATTCTTCAGAAGACCTTTTCTCATGAATATGATAATTATAAAAATCTTCATCGCACAAAAGATTAAAAAAAAAAAAAACAAAACAACAATAATTGAACAAATGATTTTGTGCCATGGGCGACAAGTAAGCCTCGGGTGTTATGGAACTTGAAGCGATTCTTAAGAAATATTTGAATGCAATTGTACATTTTATTCGACAATAGCTCTATTACAAGCAATATACATACAATGGTAGATATTTTATAAAAACATCGACGCACTCGCATCTATTCCCCAGATGTGCATTTACTAAGTAACATCAAAGTAAGCAATAAATAACTGTTCCCTCGCATTACAAATAGTACTTGCTTCTCACCCGAAGTGTAAATATAATAAGTTTACATACACAATATTTCTTTGTGTCATCATTTTCGAAGCATTATTAAGAGATTTACGAATTAGAAGAACTTTTTTATGTAACGGAAATAATATTTGTGTGCTTATTTTTGGCTAGAATCCTAAATCTGTTCAATATGTTACATGTATGACATATTTTATAGGTCGTATTTTCTCACATTTCGAAAGTTTTTATTGAGTTTTTCGTAGAACAACAAAACAACGTGTGGCTCCTAACACTTAATCTCTTTGTGTTTTCTGTTATATTGAAATAGGTACCATCTAACTAAAATTAACAAAAACCATACATTTTCTTCCCAACGATTGTCTGCTGGAAGTTTTATAACAATTTATTTAATACAATATCTCTTTGTCTGTTGATGAAGAATAGAATTTTTCATCTTGGTAATTAACATAAGTACGGATACAACAACAATATTATTAACTGAGAAAGATTAAATATTTTTGTTAAATCTCGAATCATTCTCCCTTTTGTTTTTTGATGAATAAGCACGGCCACCGCTTTGTAATGAATCTACTACATATGTAGGTAATATCATAATAAACCGTTATTAAGGATGGTGTTACGTAAGAGAAGATTTTTTTACTGAATTATTTATATTATACAAGTACAGTACTACAATACTACAAGTATAGTAGTCTTTCACACATTCATCTATTTATTTCACGATCATCAAAATGATATACTTTATAGTGTATAATATAGAATAACAAGCGTCTCATTGTTCGCTTAATAAGGTATATATAGACGTATAGATACATCCTGAGCAGTCATATACATATAAAGTACTTAGTTCATTATAATTATTAATATACTTAGTGTATAGGATTATGAGTGTATAATATAGGAGAGAGTCCCTATGAAACGGACGTCCCATGAAGCGGACAAAAGCTGGTATTCGTCTCCTGTTGGAACTACCATGAGATGTTTATTGAAGACGCTTACTAACACATTATACCACGGAAGTATGACAGTTCTGCTCCTGCATTTGACCTTGATACAAAAGTTTGATTTTTTTATAAGATATAAGTAAATTTTTGTCACACAGTTCCAAGTTCACTAAATTTTAATATTTTTATTAATACAATTTTTGTTTTAAAATTCAGATAACTCATTATCTTAAGTAAATAAAAAAGTTGAAATAGTTTTAATAGTATGTGGATTTATAAAATATCACATCTTTATTTAAAATTTCATAGAGTCCCATGAAGCGGACACAAAAAGTACAATGAAACGGACGTCCGATTCATATTAAAAAAATATTAAAAAAAAGAAAAACGAATCTTCAATATCCAAAGCATCGGAAGGAAGCAGCACATGTCCTGGTACTCGTAAATCATATGTGGCCAGTGAAAAAGATTGGTTGAAGTGCAAGGTATTCCAGATATAGGCACATGAAACATGTGATGTAAAAAGAACACTGAACATGTAAAAAAATATTTTTTCACGTTATAACATTTTATTTTAATTTCTGCTATCTTCTGCACCAGAAACCGGAATAATGAAATAATAATATAATGTCAATAAAATCGTAAACAGTCATTTCATTACTATGTCCGCTCCATGGGACCCCATGTCCGTTTCATGGTAATCGTTCCATGAAACGGACATATTTTTTATTTTAGAATTTTACATGTAAAAGTATCTAAAAGATTTTTTAATATTTTTTATTTAGTGCATAACAGAGGTGCAAACTACGTAGTTTGTGGGTATATGATTATCTTTCGTGAACAATTAAATGCAACCGATATATAAGACTTTCCTCAAAAATGTCCGTTTCATAGGGACTCTCCCCTACCTAAATTACATATGGGCTAGCAGCTAGAGTCTATAACGCTAACACTTGCGAGCAAACGAAAACTGAGAAGTGTAGGTACATCGTGCCATGGAGAGACATATGCTGGGTATTAGCTTGAGAGGCAAAAAAGAAATTAAACCATCCGACAAGAGACAAAAGTCGTCGACGTTGTTGGTAGAGTCTGAATGGTATGAAATGGCAATAGGTTAGTCATGTGGTAAAATAAGAGGATGGCAGATGGACTTCCAGAATTCCTGAACGGAGGCCGTGGGAGGACAAAAGAAGCGTAGGAAGACCCCAAAAAACATGGGTTGACGATATTATCCAGATGATGGGAAAACAATGTTATCGTGTTGCTTGAGATAGGAAAGTGTGGAAAAGTTTTGAAGAGGCCTATATCCAGCAGTGAAGAGAAGAATGCAAACTATAAGTAAGTAAGTAAGTAAGTAAATTAGTGTGCCTAAATTAGAGTACTCACAAAATACCTCATACCATTAATAGTATTATAGTAAGTCAATGTGAAATTAATGTATTATTATTTTCTTTATAATCTGTTAAAGGTATTAGACGTTTATTATGTAAATAAATATATTAAGAGTATTATCTTCGTGAGAATATATTTGAGAAGCATCGAACATACAAAAATGAAATCAAGGTCCGTGACTTGTAACATGACAAAGCATTATGAATTGTTTATAAAGGAGTAGGTACTTACATATGTAGTGTATTCTAACAACGGTCAGTTCTAGTTTATATATGTAACTACTATTACCTTACCGGAGAGGATAGAATAAATTAATAGATCATGCTTCCTCTGGTCTATTGAAAATCAACCTTTGTTTTCCATGAAATTCATAATTTTTCATTAGAATGGGAATTGTAATAGAACATGAAAGGCAACAATGTTGTAAATAGTGAACACATTTTAATACCATAAATTTGCCTTTGTCATCGTTATTATGTTTGAAAAGTCTATTACACATATTTTACTTACATCTTTACAATTATTTTTATAAATTATGTATAATTTCATGCAATTGTTGAAGCGGAATGTTTTGTAATATGCTCAATGAAACGCTAGTGCAGAGTGGATACTTTTATGTAGGTATGTAATATACGTTTAAAGCATTCCGAGAAATTGTTTTTTACAATTTAAAATGGGCGTTCTACTATTGTATAATATATACTCTTAAATGATAGGCATATCTCACGATAGGTATACAGTATCTACAAGTAAAACAAAAATTAGAAATGTTGCGAAGCCATTTTTCTCGAGTTCAGGAATAATATTTCTCTTTAGGATATTTAGCACATTAGAGTCGGCATCTGATATTTTGTGAAAAAGAATTATAATGCGCATATATCTTTGGTGTAATTTATTTACACCCTCTCCCTTTAAAATGTTTATCTTAGCGAAAGATTTTACGTTTCTTTTTAGAGCTTTTGTACATTCAATTATTTATGAAATTGTATCAAAACAGCTGTAAGAATACACATGGTTAGAAGCATAAATATTCATTAATAATAAGAACTTACTTTAAGATATGGGATATTACTTTTAGATTTATTGTATAAAATGTCACACACATAATCATAGGTATTCTACAATTAGATGTACGTACATACATAAAATGTAGGTATTTCCAATTCACTATATATTATTATCTCTCAACATGTGTATCATGTTATTATTTTGCTTGCTATTATAATGTCTCACGCGTAATAAATTTTGAACAGAAAAGGAGGATGTAATTTTGCCATTGATATCAAACTGTTCATTGTGTTTTGTCTTTTATGTCGAATAGACACAAGACCTTTGTGAAATATTATAATAGTATTTATCAATATTTAATTATATTGTTAAACCTCCTTGTGAAGGAGCGTTCATGCTTTTTATATACCAATGACTTTTCTAATTTCTATAAAGTTTGGTTTATTGTTACCGGAGTTTGATATTCTCGATTGTATACAAATGAAATAAGGAAACAATAAATATTGTCGAAAAACAATCAATCAGTCTAACTACGTGTCTTTTGTAGAAATATTTCATTATTTAAAAAAATACGGTGTGACCTTTTTCAATATTATTTGTTATAAATCTTCATTCATTTAATTTAGTACAGTAGAAAGGACATCTTTTTCATTTCCTTTTAAAGAAAATTTCTTTTTATGTTTCAAAGTAATCCTTGCCATACGAAGTAACTGATTATTGGAACATTTTTAGTATAAAAATATAATAGTTGTATGAGTTATGTTTATTATTCCATGAAACTGAAAGTCTTCATATATGTAATTGTTCTATTTTTTAATTTATTTTTATTCAATAACACCCACATTATCAAAATAAATAAACACTATACTAATATATCAAATTCGTAAATTGATTTTATAATTACTTTTCATAGCAATTACAATGTAACAACAAAAAGTCTAATATGATTGCAAAATCAGATATAAATGAATTAATTTGTGCACAAAGTCTTGAAATATTCAAAGCGCTATGTTTCAAGCTGGGTATGCCTTTTAACATTTTTTAGCATTGAATTTATTACAATTACACTTGTTTCATCCTTGAGTTTATTTTGAATACATAATTTACATATTTTCATACATATTGCTCAAATATTATCTTCAATAAACACAGACATATGCTAGGTAGCTTTTTATACACAATGGAAGTACAATTTGAGTAAACGGATTATTTTTTTTATTTTATTACACATCCTAAATGTACGCAGACAAGACAAACATAATTTAAGAAGGTCGTGTCCTTTATATACCTATGCATATTGAACGCATTTTATGTCTGTTTTGTTAGTAAATGTGGAATTTATAACATATATAACTTGTATTACATTGATTCATCTTCTGTCTGCATACTTGTTCATTTAAATCAAGTTTTGTTTTTGAAATAGCAATTTTTATCTTAGTTTGTGTGGTTAATTTTATAAAATTTCGTACGTGAAAGCATAATGTATTATATTATATTGTACGTAATACATATAATAATAAGTTATACAATTATATCCTTTGATATATCAGATTTTAAGCGGCACGGTACTCCTATACCTCCCTGAAATCTATCTCGTCGACGAAACTCTTAGGCGACTGGTTCTACAAATTTGTAGAAACGAACAGAGCAAATGTTTTCAAATTCACAATGAGGAGCTTCAGCTTCGCGTTGCCATTTGCCTGTAATGGATTACTAAAGGATCTAAGACAGAACCAGTCTACTGCTATATTCAGAAGCAAGTTAAAAACCCTACTGTTCAGGAGAAGTCATGATGCTCTAGAGATGGTCACAAATTTAAACGGCAATATATACAAATCGTCAAAAGTTATATCTATATGTTAACAAAGAAGTTTTTGTGTTTTAAATTCCATGCATAAAGAGAAGCAATGAGCGCTGAGAAAAAAAATCATCGTACGTATAACTTAATTTTCTAGATGAAAGTGCAAAATTGTTTTTTCTACATAAAGATTTGCCTTAAACATTCGGCGTTCTTTGGTAATGTACACATAAGGCAATCAAGTGGAACAACACAATACACGTGCTTTGAAACTTTTGTTTCGTCCTTATTTCAACATTGAGTAGGTAGTAAAACTAGACTTATGTCACGTAATAATACAATATGCTCTTATAATAATATTATAGATACCTACCCATCATCTACTTTCATCAAATATTTCTGGTTATAATAATATTATAGGTATTATATTTACCTACCTTATATCTCACGGATATTTCATGAAACTAACTGTTCGGTAGCTCTCACAAAACACATTGGTAATTAATTTACGTAGTACGCGACCCGCATATATTAATTACAACAAAAAGGATGACATTACAAAATGTTCAATTAGTTCTTGATTACAATATTATTAGTAGTATTATGTGTCCCAATTGCTTGCAAATATTTCATTAAAAGTACTGAAATTCATAAAATAACTATTTTAGTTTTATCTCAAGATAATTTACTAGAAAGGTGTAAATCATTTATGAATGTGAGGTAATGAGAGAAATGTGTAAGGATAGATCATGGCGCTTATTTTTTATACTGCTAACTTCACATTGGATATAGTAAATTATATTTTAAATTCAGTCTTTACACATACTAAGAACATAAATGGTATCAAAATTTTATTTTATCATAAATAATCACCGGAGACTTACATACCTACCGTGCTAAACTTATTAAACCGTACTAAACTTAATTCTTAAAAAAAAAACAGTTTTACCTTAAAGATGCAAATTGTGCTTAATTTCAAAGAATAACTAAGAATATTATGTTATTTTAAATTTGCGAAAATGTAGCGGTGACATAGTTAACCAGGAAAATTATTTTATTGAACGTTACGCTAAACGTCAATCTTGTCCAAAACAATTTTAATTATAGTGACAGGTGTCTCCTCAGGTCATCGTGAAAATTAATGAAGTTTTTTGACTTTTCAAAAAAATCTTTATACTTTTATTGTAAGCTGCCTGTACATTACCTGATTAAATAAAACATTAGTTAGTTTGCTAAAAAGTTTATATTTTTTAGTTTAAGCAACTTTTAGAATTGAATTTATGACCTTAAAAATTGTCCAGTCATCTTTAGGAACTCGTAAAGGAATGAAAGGCCGGATGTTTCTGATCTTTGGAATATTTGATTTTAAGATAAATTATCCCAAGAAATCGCTTTATACTGAAATACCAACGTATTCAATTTTGAATCTGCTAGATTTACATCTTTACTTTGATTTTCTCAACGTACATACATAAATAAAGTTATTAAAAATAACAAATTTAGTACTTTGAAGGCACTCAGCGCTGTTTTGCATAAGCATTAACGTAATAAGCTTGCAAGTATAGAGGAGTTTGGGCCCATGAGTATTTCATAAACCAATTCCAAGTTTGAATTTCAAAACGCGCTGAATATTACTTACCAGTGCCTACCCACTTTAAGTAATCAGATAAAATTTTACCATAATATTTATATAATTGAATATACTCGTATTTTTTCGTTTAAGATAATCTCTAAGGATCATTTTGGGTAAATTTATGCTGGAAAATAATTATTTGTGTTTTGTGCATCGCGTGCGAGATTGATATTCTTAATAACATTTTGAGAGTGCGTAGATTATTCAAAAAAGGTATGCGGATTTTGGAGAAGTATTTAAAAGTTAATATTGTCGACAGACGGTACTAAGTAGAAATTCGTTTTACATAAAAAATATAAAACACTCTTGTTTAGTTCTTGTACATTGACTTAATGTATTAATCTCGAGTCGTCTATCGAGAACTTCCACTCACATCCTCACAGTTTTGATTAGCCCGATGATAAAAGCGGGAGCTTTTGAAATCCGGTTCGCGATAAGAAAGTCACTATGAAAGTGTTTTATTTTATTTTTATTCATAATTTGCTTTATTTCTATGAAACAAAATTTCTTATATTCCCTTCCCTTTTTGTTCAATCAAGATGATGGCAAATATTTATAAATTACTTTTGGTAGGTTCATATATTTTTAATTCTTCAACGTACATTTAATTTATCTAGTTTTTTTTTCCGTGGCAATCCTTCCCTCACATTCCAGTGAAATGTTTACTTAATTACCTACAATAATTCTTCACTGGTGGATAGACATTCCTACGGTCAATTTATATCCTCTTTTCTTGTTAATAGATATGTACATAGTAAAACAACATAATAAATAACGTTGTGTTTTCATAGAATTAAAACGCATTTAAGCTAAGAATTGTTAGAAGTAGTTACTTATTACATTAACTTAATCAATATCTAGTTATTACATGTTCCCAATATACCTATACATATACATTACAGTGAACTTATTTTGATTATAGTGGCGTACTATTTTCCGAATTGGATAATCAACCCTTAAAATAGAGTTTCTGAATTCGATGAAAATCCAATTAAGAAAGCACAGATATAAATATTGGACCAAAGTATTTCGAAGTTACATAATTGATACATGCTGACGTTGAGGGTTTGCATATTATATTTTTTTATTATGAGGTTCCATACATAGATCTGATATTATTTTATTGTTTATCAACAAACTATTGGTTGGTAAGTTCGACTGGAATGGCTTTATTAGTTCGTTCCAATAATATTATTTATGAATGCGTTTCTCCTACATAAGTTAGTATCTTTGTGTATGGACGTAAGTTTAGATATTATCTTACTTCGTCAATTTAAAATGATATCATAGATTATTTGTACTGGATGAATGTGTGAAAATCTTATTTTAACAGTTTTCTCATATTTGATGGCTTTATAAAAAGACTTTAAATAAATATAGTCTAATTAATAAGCATTTATACTTAATTTATTTTTATAAAAAAATCAAGACTACATTCGTTTAGCACAAGGGGCGATAAATATCTCAAAGACTTAACAAAGATATTTTCTTTAGATATACTTATCACTTTTAGAAACAGGGAAACCTTCGATAGCTCTAAATAAATTATCCAATAAGTATATAAGTTGGCTCGCGTTTGTTCGGGAAAGTTATATTTTTATAGCGCAAAAAAGACGATTTTTCTTACGTAGTAAATTATAAGACACTCCCTCAGTTACAATCAATTTTATATATTGAAAATTTAGTTCTTTCGTAAAATCTTGTTAGGTCGTTAAATAGTTTTACTTAAATATTTTTTAAAAAATGACACCCTTATCCAAAGTTTTATTTTCCATTATATTCAGTAAAAGAATGGCAGCAGACAGCCATCATTCTAATATATTAATAGAATGAACCTGAAATGTCACCCAAAAGTCATCAATCTGGAAATGGACTGTCAAACGAAATGGATTATTATTAGACCTACACGTATGTATGTATGTACATATTATACCCTCACCGATGCGTTCTCATCTAAGTGATAAATTAAAAATAAGTTCATACCAAAATATATCTCTTGTAGTTTATCCATATATTTTAATTATAAGTTTAAGTGGCAAATATGTTTATAATGTAAAATATGGTTTGATTAAACTGAAATACCTAATTTGGATACCTACAATTTTTTTGGTTTTTTAAATAACATTGTTACAATAATGTGTTACAATTGCTTTGTGCAGTAGAATTTAACACCAGAGCCCGTAGACAATTTGTACTTGGCGATCGCCTACAAACGAATTTTCGTCAATAACTGCAACAATAACGCATAATTATACGGTACGTGTAGGTAGATTGTCGAAAAGTTCGCCAGTAGACGATCGCTAAGTACAAATTGTCTACGGGCTCAGACCTCAATTTAATAAGACAACGAATTTATTCGCGAGTATAACTTGTACAAGATACATATATAAAATGCTTTCTTTTGATGTTATTTTTACTTCATTTTCTCAATAAGGAATGTACGGAAACTGTTATGTCGGTTCACTGAAAAAGTTCAAATAAGCCAGTTGAACTATTTTGTGTTGAAATGAAATACTGAGCACCAAACAAAACTGAAATAAGGTTAGACTACTAACGTCGCATCATCTGATTTTCCATAGCAAATATGAAATTGTATCAATTGTAATACTGATTATTTATTTAGTATCACGTTTCTTGGCTTTAAAATAAAGTAATAAATATTTCAAAGACAATATTCTTTTATGTTTAATTTTACTACTAGGATTCACTAACTAGTTTTTTTTGTATATCGGGTCGTAGTAAAATAATTTATCGAATGAATGAAATGAAATGAGTCTCGTATCATACGCAAAAGTACGAGTCTCATAAGTCTCTGTCCGACTGTATGCAGTGAAATGGAGTATAACCTTTACCTAATATATACCATCTGGGATGAAAATTAGATAATACAGTCATCCTTGTAATTATAATATATAGATATGTAAACTTTATTGAGTGACAAGTTTCAATAGCACAATTCTATAGGTACTTATTTATATTAAAAGGTTTCGGTATAACATGACGATCTAGCAGGAAAGATAAAAGAACAAAGAAATAATACAATCAATTTGAATAAAACACTGAAATAAAAAAAATCGTATTAAAATGTTTAGATTCCATCTAAAACGAAACTAACTAAACCGTAAATCATTTTGTATTTCTTTTACATAGAATCTTGATGTAGGTAAGTTTGATATTGTTATAAAATAAAGACATTTTACATCTCAAATACAGTCATGACATTTGCCACCAATCCTATTTTTTTTATTTTTTGTTAGCACGAAGGTGACAACCTGCATGTTTATTACATGCAGTTGATCTTCTTGCTACCCCAGTTGTGGGGTATTCCGTGATGGTACAGTAATAGCAGTAGGTACTTATACTTATATGTTTTGTTATCATAAATATTTGACATTATAAATCTTTCATATTAAGTATCTCACTTATGTAATTTTACTTATATAAAACTTATATAAAAATATCATAATTAAGGGCATGATATATTATATCTACTGTCAAAACACTAACAATGTATACATGTATTATGTAATATATACATACATATTATGTACACAAACATCGTAGTACTCGTACAAGTAAAACAAGAGCGGATTAAAATCAAGTGTTTGGACAAAGAGAAGATTTATCTTGATAAATGAGTTGGAACATTTATGTTAACTCCACTAGAATAACGTGGTAAGTTAACACCCACTAATTAATCCCTTTTTTCCTAAAAGTAATGAATTGTTCTTAAGAAGGAGAGTTTTTATCTACTCACGCAAACTGTTTAAAATATATTTCTTTAGTCTTTCTTTGCCATCACAACGGCATACCCTTTTATTTTATCAAGTTGATGTTTTATTAGCAACAGATAGTTTTATATATATTTATATACATACATAAAATTTGATGTTAGAAACTGACAAACATTTTTGACGCGTTAGTTATTCATCGTTTTTTTTATAAAGTTCATATTTTTCTTTCATAACTTATGAAACTAAAAAAAAGGTAGAACACTGACTTATAAAAGTAACGTGGATTTAACTGAAACTATAATTTTATACATATATGAATAATAATAATAATAAAAATAATAAAACTTTATTGTGCTTAAAAAACATACATATAAACATATATGAATATATGTATATGAATATATGAATCATATAAATATTATATATGAATCATATAAATATCATGCGAATTAATACTTTTGTATTTTATACTTAAAGAAACTTGTTCAAATAATATGGTATGAGAGTTAGCGTAAATGAAAATCAATTTAAATTATATATTTTGAAAGTTACGCGGAATCATAAATTAAGTAAATTTCAAATTTTTCTAGAATTGAATTTAAAGAATTTAAATATAAAAAAAAACTACAAAATACCATAGCCCTGCTGTCTTATAATGGGTTTATATTATTATTCTCAGTTAAGTACTTATCAAACTTCAGAAGGTTTATGAAATGTCTTAATTCTTCTTTAGGCAACTTCTCTGATTTTCATGTATGAATAATAAGTACCTACTGTTGTTTAACACTACACATAATTATGCACCTTTTTCCTACATAATATGAATAATTTATTAGTTTATATTATTGTCGACTGATAATACTTAGGGGAGGTTGATGTTAAATTATAAATGAAAATAAAAAAACTTTTATTTAGTACTTAAACAGTGAGTTTAAAGCGAGCCAGCTTTCAAAAGCTCCCACTCATTTAGTCAGGCTAACGTAAAGTGAAGAAACTTTATTTAAATACATACTGTTAGTGAGAAAAAATATAGATAATAGTAGT
The DNA here is from genome assembly GCA_947579605.1 of Athripsodes cinereus. Lineage (NCBI taxonomy): Eukaryota > Metazoa > Arthropoda > Insecta > Trichoptera > Leptoceridae > Athripsodes > Athripsodes cinereus. The sequence continues at coordinate 16,213,898 of OX388309.1, forward strand.
TGAATAATAAATTAAATTTAAGTCAGCGGTAATGGATAAATTAATATTTAAAAACTGTTGTGAGTAGATATAAAGAATATGGTTTCCAGCATTATTATTTTAAATTAAGAATACTCATCTAACTCAACTTCATAGAAAAAATAAAGATAATAGTAGTTGAATAATAAATTAAATTTATAATGTCAGCGGTAATGGATAATGGATAAATTAATATTTAAAAACTGTTGTGAGTAGATTTATAGAATATGGTTTCCAGCATTATTATTTTAAATTAAGAATACTCATCCAACTCAACTTCATGAGTTCGTCGGTAGCCTGGAGGAAGAATCTCGGCTTTCAGAACAAGGGATCCGTGATTCGATCTCAGGTGCCGGCAAACTCCCCTTTCACGGCACAAGCTTTTACCTTAGTGTGAAAGGTGTATAAGGTTTTATTTGGGTTTATAACAAAACCCAGATAGGTAGGTATATCTTTTTTAACAAAAAAAAACTTTAAGAATGTAGATGTTTGTTTTCAAGAAAAAAATAACATTTTTTTTTTGAAAATTGATTGTGAAAAAGGGTTTCTAGTTTGTGAATGAAGTTTAAAAAGTGTTTCTAGTTTGTAAATGACGTTAAAAACATCTTGTACAATAATTGTACATATTAAACACTGATTTTATGCAACCTCTATGTACGACCTGAATTATGTCATAATATGTAACTAACAATTTCCATACACCTATAATAATTCACCTCAAGAGAAATGGGACGCTTTTATTACTGCAATAACATTATAATTTCAGTGACGTGATCAATTTGAATAAATTTAATTCAAAAAAATATTCCACAGAACATTGGCAGGTAATAAATGGTGTTAATATTCGTTTTCATTGGTCGCCTAACGGAACTATGAATTATAATACAAAGTAAGAAAATATTCAAATAAGATATTTATGTTATGAATAAATTAACCATCAAAAAGGCAAAAAAAATGGTTTGATCGTTTTATATTACAAGTCTACAGTCTTTCTATGGGGATATTTCTTCTATAATCAATATGAGTACTGAAATTTTATGATTAATTCGTACATTTGAATTGGAAATTAATTGGAGACTTTCCGTATTCCCGTCATTGTGATATAAAGAAATACTTTCACTCAAAAGAATACTGGTACTTGAATATCATTGAAATATTCAAATATAACGATTCAATTTTACAATGTTACGAGTGCCCATTTTAGTGATGAATTAATGTCTGATATAACATTTGTGTTATTCCAAGGCTTTCACTATTATATTCATGTTGTACAAATACAAATGCGTATCAATCTAAAACGAATTAAAGTATTAAAGTCGTCCAACCATTAATGTTTAACAAATACGCTTGCTTGTTGATTGAGAATAATCTCCAAATGACAGTGATGTCTACCCGAGCCAATCTCTTGGAATCCTCACATATCTATAAAATAACTTCATTACATATTCTAAATGAGGTATGTGCAAACATTTTTATTTAGGCATACTCTTTAAAAACTTGTATTAAAATTGTTTGCTTGGACTTTTCATTGTCACGTGATATTATTCTTAAAATATTCAATTTTAAGATTTGATAAAATGATTATAATGAAAAATGAAATGAAAATGAAAATGAAAAAAAATAAAATGATTATAATGTCATCTGAAGCAGTTTATTCTCAAAATATCAAAACATTAATACATTTACATACTCCATTTTGAATATGCAACGATGATATCTAATATAATGTACAATAGATGGGTGTGTAGAGGTTCTGGCCTATCTTTACATATTTTATTATTGATGTGTTTTATTTTCTACTTACATAGCACTTATCATAAATGATTAGTGTATGTTTCTATTCCTTACTCTGTGTGAAAAATTAATAATCTACTTAATGCAAATTGTTAATATTCTACAGTATAAAAGATGCTCCCTCTGTTCTTGTCATAGGTACAATAACAGCCTGATATTGTGATTTAAAAAATTATGTTTTGAATTAATTTACCATCAAATAGGTAAAAAAAATGGTTTAAATTAAAAGAAAATACTTTTTGAATTATTTGGTTATCAATCATATTTTGAGGACAGGTACAAGAGATCCAATCCTGAGTCTCAGACTTATTCTAGAAAAGAGAATAACAATAAATAAAAACACATATATAGCATTCATCGACCTAGAAAAAGCATTAGATAAAGTAGAATGGGAACAACTTTTTAACAATCCCAATCGAAAATAAAGATTATTCTGCACTAATGGATGAACTTAATCTCCTCACCTTGCAAAACCGAAGGATATTCTTTGATCTATGTTTTATGTGTGGAAGATAACTGTGGAAGAGTTTTTCATTTTTTTTTATTTAATGAAAATAATACAATGAATAAGAAATACATACAACTTAGGATAATGAGTCACGCCAAATCTAAAAGATTTGTCGGCGTGTACTCTTATAACATACTATATACTATACTACTATACTATACTATACCCTCACGCCATGTCCCAGGAGGGGTAGGCAGAGAGAACGGAACGCCATATAGATCTATCCTTACATACTATATACAATACATTATATTAACGTAATACGACATTAACCTAAATACAAAATTAATTATTAGTTATATTTAAATACACACTTGTTTATATATAAATATATATAAGTTATATATAAATCCACAGTTATATATTAATCACTAACCTTATTTCTCAAATCAAAGCATGTACCTATGTAGAGCTTTTTTTACAAATTTTTATTAGCAAATATGATTTGACTAAAATTGTATTTATAAATGTAAAAATGAATAGACAAAAAATAATTTAATTTTTCCTGTGTAAGAAATTAGTTTTTTTTTGTGTAAGGGACAAAAATACGAATATATTTTTTGTTAATTTTACTATTATAAGTACATGCAGTTCAAAATTCATTTGAAAAATAAATAACATTTACATATAGAAAAATATATCGAACCCATAAAGAGTTCAATGACAACCGAGAGAACATAGACGAAGGATAGACAAGGCTTAGAGTTCACTCAATGGAAAACAAAATTTCGATACAATATCGTTTCCATGGCAACTAAAACCTCTAGCTGGTATTGGATCAAAAAACCAAAGGTGATATATTATGACATGTACATTTATCAACATAATATATGTATGGAATACGAAAATATTGTCCAATTGTATACCTTTTTGATTGATTGAGCCTCTTTTTTATATTTCATGGCAGAAAGCACTCAAATCTTTTTCTTTTTTTGACGACATTCATCCATGAAATATATCCATTTACGATGAAGTTTTGGAATCGAAGCAATATTGGTATGCGTGGTATTGAATTCTCTGTCAACATTTCACAGATGTATATTTTGTGTACAATATATCATATGGGAGTATTTCATACCATCTGTTATAATCAGTCATATCACCTTTCACAAAATGGAAAAGCTAATGAGTGCTTAATTTGTGATGAAATGCTCCCATACTCTCTACAAGCATTCAGCTGACAGATACTAATAGCCCTACTTTGTATGAATTTTGAAAGCTTTCAATTCACACAATGTTTGTGCGATTTAAATAGTCCTGAAATTGAAAGCGCAATAATACAAAATTGATGGAAACGTGCTTATTAAGTTGTATAAAATATATTTTAATATCAAATTTTATACGCTCACAATGTTAATAAAGAAATAGGTAACTTATTTTTTATTCTAAAAATAACCTAAAACTTTTAACATGCACATGAATTTTCATTTTATCATACTAGATCAATTTCAATTTATTTTATAAGCTTGTTAAAAGATTATCTATAATATAGGTTTATTTAAAGTAATCGCAGACAAATACTGAATAAACATACATTGAATTTGTATAAGGTTTTTGTATTCTTTATGAAGTATCAAGTAGTTGTATATGTACAATATGGATAATATTATACTTCAAACTATTTAGGAACGGAAAATAACAACTATCAAAAAATGTATAATACAAGGCTGCCACAATAAATACCTACTAGACAAAAGATTAAGTTTATTGTAGATGACAATCCTCATGAAAGAAGTTCAATTAGGTGATTAAACTTTTACACAGCAAAGCAACTTTGGTGACAATGAAGTTAATTTGCGAAAAATAATCAAATTGAACATTTGTTTCATAACAATTCCAGACTTGATTCAGTGTGAAAAGAGCGCCAGTATACCATTTTGCCCAAGGCGTCTTTCACTCTATCTCGGAGCTTGGATTTATTAAATATGACGTCACTAAGATTAAGACTTTCACTATATTGAATTCACACGTGATAACGTGGATAACTGTGTACAGTTGGTTATAATATCAATCAAAATATTTACTAAACAAAATGTATAATATGGAAAAAAAATGTAAAACGACGCAGAATGGATTTAATAATATTGTGCAATGGACGAGTTCATCGTAATAGCAGGAACACAATATCTTCCAACTAAATTATCAAATAAAATAACAATAAAAATAAAAGGAAGACAATAAGAATAATCATAAATAAAATAAGGTACATGTATAGGTTTTTAAGACGGCATATTTTTTTCTTTTCAATGTGTGACCAAAATAAAGTTTTACGGAGCTTGATTGTTGTAAACAATTCGTTATTCTTCGATGGATCAACATATCAAACGTCTCCAAGCAATTAATAGTATTAACCTTGAGGGTCCGTGCCTCGATACCATAAAATAGAACTGACCACGCATAACATAAAAGGTCATTAAAGGGAAGATTGAGGGCCGTAGTGGGGTTGGGATAAAGTGGCGTTCCTGGCATTAAAACATTCGAGAATGGATCGAGATGAGAGGTGTGGAGGAGCTGTTTCTTGCTACCCAGGACAGACAAGATTGCTCCCAGGATATTGTTAACGTAAGGGGGGGGGGAGGGAGAGGCAAGACACAAGAAGAAAAAAAAATGAATAGGTTCGAAATTATTGATGTAGTTACTTAAAAATTTATCTTAATAAAAAATAAACCTAATCCAAATAAGTTAGACGTAGAGGCGTACCAGTGCCAATTTAAGCAGATTGTTCTAAATATAATATTTTTATTATTCAATTCTATTTTTAAAAATTATTTTCTAGTAGGTACCATTATTATATTATAAAAATATCCTATTCATACTTTAATGACTTTACCTTGACAGCTGTAATTATTTGTGTAATACATTTATTACTTTAGAAATCTAAATTAACATGATAGACACACAATATGGCGCCCTTGATATTATAATGGCGTTCAACATTTTATCCATATATATGTGCACTATCTGTATAGGTACAAATAATATCTGATTGTGAAATTTAATCACGCAATCAATAATTTCAATGAATGGAACGAGTTAAATATATATTTGAATTTTTAAACATGACCCCAATAATATTTAGTCAAAATATATTTAATTTATTATTTAAAAAAAAAAGATATACTTATCGGGTTAGTTGGAAGAAATCGCATTTAGCGATATAATCTCCCTCTGTACATTGAATTGTATAAATGATATTTTCTATGTTAATTTGTATTATTGTAAACAATGTACATTGAAGAAAGATCCACCACACACCCGGATACCTCAGGAGTCATTAACTCCTACTTATCCGCACATTCAAACCAAAATTGTACTCACGGGCGGGCCATTAGGGAGGCCTGAAGGGCCGGCCGGCCAAAACCGCCGTCTTGGGAATCTTTTATACTACTTCTCTCTTCAATGTCCCCTCTGGGCGGTAACAATGTTTATTGAGTTATAATAAGTAAAAAAAAGAAAGAAAAATAAACAAAATGAAACAAAACGTGAAGCAAAATAAACAAAACATGATAATAAAATATATACACAAATTGGTAAGTACAGAAGGCCGAGTTGAGGTGTCCAGAGACGTGCTGTTAGGCGTTTAAAGGGCGCGAGCCCGAGAGTCGCCAGCGCCAGCATGGTGTGGAAACATTAAACCCTCCCAAAAGGGACATCCCTACCAAACCTACTCTCCACCAAGGGAGACAGGACGACACAACAAAAAGACGAGTTCGCCACACGCACCACCGCCACAATGGGCAAAACCAACCCTACGATTTTCTCTCCGTTCATCCTTCCATTTCAGACATGCATCAATGGCATGCTCAGTAGAGAGACCCCGGCTGAAGCCAAACTGTTTAGGACTACCCTGCGCCAGAGCCGACCCAAGCTGGTTCCTCACCAAGATCTCAAGAATCTTGCCGAAGGAAGGCAGGAGGGTAATCGGTCTGTACGCCTTGAGGTCCGACAGCGGCTTGTCATTGCCTTTGGGTATCACTCTGAGCAAACCTTTCTTCCATACTTTTGGAAAAACACCCTCTTTCATACAACGCTGGAAAAGCTGCAACATTTCCGCTGGACAACTCTTTCAGACGTTTTTGACAATTATACCATTCAGTCTGTCAATCCCTGGGGCCTTTTTTGGACCTAATGTTTTGATGATCTCATTCAGTTCGCTGTGAGTCACGACGCTTGCAGCATCTATAGTCTCACGAGCACCAGGGCAACGCACTAGAATACGCAACCCTGCATGGAACGGGCTGTCCGTGGACGTCGAGTCCAGCGGCACTAACCCATCCAAGAAGGCCCGTAGTGTGTCATCAATGCACACAGTTTCACTACCGCCAGCTACAATGCTAGTAAGATAATGATCGGCGGACCTTTTGGTCTTAACAGCAGTGCGCGTCACGGACCAAGGGTCGGCGTTTCCAGTTTCTGTGATCCACTCTTTCCAGGCCGAGGTCTTTGCGTGCCTTATGGCCAGATGGTAGGAGTCCCTCGCACGCTGAAGCGACTCGAGCAGACGCTTGCCAGCGGGAGAGTCCCGCATGACGCTACCCTTTCTCACAGGACCATATGCCCTTTCGGCTGACTTAAATTGTAAACAATGTACAGTGAAGAATAAAACAAATAAATAAAATAAAACTTTATACGTTTTTCACAGTAAGCTTAAAGCTTGTGTCGTGAAAGGGGAGTTAGCCGGCACCTGGGATCAAACCACGTTCTTCTTGTGCATGAGGCCGAGGCTCTACCTTCAGGCTACCGACGTACTCTTTTCTAGTAAATCACCTTTGAATTATCTTTCTAATTTATTTTCAATACAATGTTTGTTTTCAATAGATTTTTTTATAATCTTAAATAAACAGTGTTTCGCTCAAAAAATTACAAGGAAATAGGTACATTTTTAAAACTAGGTCAAGTTACAATATGAAAAGATTTATTAGGTATATCTCATCAATATTAATCTCCAGTTTTCTCCATGATTTGTGCTTTGAGAAGTATTTAAGTTAAGTAAAATATAAAGTAAAGGGGGTGTGAGGAAGCGTGGAGAGCCAAAAACCACGTGGATCAAATATTAAAGGACGGTCGCGTGTTGAGTAAGAGAAACTGGATGAATGTGGAAGAAGTGAAAGAGGTTTCTAAGGATAGATCTATATGTACATATATGGCATTCCGTTCTCTCTGCTTACCTCTCCCGGGACATGGCGTGAGGGTATACGTGTATATTTATTTATTCTTTTTGCACATCATCATTACATAACAGTGTTAACAAAATAAATATATAGATAAGTATATAGATATGTAGATAGAAAATATAAAGTAAAATTGTGATTATTTTAAATGCAAGATAAGTAGATTGTATATTGTGCCATTGTAACATAAATAAAACGATTAAATGTAAAATGTTCGCCTGAGCCCTTATTAATATACACAACATTACTCGTATGTAATAAATTGGCTTAAGTTTCATGATTAAAAGCTCTAGGTTTATTCTTTTTCATACCGTGTGCGTAATTTATAGTTGAATTAATATTGTACCTAATTTAAAAGTTTTCCAAGTCAAAAACTTGAAGAACAGTCGGATGTAGATTATTATCATAATGTAAAACTGTAATGAATCAGATACATTATATGTAGTTTCAGATCTAGACAATGTCACATCACGAACATAATCGTACGAATTACTATACGTAAATATAGATAAAATAAAATACTTAACGTTGATTATTATTTCTACGAAGAGAGAGAGAAAGACTAAAGTAAATATAATCATTTTACTACAAGTTGTTAGAATAATAATAATATGGTGTTCCAGGTAATCAAGTGTAAATCAAACGAGCCCATTTAATTAAATAATGAAGACTCTTTTATTAATCGTTTATTACGATAAAATTAATTCGGATATTAAACATCGTATGTACTTCGTCGCCACTCGAATATAATAAATTCAACAGTGATATTAAGTAGGTACTTAAATACATAGTATAAGAGATGCAATCCTGAGTCTCAGATTTGTTCTAGAAAAGAGAATAACAATTAATAAAAACACATATATAGCATTCATCGACCTTGAATAAGCATTCGATAAAGTAGAATGGGAACAACTTTTTAACACTCTAAACCAGATAGGAATGAGTTATAAAGACAGAAGAGCAATCTGGAGCTTATACAAGAACGAAATGGCTGTGATTAAAAGCGGAGAGAGCTGCGCAGAAGCAAGGGTCGAACAAGGTGTAAAAGACAGGGATGCTCAATGTCGCTAGCTCTCTTTAACTGCTATATACAGCGAGCCATTGATGAACTGAGAGAAGAAATGAAGAACTGGACAGGAGTAAAAATAAATGGGAAAAAGGTCGACATGATTAGATATGCTGACGACATAGCACTGCTCGCAGACTCCGAGATGGAACTGAACGAAGCCTTAGGGAAAATGGAAAGTATACTGTTGTCAAAGTACAACATGAAAATAAATAAAGAAAAAACAAAATGTATGGTCGTAGGAAGGGAGGAAGCGATTGCGAACATTGCCATAAATGTAGTGAGCATCAAACAAGTAAGAGAATTCGTGTACTTGGGCAGCAGAATAAACCAGGATGGACGCTCCAAATCGGAAATTGTGAGCAGAATAAACCAGGCAAGGATTGCCTTTAACAAAAAATCCAAGATATTGGAATCCCCAAATATTGATTTAAGCGTATGGAAGAACCATACTAAAGCCTTTGTATGGAGCATTCTGCTTTATGGCTATGAGACGTGGACCATCAGCAAGAGTGTAAGCGGACGGTTGGCGGCCTTTGAGATGTAGTGCTACAGACGCATGCTGAAGATCCATTGGTCGGAACACGTCGAAAACGAACAAGTTTTAACCAGGGTAGGCGAAAAAAGACAACTTCTTAAGAGAATCGGCCAACAACGAGCTAACTGGATTGGCCACAACATCAGGCACCCAGGACTACTCATCGCCATCGCGGAGGGTAAGAACGAGGGGACAAATGTCAGAGGCCGACCAAGAGACGCGTATATGGACCAACTGAAGAGGGACATGAACTGTGGCTCATACGTAGAGCTGAAAAGACTGGCTGAGAATAGAGACGGATGGAGAAGAGAAACCAAACTCGTTGCAGACCAATCCAATGGATTGTACCTAACTCATTATATATTAACTCATTATATATATATATATATATATACTTAAATACATATATAAAAATATCTGCATGCCTTGTTGTCTTAACATGAAATAACTAAAACATATTTAATGAATGTGGCGGGTTTTTTATTTGTAGGTGTATGGAAAATTGTCAAACTGCAATGTGAAATTCGCAAAACTGCGTTGCTTTTCTTACAACATTTCGTTTTATGATATTAATAAAGATATTACTCACGATCTACATATTTGTTAAGTTTAATCTCGCATACAAGTCATATGCGCCCTTAGATGGATCTGTGCACAAAACGGCGCTATAAGAATCATCCTGATATTATTATTCACTCCTACACATTCAATCTCTTTTCCGAAGGTGATGATAATAGATAGACAGCTAGAAAAACTTTCTCAGAGTACTTTTTACTCTTAATGAATCCGTTCTGGCGCTTTCTAGCTAACAGTAGATCATAATTCAATTTAGCCATAACACAATTTATATAGTATGTCGCAGTCATAAGAAAGGAAAATGAGAAAGTGTTGGATTATGGTGAGACACGCGAATGGTAAATTAACGATATGGATGTGCGAGTATATTCCTACGTTCATTTCATATTATTTTGTTCACTCTTCCCTGTCACATGCGGGTAGGTACAATCATGTCTGTGTGAGTGACGTCAGAATATAACAAGCGGATGTCACATAGGTGATTTATAATATTCATAAATAAAAAACAAGGTTTGATAACATACTACTAGTATACATAATAACTAAAATATTTAGTTTTGTTTGTGAACTTGATAGAAATTTTGAAAGTTTATTACAAAATGTTCTCCATTCACTGCACTGCAAATATATACATGGCCGACACAATATCAAATCCTGCATGCATCTCCTGCTTAAAACCATATGATCATGGAATGCATGTGCAACGTGAAAGAGGATATAGGTAATATGAGGTGAAGGTTTTACTCCATTTTACTGCGTATCATATAATTATATAAATGTTTGAAAAGGTGTTTTCGTAGAGCATATTATTCATATTGAAGTATCGCTTTTTGGGTACTCTACGTACAGTAAGTAGCCTTGAGAAAGGCTTTTAAAGGCAAAACACCAGCGCCGCCGAAGCCTGCCACCGTCCCTCTACGCCCCAGCTGATGTTAGGTTGAATCCTGCACGAAACGTCGGGCAGAAGCCAACGGTCTTTCTCAAGACCAACTATAAAACTATAAAAGCCTTTCTCAAGGCTACTGTACGTAGAGTACCCAAAAAGCGATACTTATATATGAATATATATATGTAGATGAGAGCAGTCACCCTCTCTGAAAGTATCAATATGAGAAAAGCATAAGAGAGACAGGTGGAGTTGGGTAACGTTTCAGGGTTAAAACCTGTAACATTATTTATTTATTAAATACTAAACGATGTACACCTAGACCGTTTTATCGTGGTTAGATGGAAGAAATCACTTTATAGTGATACTCTCGCCACTGCACATCGTCCTAGTTTATAAAATTTTATGTTATTTTGTTAACACTGTTATGTAGTAATGATGTGCAAAAAGAATAAATAAATAAATATAAACCTGTAGGCCACGTCAAAACACATTTAAGCGTTACGTTTTCGTTCAAACAAGACGAGGTTGCGAGAACGCGTCAATTTTCGGAGCTACAAAAATTGACGCGTTCTCGCAACGTCGTCCGCGTTTGAACGAAAACGAAACGAAAACGTAACGCTTAAATGTGTTTTGACTAGGCCCACTGATCCTTCAATACCTACACAAAATATTACATTTTGATAATTAATATTATTTTTTAATGCAGAATCAAGTTCGTTCGCATTTAATGTTCTTGAATTGAAATGTAAGAGTTAAATTATTTTTTGACATGTAAACAAAAGTGTTTCCTTCATCCTTGTACGAACCATTCCGATGGGATATTCGATAGTAGAGAAAAGATTTCAACAATATTGGTATTTGACATCTTTATAAACAATGTAGAGGATCACTATATTCACAAACCAATATACCTATTACAAAGCATTGAGAGAATCACAAAGGTTCTTAATAAAAACACAACACACATTAATATTTAATCATGAAAATAATCAACATTCTTTATTTGTCTACCAATTTCATTTTATCCAAGACAGAACGTGTAAAATTTATCGGTATATTAACCTATATCAAACATATAGAATACATTTTTTAGATCCTCCTTTGTTCTTTACTGTAACAACCTGAAATCCAGTAGATAATGTTATTTTTACTATTTGTTGTTTCAATATTCCTATTTGGTTGGTTTTTTTGCCAACAATTCCCATTGGTTGCAGTTTTATGAATATATCTTTATATGTGATTTGATAAATGTAAATTGTAATTCTATGTATAAATTGTGAATTGTGAAATTGTGAAATTGTGAAATTGTGAAATTGTGAAATAAAGATTATATATATATTAAAAAAAAAAAAAAATATTCCTATTTCTAAAAAGTCTTAAATTACTAACCGACGTTCGTGCATGAGAAATTGTATGAATGTTAAAGAAACGAAAGAAGTATGTAAGGTTAGAGCAAATGGCGTTCTGCAACTCTGCCTACCCCACTTGGGATACAGTGTGAGTGCTATGAAAGATAGATTAAATTATTTTTTACACCTTTTGCTTTAAACTTAAATATTTTACTTTTGCTTAAGTTTGATAAAAGTTATATTAATAGTTGGAATGTACAACACTGATAATAATTAATTTTCGTCTCAACAAGAATTTATATTAATGATTGGATTTTACGATTCGTGTTGATTTATCTTAATAGAATTTAGACTCAAGTACCAAAAATGTTTAAGAATTTGATTTTTTACAACACGAAGTGCCGTTGTTCGTTTTCAAACAATAAAAAAGAAAACATAGTCAAGATTCTCATTAGTTTTTTCAGTTTCTTTTTTAACAATTTGCTATCGTCTATTCCAATTATTCTGAAGCATTGTTTAACTTTGAAAATTCTTAAACAAATCGGATAATACTGTTGAGCTTGTTAAAAGAATGCAGAATCGAACTTTTGCAAAAATAAAAAAATAACTCGAAAGTTGTCTAAGTTTGAAAGAAAAAGGTTACCAATATTGACTAAAGGAAGTGCATTTATATACTTTCTGTTCCCTCAGACAATAAAATCAACTCTTTTCAAGATACAATACCAAGTAATAAATTCTTCACAGAAGTAATTTAGCATCGGTTTCTTTAACCATTGCTTCCACCTGATTGCCTCTGTACATTGTAAGTGTTACAAAACTAATAACACGTTAGATTTAATCTTATCGCATAAATAATATTTCTTTTTTTTCATTTAAATGGAATGTTTCACCTATTTACTTTTACTGCAATGTTTGATCAAAAATATCGCTAAATTGAAATTTTCGTTAGTGAGCTAGGTGACTGTAAAGCACCCGTTAAAGATTGGTCTCCCACTCTTCTCCGTAAGTTTTCGAGTATCCTGTTAAAGGCAGGTGTTCGAAAAATGAATACATTTTACTTCTTAAATTCAGCGATGAGGTTTGCCACCCATCCTGAATGTCTCAATGTTATATTGGCACTGAGAGGACAGCTTACATGTTTATTATATACAGCTGGTCTGCTAGCTACCCCACTTGTGGTAAAAGCCGTGATAGTAAAGTGGATAGAAGTAGTAACTTGTAATCAAAAGTATGAAAATTTATATAGTCCCGTATCGCGATAATTTAACTTCAAGGACACTATACAACATCAGCCAGAATCAATATCCATATCTATTTTTTTTAAATTACACAGTATTAGTTAAAAATTGTCGTCAGAAAGATAAAATAAAAATAATAAACCAAACAAAATTAATAAATACCGACAGACTTTCAATCTTAATCATAAAATTAAAATAAAAAGATAAAAGGCGTATCATATTGTGAATAAATACCTCTACTACAGGCTTCTTCTGAAACCGTCGTAGTCAGTGGTCTGCCTATAATCTGAACTCAAACTCTTGGGATCGGCATAATAAAGAGAGCAATATTATTTTTACCATCCTTGCTAATAGATTATGGCTGTCAAAGACGATTCCATATTTTCAATTGTAATTCGGTTGTCATACATAATAGTGTGCATATGAAATATATGAACAAATTGTGCATCATCAAATTCATAGTTTTAAGAAAACAATTTAAAAGAAAATCCCAAATTTACCAAATTTTACATGAATCATTAGTTTCAGGTTATAAATTCCCGTAATTTATTCATATTACATTGCAATATTAATAATTTTATGTTTCGAATTTTGACAATTTTGAAATAACATATTAATACTATCTTCCAGAATCATAATAATTAATATATAATTGATGCTATAAGGGCTTAAAATGAAGATGAAATACATACACATTTTCATGTGAGATAAATTGTTTCTTTCTGAAATATTGAATATTATTGATCTTAGTATACTCAATTTTACACACAATCAATGTTTAAATGCCATAAAAACCTACATTAAACCATTATTTATTTTAAAATATGATAAAATTTATCAAGATATCAGATAATTTCAATACATTATACCGTTGACACGTACTTTTGTGCTCTGTTAAATAAAAATAGATTTTATAGTTATCTGAAGAATAATTCCATGTGTTTTAGTATCAATCGGTGGAGAATTTTGTGCTCTTTTCGGTGGAGGTGATTGTTTCTCTCTACCTACCACCCAGTGAAAACTATAGTGATTTTTCTGTGAAAAGTGGAAAAGTGAGTGAAGGGTGGAAACGCTGCCTCTACCAACGGTCCGAGAGAAAAAAATTATACATACATCTGTAGAGGACCTTGGTCCAGTGAGAAAAGCTCGCGGTGACACCCTCGTAACTGGAACGGTTTTCGTGAAAAATCAAATTTTCTATCGTAAAAATTTTCAAAAATTTTCCAAATTTTCTTTTTTTTGTTTTACCATAATATTCATTAAAAATTGATAAAAAACTGTTTTTGTGATTCTTTGAACGGACTTATATTGGGAGAGTTATGCCTGGTTATAAATGTAAAAAGACATTTTTATAAAGTGCCATCAAATTACATGGTATTTTTGTGTTTTGCTGTATACCATTAGAAAGAGCGTAGAATTTGCCACAAAAAACCTCGTGGTGGTAGTGCTCCACCTCTTACGGTGAGGAAACTGTGAGTAATAATAACATTTTTCTCATACATTATTTACTGCACAAAGCATTACTACCCAACCAGTATAAACTATTGCTTTTGGGTTTCGTGATTTACATTCGTTGAAGTTCATAAACATCTCTAAATCACTTTGAACGATCAATTGAATTGTTAAGCTATTTTAAAATGAAGTGTCAGTCATGTGGGGAGGGAGTGGTGGAAGAGGATAGAGTTATCTGCTCTGGTTGCAAAAAAGTTTACCATTTCTTTTGTCAGGGAGTGGGGGAGTCCACATTCAGGAAAATGGGCTCTAGAAGGCAGACTTGGAAATGTATTGACTGCAAGTCATTACTAAAAGTGGCAAGAACAGCTGAGACTCCCATTTCTGGTCCCGTTGTGCCTCCCATAAGCCCCTCTGAAGCACCTATAACTGAACCTACAAACTCTGATATAATGAGACAGATCTCGGCCCTTCGAGTGGATTACAGTAATATTCTGAAAGAATTTGTGGGACTTAAGTCATCCATAGAGCAAAATGTAAATACCGTCACTTTGCTAGATGATAGGATAAAAACAATGGAATCAACAATCCAATCTAAGGTCCTTCAGATAGATAACATAGATAAACGTGTCTCAGAGAACAAATCTTCAGTTGAATCCTTAATAAGAAGAATGGATGTGATGGACGCAACAGCTACGCGCATGAACACACTTGGTGACGAAATGGAGATTCTGAGCTCCAAGACTTTGCCCGTTGAAGCCCTTGAAAAAGAGATCACAGAGCTGAAGTCGACTATTGAGGACCTCAGACAAGAAAGCAATGACAGAGAGCAGTTTCTTAGGCTAAATAACATAGAGATCACTGGACTTCCCCTTATAAGGGATGAATCAGTAATGGATGCCGTTAAGAATATGGCTGAAAAGTTGAGTGTAAGTCTCGATGTTGCCGATGTTGATTTTTGTCGTCGTGTCGCTTCTTGGAGTCTACAAGGCAGTGTTCCGCCGAAAGTTGTAATAAAGTTTAAAAACAGAGAGAAGGTTGAAGATTTTATGTCAGCTATACGTAAACGACGAGGTATCACCACAAAAGATCTTGGAATAACAGGCAAGGAGACGAGAATATATCTAAATTATCACCTCACTCCTGCCAATAAGAAACTCTTTAGTCAGACAAGAAAGATAGCGGAGGTGAAACAATATCAGTTTACCTGGATAAAAAGCTGTAGAATATACGCCAGAAAAAATTCAGAGTCTCCAGCAATACTGATTAAAAATGCATCTGACATGAAAAAGCTGATATGACTATGCAAATCGACTGGACCAAACTCTCGAAGAACCCTAGCTTCACTCATGGTTGTATTACTTCTGCTGTTTTTTTGCACATCTTACGTCATCTTTATGCTCTTATGTATCCTTTTGGGTTTGATTGTTTATTCAAATAAGCTCATGAATCCTCTCCATCCTTTCTCCCATAAACCTATTTCAGCTGTCATTCTGTTACTCTCAAATGACGCCAATCAGTCGTATCCTTATGTTATCACGGTTAATGTACTCAGATTTTTCTCAACCAGATAGTTATTAAATTATATTACCAAAACGTTAGGGGACTCAGAACCAAAACCCATAGTTTTCTCGAGAATGTATTGACCGATGATTACGATGTAATATGTCTAACAGAAACGTGGTTAAACGACAGTATATATAGCCATGAAATATTTGATAGAAGATACAATGTTTTCAGACGTGACCGCGATTATGAGGGGACTGGTCAGAGATTAGGCGGCGGAGTGCTAATTGCTGTCAAATCTACTATACCTGCGAAGGTCCGCTCTACTTGGGCCACTGCCGCTGAGGAGATTTGGGTGACCTGCGGTGATCGGATTGGTGAATCAGTCAATATTTGCTGTGTTTATTTACCACGCGACACAAACTATAACGAACAA
Organism: Athripsodes cinereus; assembly: GCA_947579605.1. NCBI lineage: Eukaryota > Metazoa > Arthropoda > Insecta > Trichoptera > Leptoceridae > Athripsodes > Athripsodes cinereus. The sequence continues at coordinate 16,230,439 of OX388309.1, forward strand.
ATTATTAATTTCACGGACAACGTTTCTAACTTGATTTTTAATCACTCTGAAGAAGTCTTCTTAATTTTAGGTGATTTTAATCTGCCGAACATTGCCTGGAGCCGGAAGGAGCGATCGCTTTTCTATAGTCCTGGTGAATATAATGATGGCACAAGTGCAATGTTTGTGGACTTCCTATCTCTGGTGGGACTCGAACAATACAATGGTGTATTGAACTCTAACGACCGAATCTTGGACCTGGTGTTGAGTACCAGCTCTGGGTGCACAGTTTCACAATGTATCAACCCCCTGACTTACGAAGACTCCCACCATAGATCTCTTTTAATTGATGTACGTATTGAAAAAGACATATACATAAAAACTATTCCTAGAACCGTTAATCTTTTCTATAAAGCCGATTACCTCTCAATAAGACAACATCTCTCACAAATCGATTGGATTGTTAAATTTGATAACTGTGATACTGATGAAGCAGTACAACGCTTTTACGGCGTCCTCGAAGAATGTATATCTTTATATGTCCCTCGTAAAACAGTTCAAAACTCTAATAAGTTTCCGAGTTGGTTTAGTGAACCCTTGAAAAAAGTAATTAGAGAAAAACTAAAGGCTCATAAAAAATGGAAGAAATCGGGTATAGCATCAAATTACGATACTTACTCACTGCTCAGACTGAGGCAGAAGGCTTTGCAACAGAAATGCTATAACGATTACGTCAGTCAAACAGAAAATGCCATAAAATCCAATCCAAAAGCGCTACACGGCTTCTTGAAATCGAAAAAACCACACTCTGGCCTCCCGCACAACATGCGTTACAAAAGTGAAACTACCAGCGACACGGAGAGGATATGTGATATGTTTGGTGATTTTTTCAATTCTGCATTTGAATCGGACACCTCAGGTATGCCTGACGTGCTCTGCTCAAACTGCCTGGATATTAACAAAATTTACTTCGAAACGACCGACATATCACAGAAACTCAAAAGTCTCGACTTGAGTAAGGGAGCGGGACCGGATGGCATCCCACCCATATTTATTGTGAAATGTGCTGATGAACTTGCAGAGCCACTTACTATTTTATTCAACCTATCTTTTCGTGCCGGCTCCTTCCCATCCGTCTGGAAGAGATCACTAATTACTCCTATATATAAATCTGGTGACAAACACAATGTTGAGAACTACAGGCCCATATCGAAACTGTCTTTGATGAGCAAAGTGATGGAGAGAATTGTAGTTGAACAACTTACTCCTGCAATAAAATCCTTCATCATTCCGAATCAACATGGCTTTTTCCCGGGAAGATCAGTCGAGTCTAATCTTATTCAGTTCACTGATTATATCCTAAATTCAATGGGGGGTGGGGGACAGACGGACGCTATATATACGGACTTTTCCAAGGCGTTTGATAAGATTAGCCACAATATACTGGTTCACAAATTGGAGAGATACGGTATTCATGGTGACCTACTAAGGTGGATAGCATCGTACATAGAGGGAAGATTACAGGCAGTCGCCGTGAACAACTGTGTTTCTCAATACTCACATTGTTCCTCAGGTGTCCCACAAGGCTCTCATCTGGGGCCTATCCTTTTTATCTTGTACATAAACGATATAAAGCATTGTTTTCAGACTTCCAGCTACCTGGTTTACGCAGACGATATTAAAATCTATAGAAGCATTTCTAGTGCTAGGGACTGCGAAGAGTTGCAACTAGACTTAGATAGACTCTCTAGCTACTGCCTAAAAAATCAACTTTACCTCAATGTCTCAAAATGTAACTGTATCACCTTTACAAGATCAAAGAAGCCAATTGCTAAGAGATACGTTCTGAATAGCGCGCAGTTGGCAAGAGTAAACGAAGTTAAAGACCTAGGTGTATTACTTGACAGCAAAATGACGTATAAAAATCACATAGACCGAATAGTAGATGGGGCATTCAAACAGTTGGGTTTTATATTGAGGGTATCTAAGCCATTCAAGTCTATCAATACCTTGAAAGCGTTGTATTTCTGTTACGTGCGGAGTAGTTTGGAATTTGCATCAGTTGTATGGAACCCACAATATATAACATACATAGATCGGATAGAAAGGGTTCAAAACAAATTTTTAAAACATATTAATTTCAGATGTAGGTTATCTTTCGACGACTATAAACTTTCTGCCCGTCACCATAGGGTTGCAACTTTGGAAAACAGGCGAACTGTAAGTGACATGATGTACTTATATAAACTCCTGAATGGTGTCATCGACTCGACTGAACTTATCCATAAAATACACTTTAACTGCCCCCCAAGACGAACGAGAACTGGTTCTACATTTAGACTTCCACAGTGTACCACAAATTACTGCCAAAACTCGTATATACAACGAGCTTGTGGTAGTTACGACTCATTTTTTGGCGCGGTGGATATCCACCAACATACTAAGACCAAATTTAAGTCTCAAATATCTGAGACTTTAAACAGAGGATGACTCTGCTGTAATGGTTTTCCTTTCCTTCCCTTTTCCTTCTTCATGAGCGCTCCATTGTAGGTTTAATTTTTCTCTACAAATATAAGATACTTAGTCTTGTTAAGAATCATACATACTAACTTTAAATAAAAGCACTTTTCCATTTTTAGAATTAAGATTATATGTCAACTAAAAACTTGTAATATTACTGCAAACTGTTTTGGTTTACTTATTATGTAACTTATATCTTGTAATGTATTCTGTTTAACTGTTTGTTTGCTTAAAATAAAATAAAAAAAAAAAAAAAAAAAAAATACTTTTATCGAATCACACGTGAAAAATAGCAAAAGAAAAAAGCTTTAGTGGCAGGTTCTTTCCTCGCTGAATCCTAAGTTTGGGTATAATATACCTATTAACATTTATACATATATTTTTTTCATAAAACATCTTTTATCACCTAAAAACCTTCATTGTTATTTCGAAGCACGTACGAAAATATGAATAAAATTATAATATTGAGAAACATGTGCCTGAATTATCGATAACATTTGTACCTGATCACGATTATTACTAATCTTTAAAATTCAAAACACGATTCACATACATAGCTATAAGATATAGCAACATGTTGATCCTTGCCAAAGATATTTACCAAAATAAAAACATTAAAATATTTTACTGAAAATCATTTAATAATTATATAAATCGATTAGCAAGCAGAATAAATCCATTGAATTCATACAATACTTTGAACTCTTTTACTTTTATACCTTTGGCGCATATCTTCTTCCCTTGACGAATACATCCATATATTTTTTTTTTAAAAAGATATATCTGGGTTTTGTTATAAACCCAAATACAACTTCATACACCTTTCACAGTAAGCTACTATAAGCTTGTGTCGTGAAAGGGGAGTTTGCCGGCACCTGGTCTCGAACCACGGACCCCTTGTTCACGAGGCCGAGACTCTACCTCCAGGCTACCGACGAACTCCAATACATTTTTTGCCAAAACCAAAAAACTCTTCCACAACTCAGGTACCTACCTGATGCATTTTTTTTCATTATATAAATGCAGAATCTTACAAAATGAGTATATCAACGGAACAATTTCTTCTAGAACCAATTATTTTTATACATTTTTATTGAGAGTTCAACAATACATATCTATTATAATATGAAACAGAAATAATAATGATTGTACAGACTGAAAATCAGCACAGTAGTTTACCAAATCATCAGCAAATTTAGGGATCCCAAAACAATCATAATATTGTGTATTACACTTGTGCACACAAGACTCGAATACTGTTCGTGTATATGGAATCCGCTATATGACAAATATGTCAAGTCTATATTGAACGTCTACAACGTTAGTTTTTGCGAATGTGTAAACGCAGATATGGAGTCACTATAAAGAATAATTTGATTGAGTTATCGAATCGCCGTGAGCTTATTGATGCATTTGTTTTGAGGAGAATCTGTACATCTGTTGTTAACGCTCCGTAGTTATTGTTTGGGGTAGGTTTTCGTGTCCCATCGATTAGGAGTTCGTATCTTCCCTTTACTTAAGTAGAATGCGTACTGATAACAACCGAATGGGTTTCGATAAAAATAATTTAACCTTTTATTTGATCATTTATAAAAATTGGACATTACATTAGTGCTCCTTGTCATTACCATATTTAGATAGTTTGAAACAAGTGTTTCATTCTTTTATAAGTTATTGATCACGTGAGAGACGTCTATCGACTTATCAGGTAATTATCTCTAGTAATCCATAACTTATAGTAGAGAGAAACACTTGTTTCAAATTACCTAATTATGGAATTATACTACATGTGCACCGACACAATTAATTAATTAATGTGTAATATTTAATTGTGTTGGAAATGCCTGTATTGCCTGTAGTGTTCTGTTGAATGAATAAATACATAAATCATAGTACACGAAGTATTATTTCTTACTAGTTGACCTAGCGAACTTCGTACCGCCTAACAATCAATGAGTGATTAATATTACTTTTAATCTCTTAACAAACTCCCGAGGTTCCTTAACATTTTTTCTGAAAGACTACTTTCAAAAATTTGCCGGTTCCGGTGGACCCCCTGTATTTCTACCCTCCCCTCGTTAATTTTCGAAATGGTAAAGGAATTTGAAATAATCCAAACACCACTCGGTTTTCTTACATTCTATTTAATGTATTTTCTGACAGTACCTTTTTCTACTATGTAACGGGTATTTGTACCGAATATTGTTTACTTTAAAAATATTACGCATTTAAATTTCTACCCCCCCCCCCCCGGCGCCGAATTTACAAAATAGTATAGGAATTTGAAATAAAACAAAAACTCCTCGGTTTTCTTAAAGAATATTTTCTCACAGTACTTTTTCCTGCAATGTTTCCTGCAATTGGTAAGGTCCGTGCAGCGCAGGGGCGTTCCATTGGTTTTTGTTCAGGAGCAGTTGTTTTCACGAGTGATCCTCGATGGTGCCGATGTACCGCTTGCCGTGATCGACAAGGGGCCTCGTCCCATGGCGGGTTTCTTGGTGGACACCAGTAAGGTGCAGCCGTTGTTCTTGGATGGACTTTCGGATGAGTTCCGGTGTTGTATATGCCTCCGAATCGATGGCCGCGAGATCTTCTTGATATCTGTATATTTTAAGTTCTCTGATAATGTAGGAATACACCTCCGGGGCTTGAGACGGACTCTTGACGCTTTGCAGGGCAGACCGGTCTTGGTAGCTGGTGATTTTAATGCACGCTCGCCTCTCTGGCACGACAGACCTGGCACGGACCGCACTGGGAGTGGTGGACCAGTGGAGGATTTTATATCTTCCGCTGGCCTCAACATTCTCAATGTTGCCGGTCAACCGGCCACGTTTGCTGGGCCAATGGGGGAGAGTTGGATTGATTTAACTCTATGCACCGATGATCTGCTTGCGGATCTCTCCAATTGGAAGGTCCACGTTGGGGAGGTTGTCAGCGACCATCGACTGATCACTTGGTCTGTCGGGGGTTCGTTGGGAATTGAACCATACGGTCTGTGGAGTTTCAAGCGTTCGAAGGCGAACTGGAATTCTTTTGGAATTTGTTTGAAAGAAGAATTGAGAGATTTTGATGTATATTTGGCTGATGGAGCTGAAGTAGCTGGAGAAAAATTTAACTCAGCGGTCGTCTCAGCGGCGACAGTGGCGCTGGGAAGGTGCAGGCCTGGGGTACGTCGTTCCACCAATTGGTGGACCCCGGAACTCACGGTTTTAAGACGCCAATTTAAATCCGCCGAACGGGCCTTCTGCCCGGTGAGAAAAGGCAGCGTATTGCGGGACTCTCCAGCTGGGAGGCAACTCTTTGAGCGGCTCCAGCGAGCGAGGGGCTCTTTCAAATCAGCCATAAGGCATGCTAAGACCTCGGCTTGGAAGGAGTGGATAACAGAAACGGGAAACGCCGACCCTTGGTCCGTGACTCGAACTGTGGTTAAGTCTAAGAGGTCTGCTGATCACTATCTTACCAGTATTGTTTCTGGCGATAATGAAACAGTGTGTATTGACGGCACACTCAGGGCGCTATTAGATGGTCTGGTGCCCCTTGACTCAATGTCGGGGGACACACCATTTCATGCAGCGCTGCGTTTCCAATCACGCTGCCCCCCCGATGAGTCAGTAATCGAAATTGACGATGTGACACATCAAGAATTGGGTGAAATCGTCAAAAGATTAGGACCAAAGAAGGCACCTGGAATTGACAGAGTGAATGGTGTGATTGTGAAGCAGGTCTGGAGATTCTGTCCGGCTGAAATGTTGGGACTTTTCCGGGCCTGTCTGCGACAGGGAGTGTTTCCAAAAGTATGGAAGAGAGGTTTGCTTAGGGTAATCCCCAAAGGCAACGATAAGCCTCTGTCGGATCTTAAGGCGTATAGGCCTATCACTCTGCTGCCTTCCTTTGGCAAGATACTTGAGATCTTGGTGAGGAACCGGCTAGATGGGGCCCTTGTGCCGGGAGATCCTAAGCAGTTTGGTTTTAGCCGGGGCTTATCCACAGAGCACGCCATTGATGCCTGCATGAAGTGGAGGCATGACAGTAAGGAGAAAAATGTGCTGGGTGTCTTCCTTGACATAGCTGGGGCATTCGACAATGCGTGGTGGCCACTCATACTGGCCAAACTGAAGATACGGGGATGTCCTCGCTGGCTGTTTAATGTAATCAGCAGCTACTTCAGCGACAGGTCAGTTGTGATCACCCACGCGGGACACTTGGTTGAACGGGTTGTAGATATGGGCTGTCCGCAGGGCTCGGTCCTCGGACCATTCTTGTGGAACGTCCTCTTCGATGACCTTTTGAAAATAGATCTTCCTCCTGGCTGTACGATTTTCGCTTATGCTGACGATGCTCTTCTCTTGCTGTCTGGCAGCACGAGGAGAGCAATTGAGGACAATTTTAAAACCGCGATCGAGCGCATCCTGACGTGGGGCAGTGTGAATAGGCTTGTCTTCTCGCCGAGCAAGACCTCCGCGATGTGGTTGAAGGGAGCGCTTGGAAGGGGCAGAAATCCGGTTCTCCGGATGAGTGGAACACCCGTAAGGGTGGTCGATGAAGTCCGGTACTTGGGAGTTGTTCTGGACAGGGGTTCTTCCTTTCTTCCTCACGTGAGAGCGACTGCCGAGAGGGCGAAGGTACTTTTCTTCACCCTTCGCCGACTTAGTCGTGGTACATGGGGCCTGCGTTCGGGGACTGTAAGGGCCATATATCGGGCGACGTACGTGGCGCAAGTTACGTATGCTGCTCGGGTTTGGTCTCATAGACTTTCGGTAGGCTCCGTATCTACGGCAGTCTTGAGGGGACAGAGACTCCCGCTGCTCGCCGTCACAGGTGCGTATCGTACTGCCGCTAGCGATGGCCTTCCTGTTATCGCTGGCGTGCTACCCGCTGATTTGGAAGTCCTAGACAGTGTGGCCAGGCGTAAGATCATGGCGGATGGTGGGACTGAACATCTTGGTATTTCCGTTCAGACGGAACCCGGGAACAGGGGAATTAGTAGGGCCTTCAGCCAAATCAGAGAAAGAACCTTGGATGTGTGGCAGGAAAGATGGGACCAGGGGAGAACCGCTAGACTTGTCTACGATTTTCTTCCGGAAGTAAGAGAGAGGATTAAAAGGCGCTTCCTGTCTTTCAATCACTTTGCCGTGCAGTTGGTGACGGGACACGGGGAGTTTAAAGCCAAGCTCTTTGAGTTAGGGCTGACGGACGACCCGTGGTGTGTTTGTGGGACGGGAGCTCAGTTTGCGGGGCATATCCTGTGGGAGTGCCCAATGATGACGGATGCGAGGGATGTAATGATTGATAGTCTGAGTGATGATACTCCGAGACCCGTTTGGTCTGGGGAATTAATGATTAGTCCGAGAAATTTCAGGGCCTTCTTGGAATTTACGGATGTCTGGGTGTCTCGGTGGGACCTTCTGCGTGAGCCGGGCTTACCCCCGGCTTACCTGGATGAGCTTGATGGTTGATTTTGCCTTGTGTGATCGTGGCTGTCGCGAGCGAACTCGTTTCTTCGTCTTTCGTGCTGTCCTGTCTCCCTTGGTGGAGAGTCTTAGGTCTGGGAGGGATGTCCCTTGGGGAGGGAAGCGTGTCTGTGAAGACTCCAGTATCAGCGACCCTCGGGTTCACCGGCATGAATACCTAAAGAAGTTTCCGGACACCTCAACTCGGCTCTCTGCTCATTTTTTATTTCTTTAAATTTTTATTTCTATTATTTTGTTTTGAGTATTGATTTGTTATCTAGGTTAAGGAAATGCCTTTATAAATATATTGTTAGTTTTAAATAAATTATGAATGTATTTGCTTCTCTCGGCTAGAGGGACATCGAAGGAGTGTAGTCAAAAGATTCCACACACGGGGTTGTTTTTGGCCGGCCAGCCCCTCAGGCTGCCCACTATGGCGCCTCCGGTGTGGACAAACTTTGTGCAGTGTAGAATTCGGATAAATGGAAGTCCCCAGACTTCTGCGCTATCCGGGTGGTCGGTGGGTCTCCTTCAATGTATCCTGCAATGTACCGGGTATTTGTACCGAATATTGTTTATCTGGTGATTTTACCGAATATCCGATACTTTAACTATGGATTCGTGGACCCCCATTTACGACTCTTGCACCCCTATTTTTAGTCACGCCATCGTAGACCCCCGTCGAGTCTCCCGTGGATTTCTGGGGATCCACCTGGACCACTTTGGGAATCACTGGTATAGTGTAAAAAATAAAATTCATTTATGTTGAACAATTATATTTAACTCAGATTTGTTTATAAATTATCTGCTGTAGGTACGTAATATTATGTAGGTACTTAATTTTTTTTTTAAGTTGATACCTACTCATTTATTTTAAATTTATAAAAATTCTTTCCATGATTTTTTCAAAATTGATATTTCAGAACCACAGATGTTAAATAAATTGTAAGGATAACGATTCTTATTTAAAAATGTACCTCTACAAAAATTGTTCTATAAATAGGCCAATCTATGTATGAAAAAAATTCATCGTTGATTTTGTATAATTATCCATATAGTTTGTGTGACAGCGGAACTGTCATACAAATGGCATTTTCATACAAAAATACAATCCAAATTTCAGACTATTCCGTTTGATTTTCAACAAATTTTCTTTTATACAAACAGACTCCTGAAAACTACGAACATAACAAAAAAACAATTAGCCAAGTTGGTTCAGCTATTCTCAAGTAATGGAGTGACATACATGGTCAATCCATTTTTATTTATAAGAAGATACATACAACGAGAATGTAACATTTAATGCTTAAATTCCAAACATTCATAAGTGCACAAGAGTGCCAGAGGGGAAAACAACAAGGAAAAGGTTAGATATCGATCGAATAGATACCTCTGCTTATGCCTGATAAGATAATTATTATAGTTTCAAATGCTTTTTCTAGTACACTGTCATTTACATTTGAACTATAATTGATAATTTCTGAAAAACATTTTTAATTTTTTCTGACTGGAGAAAAGTAAAATGATTAAATTTAAGTTCGTCAATACCTGGAGGTAGAATCTCGGTCTTATGTACGTGAATAAGGTTCGTGGTTCGATCCCAGGTGACGGCAAACTCCTCTTTCACGTCACAAACTTTTAACTTACTATGAAAGGTGTATAAGGTTTCTGGGTTTGTAACAACAACCCAGATACATCTCATTTTATGTGTAACAATATTACTATTAGTATTATGTATGAATGTAAATGTTATTTTATACAGTGGCACCTCCAGGCAAATTAATAAATTATTTTATACATAAACCTTATAGACTGGCCTTATTTATGAAACGAACTTACAATAAATCTTAACTTAAACTTCGTACTAAATCATATCTACTATGCATACTAGTGATGTAACGAATGTGCGATTTTGGATACTCGCGAATGCGAATATCCAAAATATTAAATTTCTACAATTGCTCAAACATTAAAATTTCTACCCCCCTCCCCGCCGTCGCCGAATTTTCGAATTGGTATAGGAATTTAAGAACGCAATGGGTCGTCTTGATAAAATTTGGAAAAGCCGTGAAATTATGAGAAACACAGAGATAAGACTGGTCAAGACGTTGGTATTCAGCATAATATTATTTTTATACGGAGCTGAAACGTGGACGTTGCGAGCTAGCGAACGCGCGAGGATCGATGCGTTTGAGATGTGGTGCTGGAGGAAATTGCTCCGAGTGCATTGGACCGAACACAGGACCAATGAGTTCATCCTCAGAGAGCTTAACATTTCGGTGCGACTCTCAACGATTTGCAGTCAGCGCGCGTTGCGATATTTCGGGCACATTGCAAGAAGAGAGCATGACAACCTGGAAAAGGTAATAATGACTGGGGTTGTAGAAGGGAGGAGGGGAAGGGGCAGAGTGCCAATAAGATGGAGCGACCAAATTAAGGAGGCCACACAGAGCTCACTTCACGGGGCCTTACACATGGCGGAGGATCGCTCAACATGGAGACAGATGGTTTACAGGACGAGGCATGATGGTCACGATCCTCAGGATTGAGGGACCGACAGAGAGATGAGATGATAGGAATTTAAAATATTTCAAAAACTCCTTGATTTTCTTAAAAAATATTTGCTTGCAGTACCTTTTTCTACAATGTACCGGTTAAGTATCCGATACTTTTACCGAATGTCCGATACTTATTTACCAAAATAATATTCGAAAAACATTCGCATATTTTATTGCGAATACTTTGAAATCTGTGAATATTCGCGAATACGAATATTCGTTACATCACTAATGCATACATATTTCTAATACTCCCTCACGTTTGTTTGAGTTTTAGTTGAAAACACAACAGAGAATTAATTTTCGAACCATGTCAACTTATCGTTGAATAAATTAATGTGTAAATACATATTTTGAACAAAATTAGGTACACTTATAAATTTTAACGCATTTATTAATAATATTACACATTAAGAGTGATGAATGTACTGGTTGGAAAATCCAACGATACAACAATCTGTTTACCAAGGAGAGTAGATACTGTTCCTTCGTGCAAAAGGTTTCCGACTGTTTTGATAGCACTCTTTTGGAATACATCATTCTTGTGATAACGATATCAAGGCATGAGTGATGTTGTGGGAAAAGGTGATTCTATTGGCATATCATCATCTCGCCCTCAACGCTCCTCTCGGGAGCACAGGGCAGAAACCAACCTCCTCTATTCAGAGCGTCTCTGCGCCAATTGCGTCACCTCTTTCCACGACATTCCTTGCGCTCTGATATCGTTGTCATAGGAACGGTGTATTGTGAAAGAGGGACGCCCGGGTCGACGGAACCCTTGCGGACGGAAGAACAGTGCTCTTTTTGGCCAACTATCATTGGGCATTCTCAAAACATGCCCCAGCCAGGACCATCTTCTCTCCTGTATTACGGAGATTACAGTAGGTCTAGTCAAAACACATTTAAGCCTTACGTTTTCATTTCGTTTTCGTTCAAACGTTGACGACGTTGCGAGAACGTGTCAATTTTCGTAGCTACTTGTGTATTTTAGCTACGAAAATTGATGCGTTCTCGCAATCTCGTCTTGTTTGAACGAAAATGAAACGAAAACGTAACGCTTAAATGTGTTTTGACTAGGGGCCCAGGTCTTTGCTGGGTGCGCCGTTAGTAACATGTAACATGTTCATACCATTTGACATCCAAAATCCTTCTAAGACACTTATTTTCAAAGTTTAGTATCTTCCGCTCTTGAGCCTTGGTTAAGTGCCAAGACTCACAGCCATATAGTAGGGTTGGGATGATGCACGCATTGAACAAGCGACATTTTGTCCTGATGCTGAGTCCAGAACCCTTCCAAATTTTGTTCATGTTATTGAAAGCGTTGTTATTGTTATTGGCACATAGACGCTCCAAATGGAGGAACACAGTTTTTTCCAACTTTCAAACCAAAATATTTAAAAGTAATATATAATTAGCCAATGCTAGTGTGAACGATGTACTTTGATAAATTGTTAACAATAGCACTGTGTCGAACATGGCAAAATTGCTGGTGCATTATACCATTCTGGTATCGACACTATGTATGAAAGCGAAACTTGTATGTGGTTGAAGAAGGACGAGAGTGGAATTAATGCTGTGGAGATGCGATCCCTGAGAAGAATGGTAGGTAAAACGTTACGAGACAGAATGAAGAATGAGGATACCAAGAGAATGAGCGGATGTGAAAGGAGGGTTATAAGTCGTATAAATAAGTTTTGATCAATGGTTTGGATATGAAACGAATAGATTAGGAAATAATGGCAAAGATGATATACTTATCTGAAAGCAGGGTAGTGAGAGAAGGCGGACGTCCAATAACTACGTTACTTGACCAAGTATATCATATTCTCAGAGATAATCGCGTGTTGAGTAAGGCAAATCGACGTGCATGTATCAAAATCTGGATGTATGTATGTGGAGGAAGCGAAACAAGTATGTAAGGTAAGATCAACATGGCGTTCCGTTCTCTCTGACTACCCCACCTGAGACACGGCGAGAGGGATATAGACAGATAAATAGAATATACAATTATCGAAGGATTTTCTGTAAATGCTGATTGCAGTAAGCCTCCTATGTAATGATTATTATTTTTTCTAATGACACGCTATGTGAGTATTATTTTAATTTTTTACCCTCAGAACCTTTATCGTTAATAAAGTGCTTTACCAAATTTCCTCTTTAACTTTTCCTTCTTCCTTTCCTACTATTATATACATTTTTATTACCTTTTGTATCCTTATTTAACATTACCAATACTGTTATCATTTTGTGAAAAAAAATCACAAATTTTACAATAAGTATCTACGGGCCACTGAGTATACTCATTTATAAATACATATAATATTTACATATTTTATTTCACAGTATTTCATATTACATACAGATATTATAGAAAAATATTATTTTTTTCTATTCATCTAGGTTATCTAAGCTATCAATTCTTTTAATATTATTTCTAATACTCAAAGTAATATTTTTTTGTTAATTTTGAGTAAAAATTAATATTTGTATAAAATGTTTTGTTAATGTTCAGTGGGATCATTTAAATACGATGATTATAACAATTGAGCCTGCTTTATTGATGTTATTTTTACAATTAAACATTATATGAGTTTATGGAACTACCATATAAGGTTAAGAAAAGACAGTAGTTACCTACACAGTGTAAGATAATAAGATAATAATATAGTAAGATATGATATAAGATAATAATATAGTAAGATAATGTAAGATAGTAAGATAATAATATCGTAAGTAAAACATGACCGAAACGTGGCTAAGTCCTTGCATTGGCAACTCTGAATTGGGTTTTTCTCATTGTTATAACGTGTATAGATGTGATAGAAGTACCGATACAAGCAGCAAGTCGAGAGGGGGTGGGGTACTAATTGCAGTGTCAAAAAAGTTTTCTTCTAGAAAATTAGCAATTAAAAATAAAAATGTAGAGCAATTATTTGTACTGGTAAAACTGCCTCACGAATCCATTATCTTTGGGTGTGTTTATTTTCCACCTGGTGCTAATATATCACTTTATAAAAATTATCATGAAGAGATTGAGATAATAAAATCGAAACACAAAAAACCCAAACTTATTCTGACAGGAGACTATAATTTACCCGACTGTAACTGGCAAACTGTAAATACAACTGAAAACGATCTCTGTCCAGCTGATCTATTAATTTCAAACAATATCAACAATGAGAAAGCTGCAGAATTAGTCGACTTAGCAAACTATTTTGGCCTCCTTCAGGCAAATAATATTACAAACAGCCATGGCAGGATCCTGGACCTGGTTTTCACGTCCGATCCCATTGCCACTACAGTAAATAGGTCTTCCTCAGAATTACTGCCAGTTGATGCTTACCATCCCCCTCTCGACATTACTATTACTTCTCAATTATATTGTATAAACAACAAACCAATTTTAACTAGGAATTTCCACGGCCCTGATTATCCCGCTATTAATAATTTCTTGCAGAATATGGATTTCAGTTTTTTGCATAACGAGAATGATATTAACACTGCTGTTGAACTATATTACACTAATATAAGAACTTGTACTGATACCTATGTGCCTGAAAAATTAATAAAACCTTCACTTCACCCTAAATGGTTCAGTCCAGAACTGAAAAGTATAACTTTAAAAAAGAAATTAGCACATAGAAAGTACAAGGAAACTTTGGACATTAATGATTACAACAATTTTTCAGATTTACGTAAACAAGGTACTATATTGTCCAAAAAATGTTATTCACAGTGTATGGAAAACATAGAAAACAGCTTACCTAGGGATTCTCAGGGTCTGTGGAAGTTCGTTAATGAACTGAGAGAGGATCGAGTAGACATACCACCTAAATTATTTTATAATAACCAATATTCTGAATCTGCTCAAGGTGGAGCAAATCTTTTCGCTACCTTTTTTCAAAGCGTTTACGATGTTTCAACCACTAATGTTGACTCAGATTTTCTCCCAAATAAAATAATCAACTTGCCCAGCATTACAATTACTGTTGACGAGGTCAGAAGTGCGATCCTTGCATTGGATACTTCTAAAACAGTAGGTCAAGATGGAGTTCCCAACATATTATTGAGAAATTGTGTTGATATTTTTGCAAATCACTTACAAATGTTGTTTTCATATTCATTGAAAGTTGGCATTTTTCCTGACTTTTGGAAGAAGGGCTTTGTTAAACCAATATTTAAGAAGGGAGATAATAGTCAAGTGATTAATTACAGACCTATATGCATATTATCTGCCATACCAAAACTTTTCGAGTCCATAATTATTAAAAAAATCAGACAGCCTATTAATGATGTATTAACGCACTTACAGCACGGATTTATTCCTAAAAGATCCACACTTACTAATCTACTTATATATCAGAATTACATCATAAATTCACTTACAAAACGAGGACAAGTCGACTCCGTGTACACTGATTTTTCCAAAGCTTTTGACAAGGTGTCACATGACATGCTATTGAATAAGCTACGTGGATATGGAGTCGACGGAGTTTTCTTTCAGTGGATTGAAAGCTACCTCAAAGAAAGAACTCTTAAAGTTAAGGTTGGTAATTGTGTCTCTGATACAATATATGCATGTAGTGGTGTGCCGCAAGGATCGCACTTGGGACCAATTTTATTCAATTTATTTATCAATGACATAGTCGAGATCTTCAGAGACATAGAGGTATTATTATTCACCGATGACCTCAAATTATATAAGACCATAAAAAGTGCAGATGATTGTAAAACATTGCAAAATAATTTAGATTCTTTAAGTGACTGGTGCAAACGGAACAAACTTCATCTTAACATCACCAAATGCCAGATCATTCGTTTCCATAAAATTAAAAACAAAATTACATTCAGTTACTCGATTGATGGGATTGTACTTGATTGCGTCTCTAATTTGAGAGATCTCGGTATTACCTTCTCTGAAGATCTCACTTACAATTTACACATAGAGGAAATTGTCAGTAAATCTATGAGGACACTGGGCTTCATCTTTAGATTGACGACAGACCTACAATTTATTCAGTCTTACAGACTTCTCTTTGTTTCTCTTGTAAGACCTTTGCTGGAGCATAATACTACAATCTGGTCTCCAAACTATAATATACACATTAAAGCAATAGAGAGGATACAGAGGAAATTTCTGAGACTTGTGAACTACAGATTGGGAATACCGGTCGAGAAAATTGACTACCCTGTTCTGATGTGTGAGCTCGGTCTCCTCAGTTTGGAGAGTCGCAGAATTATGTTCGATCTCTGTTTTTTACACAAACTTCTTAATGGTGAAATCGATTCTCCAGAACTGATTGAGTTGATCAAATTAAATGTTCCAGCCAGGAACACCAGACAATCTGTTTTATTCCACGAACCCAACACAAGGAATAATTACACCTTCCATTCACCTGTAAATAGGCTTCACAGACTGGGAAATCTGGTTGGACATGAAACTGACATTTTTGCTGACAAGTTCCTCAAATATAAACGTGATGTTATTAACTGTTTGAATATATAGATTGACATTGGGCAGTAGTGGTTTGTTGTTGTTTGTTTGTGTGTATATTTGTTCCTTAAAGTGACAGCATAATTTTCACACCATTGTAAATTGTTCATTCTTATCCAATTAATACAATTACCTTATTAACATTTTACTCATTGACACCTAAATTGACTACACTAAATATTTGTTTTTGTTTTGACATTCTTCAATAATTTGACTTTTCTCAGCTTCTATTGACACTGAATATTATTAATTCTACAACATCCATTTTTAAAGACTGTGTGCTACTTGACATCCCATTTATTTTTGTTTGAAATAATCTCATAAATACTCTTTTACTGAAAATTTGACAATATAACCTACTATCGAATTGACTTGTTATCCATTGACTTTTTTTTCCATTCATAACTTATGCTGTGATACTGATAGTTGTGTTGTTCTTTTTTTGTGTTTTTTTTTTTATTTTTATTATGATTGTTGTGTCTTAATATTCTACACTTGTATATACATCATATGAACTATGTATGTAAATGTATAACAACATGTAAAAGGCTAGCGCCGTGAATTGTTAATAAATAAATAAATAAATAAAATAAATACTAGTTTACTTATTTATCATACATATTAACTCTGGTGTATACATATTTTAAAATTAATACGTCGTTCTTTGTTCGCGTTTATCTTTTGTCATATTGATTATGAAAAACTTTACGGAACACGCTGAAGTTGAGAAAATAAATAATAAATTGCTTTTGGCACCTTTTTTCATGAAAAAAGATTAAAAAGTGTCACAGCTTTGCAAATTTCTCAAAAGTTTTATTTCATCCCGTAAATATTACAATGAGCTGTCAGGAAATACCTTTTGAATATTTCATTAAGCCGAGACACAATTTATGTTTAGAAAAAAAGGATGATCGTATTATAAAAAAGAAGGAAACGAATATTAAATAAAAGATGCAGATATCGAGGGAAAAATTTTACTCAATACATAAAATTGAATCGATGTCGCAGATGTAAAATATCTACAACCAATATCACGATAGACTTCTTTAGATTGTGATGAGCAAAAAATAGATTCCAAATAAATACATATTTTGGATATACATAGATATTCCATGACAGATTTCACACAGAACTATCATTTTACATATCCGTTTCAGCACCGACTTTATAGATTTTTTTGCAAATATTATTTTATTTCTTGTTTATTTTTTTTACATATATTTATCGTATTATCATCATCCTGATTCTGCAACATTAGACACAGATAATACTCTTAAGATGACGCAATAGCAGTGGTTGGCTGCTACCAGAGTATTATTCTAAATAAGAAACAATCGGAAGAACGTAATACTGTCCCACCCCTGGGTCGTTATTATTGTTACGTCAATACGACCCACAATGAGTTCAGTATAAAGCGATTCATGTACGGTTTTCATGTTATTTAAGACACGTGATCAATATTCTGTCTGTAACTAATTTAAAATTTAATTATTTGTTCTTGGAATGTAAAAATCAACTTAGATGACATATGCATTGAAATGATACCTATGTCTAAATGTCTAATACAGACGTGTTTTAGGTAGAAATTTATATTTATTTATTTTTTTAGCATAATAATGTTGCCCATTTCCTAATTACAACAAAAAAACTCAATTTTTCTGAAATCCCTAAATTTCTCTAACATTTTTCAATTATCTACAAAGTATTATAGATATTTATTATTAACCTTTGTTGTAAATATTTATAATTTTACGAGAATATTTTCTGTCATACATTTAATTTTTATTACTCTTTAAACTACAGTATTGTCCTTGAATTATCACTCCCATAGTAAAAGTTTGGAAAGGGTACAGAAAAAGTTCTTTAGATTGATAAATGATGGGAATACCTTTTGAGAATATTGAATACCCAATTTTAATGAGCGAGCTCGGTCTCCTCAGTCTTGAGAAGCGTTAAACGTCTTTAAGCTGTAGATACTGATTTATACATTGTATTTAATATTTTTTTGTTTCCATTCATCTTTCCTGTATACATCCGGTGTGTATGTGTGTGTGTGTGTGTGTGTGTATATTTGTATGTATTATAATTGTATATTTCAAATGTATACGTTCAAAAAGTTATAGGCTTCTGAGAGTTCTGAGCCGTTTCAATGAGTAAATCAATAAATATAATACGCATATTTGAAGTAAACATAAACATTTTTATGTTTACCTAGTTTTTAAAGAATAAAGATAAATAAAAAACAATTCTAAATCAAATTGATATTCATAAGATAATAATATTGGATTTGTATTCAGTTGTGTTCGGAAGATTGAAATATTTTCAAGAAGCAAGTATATCCAAAATTTTATAAAAAAATAAACTTCATTCTTCCATCTAATAACTTCTCAGTAATCTCAATTGATTAGTTTTATACCCAAATAAAATGTGACTTTGTACATATGGCCTTAAATTTGTGATGATTTCTTTTATCTTTTTTCATTTTTTAATTGTCTGGTGATGTGATAAGAAATAAAACGTGTGTAATGTATGTGAGAGTTTATGTATGTGAATAGATTATTACAGTGAGAGTACTACACGTAAGTACCTAGGTAGGTAGGTACTTTCAAACACAAAATTAGGGAAAAGGAAATTAATTATAAGTGCTATCGGAAACCACTCCTATTTTAATAATAACTGTTGGAGAAATTAAATCAATTACCGAGTACAGTTCTAAACCTAGATCAAAATGTTTTCAAACAACTGAGGTAATTCAGGACGTAAGGAGGTGCTCTTTGGTATTTACATTTCAAACGCTGAAGTTAGAAAACATAAATTATTACTTCAATTGGATACTATTAGACTTAGTGGTAAATGTTAGAAGTAGGTAGGATTGTATTGCTTTTATCACTCTCTCTATAATCTTAGTATTTAGTTCGTCATCATCTAAATGTATTGTCTCGCACATAGAGTAATCGCTTTGATTGTATTATATTATTTACAATATGACGTGATATTTCTAGATATTGAATTTCTTAAACAAACCTTAAGCTATTTCTTCATTTTCATTGACGAATGAAAATGGTTATCAGCACTTTTACTTTATTTTTTCTTGCATTTTGTACGAAAAATAAAATGTTTACAGCTCCAATGTTCTTAATATTACTGTATACTTGAATGAAATATTATCGAATGACAATATTGAGTTAGAAAAATAACTCGCTGATTTTATTTTTAAGGTTAGGTATGTGTTTTATTAAAAACTCTTTTGATTGTGGAACAGAAACCGTAAAAATATCATTCGATGGCCAATTTTAATTTATTCGTTAAACTAAAATTCGTTTGATTTATGTAAGAAAACACATTAAACATTTACGAAATATAATATAATACAATACATTTTGCACAGAAATTGATAATAAGTAACTATATGTACCTACACTTACATGTGCCATCTAGGTAATTATCATTAGATATGCAAATAGTAGTGGGTTGTGAGGCTCAAAGAATGTGTTCAAGACTCTAATATTAGTAGAAAAGTACTAATCTAATTAATTATTAGAATTGCTACCGACATCTTAGATATTTCAAGACGATTTATTTTGAACATAACAGATGTTTGCTATTTGCGGTAAATTTGCCACAAGACATTCGCAAATAATTGAAGCACATAAATTCTACTCACTGTGATTAGTTGAAATTAAAGAATATTACATATTTAATAAGTAGTAAAGTAAAATGTATACAATGTATACAATGTTGTTTTAAGAATATTCATGAGGAAAATAAACTTCGATTTATTCAGACAAAAATAAAACAATATTATCTTCCTTTTGAAATTCCAAGCTAACAAACTTGTTGTTTTTGCGGCAATTATGTAGGTTCAATATATAAACCACAAACTATTATTTATCACAAAGGTACAAACCACGAATTTGTTATGTGGAAAAGAAAAGTAGGACAATTATCACGGACATAAACTAATCAGGATTGCGAATCGTTGTCAGTGATATAGAAGATACCAATATTAAAAGACGAGTTCGTCGGTAGCCTGGAGGTAGAGTCTCGGCCTCGTGAACAAGGGGTCCGTGGTTCGATACCAGGTGCTGGCAAACTCCCCTTTCACGACACAAGCTTTTAGTAGCTTACTGTGAAAGGTGTATGAGGTTGTATTTGGGTTTATAACATAAACCCAGATATATCTTTTTAAAAAAAAAACTAAAAAATGATTGTGTTAATATAGTAGGTACTTGATAATGACACTGTGAAAGTTAATTTTAGTAGAATTAAAATTTATCACTTATTATCTTGTGATATTTGTACCATCTGTAAATTTTCAATTCCTTTTATTAAAATCGTAATAAAAACTCACTGAGGATGGGTGTCTACCCGAAAGGTCTTTGAGTCAAATATTGTTTATAGTGAAACCAATATTAAAATCAAGAGTCTTTTATATCAACAGTTCTCCCCTTTAGCTCTTCGATAAACCGATTGCTAATAAAATTACAACAATATAACATACACAGAATCTTTGATCGAGCCGCGTATATACCTATAAAGTATATTAAAATAATTATTATTTCACAATGCCTTTTGTTTTCGAGATCCTTACTAATCAGGGATACACAATATGTAGATAGTACATTATCAGCTTGTAATTTCATATATCTAATATTCAGTAAAATATATCATCAGACATCTAAATATAATAATACTAAGGAATGAAATCAACCAAACAGTACATATAGCAATTCAATGTTTTGAATGCTGAAATCTATGTTTACCATAATAATTCCATGTTTTGTGATGCAAATTTAGGAATTTCGTTATCGTTGTACCACGATCCTATTGGGGTACCTTTGAGTATTGTGTATGCTAGAATACCTCAATTCTGTGATTCTAAACATAAGCATGGGGGTTTTCAGTTACAATGTAATCACGCCTCTCGTCTCTACATCTTGTTAATTCAAATGCAGTACAACTGTGGTTATCCTCATACATACGTAATTAAGTACTTACGTAAAAAAGTACCAACAAAACCTGATACACGTAAAAAGCAAGTTCTTGTACATGAGGTCTTTACTAGTTTATGTATTAATTCATTTTAATTACAAAAGTAGGTACTCCCTATGTGTTGAATTACTATGATTTTTTTTGGTACTTTTACTATGTGTACTATAAAGCCAGAAAAAATATATTGTGTGATAATATTGTTGACCTACGTTACTTAGTGGTATTTCATATTAAATTAACAAAAATAAAACGCTTTTATTAAGTTCTTCCATACTGACTTTATTAATTAAGATCAGGCTTCCAAGAGCTTTTACAATCATCATCAAGCTAACGTTTAGTGCGTGTTAATTATACAAAGGCATTTACTTTAACTATATTCCTTATTGTTTCAACAAAGCAATTAGGCTTTTTATTTATTTTGAAAATCAAATATATTTAAAAAATTATAGACAATTTTCCTAACAAGATGTTCATTACATTGTTGATGGATTAAAATCAGGTACCTAATGACTTATAATTTCAAACAGACTTCACTTTGTGATTTATACTAATAATTTTTATTCAATTAAACTTCGTCAAATATAAATTATGATATTTGTTTATGGGAGTTTATATAATTATTATCTAGAGCAGTATATTCCCACACAAGTACATACATACTTACCTTCAGGCTTCATTTTAATCTTAAATTCTACTAGTGATTCAAAATTTTCTTTGTTTGTGTTCATTAACCCTAGACAGTTGTCCCATTTGAACAACCAATGTTAGGTAAACTCTAAATACCCTTCCTTCCTTTATCAGTTTTTTTGTGAACGTGATTTAAAAAAATAAAGTCTTTTTTTATATTTTACGTGGAGTGAATACTAACAAATAAATTAATCTACTTTAAACATTACGTTTTGTAAGCAATTTGACTTTATTTTATCTTGGATTCGGTTCGGCATATTTAAGCAGTTAATCAGCGAAAGAATAATATTCATTTTATTTACATTTTCATCCCACATGACAACATATTTTAAGGAGGTCTTCTATTTACTTTTACATTTTTTTTTATAAATAAGTATATCTTAATTAAAATAATACCGTCAACGCTCTTTTTATCGGAGTTTTATTATTTATTATTTCTTTATTAGATGCATTTCTCTCCAAACATTCGTAATTATATTTGATTTATTTATTGTTGTAGGTAGTATTTACTTGTATTTAATTTTCTATCTCTCTTTTAGATGGTTGTCTGGAAGACGTTGCTATGCAACAAGTCCGCCATTAAACGAAAGATTATACCTAAGCATTCTCTATATTATGTTTAAATAATATCATTAGGTATACATTATCCAGGTGGGCTCATCCCACAAGTGGGTGTAGTAGTAGCCAGCCAGCCGCAGAATCCAGTCAGCAGACCAGTCACATAAAACAAACATGCAAGCCATCCTCCAGTACTCGCCTATTATATTGTCCTTAATATTATTCTGTTAAAAAATATTTATACTACGTATTCTATTTTTTTTAATCGCAAAATCACTCAATATTCATCATCATTATTACAAAACATTTGAAAATACATATGGACAGAAATAATACACATAATCACAAAGCAAAGACAATGCATCATCCTACTCAACCCACACTCATGATTTAACCTTTTGCTATATAATACCAAGCCCACAAGTTTGTCATTCACTACAAAAGTTATACAAAAAATGAAAAAAGAAAAAACAACAAAACACCAATCCAACATGCAAAAAAGGCAGCCAAAACAGATAATGTGACTGCGCGTGCGCAAATATTGGGCGGAATGCCAAAGAATAATAATAATAAAAAAAATTACGAACATTTCATATTTATTTATTTTTTCGAGGCGATTTGTTTGCCTTTTGCACAAATTGAAAATGCTTCATACAAGACCACAAGGTAGATGTAGATGTAGGTTGGTTGACCCAAATTCCGTTGGATGGATGGGCTACAGATGTACACATCGTTGGAATCAAGGATTGGAGAAGTACATGGCGAGATAGGGGAGATGGAGGTGAATATTGAAGAAGGCCATAACGGGCTGTAGAGCAATATTACTGACGATATAGATGTTTTTTTTAAATGAAGTATTCTTTTAAAGAAACTATTAATAATATTAGATATTGTTTTATCAACGAATATTTGTATTTCCTTTAGAAATTCTAAATATTTTTTGAAGGCAAGTCCGATAGTTAGTTAAAAGTTTTGACAAGACGTTCAATGGAGTTCTATATACCTGCTATCGATTTTATATAATTTTAAGAAACTGTCCTCAGTTTAGTTTTCATTTAATTATGTTGTACTTGCTAATTAATATCAGATGTCATACTAATCGCACCAGGAAGCAGGGGGAATCTTTGTTTTCGTTTAGGAAGTCTGTAAATAAGATAACAGGAAAGAGATTTAAAAACAGTTTCCTTCCCACCCGTCTCAAAAGAAGAATAATGACCGTAGCGAACAGTGATTAATAATAATAATTATAGTGATGCGTGTGTTGAATACATGTGGAAGAAGACCCTTGTACAATTAATATTTGTTGATTTTATAAAATAGGTGACACTTTAATATCGCATGATTAATTACTTCACTTTCTAAATTATATTCTTGGGAAGTAATTTATTTACTTACTGATGCATTAATATTGTAAATTAGTTGCCTTCTTGATATTTTAATTACAAGTAACAGATACCTACTATGTCGATTAATCTGCTTACTACACTATACGAGTATGATATATTATATCTTATTTCCATCATTTGTTATAATATTACTAAGCTTCGGGTTATGGAGGAAATATATATCAATTTAAAATAGAATTATTATAGCTTCAATTATTTATTGCGCCTACTTAAAAGTTAGAATTAGCGAATAGCTTCATTATTATTATTATTGTTGTATGTTGAGCAAACATAAAGCCCATATGGAGTATGAAATATGACGGAAACATAATATTATATGTTGTGAATGTTTTGCGTTCTTAAGTAAACATTTAAATGCCTTTTAAAGTTGTACGCAATATTAATAGTAGTGTTTTTTCATTTTGAAAAATTCACGCAATATGTTAAAACGTTATATTACATTAACATGTAAATATTTGATTCTTGTTAATAATACCTACAATATATTTTGTATTCATTATTCTATTTCTTTTTATTCATTCTTTGTATCTCACATTTCTTAATGAGTGTTGTTCTATATTTGTTACTTCAATGCGCTATCAGTAAGTGGACTAATATTGCTAAATAATTGCATGTGTTATATTTGTAAAAAGTCTATTGGTATGCTATATAAAATTAAATAACACCAAATATTAATTCTTTTTGTATTTGTAATCGCAAAAAAACTAGAAGAAAAAAATAATCAATGTGTGTTGCGAATTGTAAGTAGTTAATCAAAGCTATCTTATTATTAGAACATACATTAAATATCTGAAAACAAATTTAATGTGAACTTAGTTTTATAAAGAGTTAGTCTTCTAGTACTAGACTACTATACTATCGTAGCAAAATTGAAGTTAAATACTTCATGTCATATTGTGTTATGTAGCATATACACTTTTTTATGCTCAATTTTAATGAAATTATTTAGCGGTTTGAAGTTTAAAAATAGGCACCATTTACAAATAAGTTGATTTTGGAATTATTTCTTTTAAGTTTTAACTGACCTTGGAATATGCAAAAAAAAATTTAGGACAAGAAAAGAATTGCATAAAAATAAATATACAAATAAAAAAATAAAAAATCTGATAAAGGTAACGACAGATAGCTATGTAATGTATTGAAACATGCGATAAAGCTTGATATTTATTTAAATCAATGAAAAACAGGCACTTACAGAGTGTTTGGGGTTCTGTTCCGCATACATTAAGTATGAGTTTCATTTCATACTAACTGGTAACTGGCTTACTTACAATTCAAATATACCAATACGCATTTCTCTATTGCATTTCTCACCTTTAAGTGTTGTAAGGTATCTACAAGTATTTTTTGATATTCATCCCTATTTCACCATCAAATTGGAAGAATTTTGTCAAAAAAGTACAACGAGGAAACATAATTTATCATTTTTTGGAAAAAATATATCCAAAAAATATTTTTTTGGTTCATAACAGGGTTAACAATACAATAAATATTAGTTGTATTAATAATGAATGACATGTTTTTATTTAAAATATTATAATGCTAGATTTAAACATAATTTGGTGTTTCTTCATTCAAAAAAAAAAAAAAGATTTTTTTTTATGATACAATTTTTTTATAGCTACATAATAATTATGAACAATTGGACTAGGTATTAATATTTCATGGTGTAGCAAAATACAAATCATAAACAAAATATAAAATCCTAGAAAATTGAAATTATATCTTTGAAAAGTCTCCTAAGTTTAAAATATGTTAAGTAATCTAATATGTATGATTTCCAACATTGCCTGGATACGGAAGGTATGCAAACGAGAAAATTGAAATGCAGCGCTAGTTTTATGGAAGAATGGGAGTTGAATTTAAAAATGTAAACATACCGAGGGAACTTTATACGTATACTTTTGTTTTAGTAATAAATGGGACATGTTACTATGAAATAAGAACATATTCCTAAGTTAGGTAAGTATATATTTTGTATATTATCATGTATGATGCTCTACACTGAAATATTCACTAAATATAAATTTAAAATATTGTTAAAATTTTTCAGTACCTACACCTGGATAATGGATATGTAACTTCAATGACAGACAATAAATATTAAAAAAAAATACTTAACATTACTAGGCCACAAATCGTAGCACCACAATATAAATACTATCCGGTGGATTTCTCACCTACTCTCCCTTTCTTTATGTTATGTATTTTGATTGTATTGGTTATCCAAGCTTATTAAGCTTAAGGCTCACAATACATTCAATATACCGATGCAAACGCATTTACACATTCTGTGTTTATGTTTTTTTTTTATTTGTGGTATTGAATTATTTGTATGTAGTATTTTTGAATAACGTCTTGTGTGTAAAATGCACACCCTATATAAGGATGAATTCGTGATGCTACCGAACGAAATAAATATCATTAGATAACATTTTTATTATTATAACAAAAATATATGGTAATAATGATTTATTTAGGAGTATCACTTGGGTGAAGTTTTTATAAAGAAGTAGTTAAGCAGAATTTCTTAGATTTGTGATTATGTACCTAGGTAGTATTTACCCTCACAAGAATGACTGAAATAACAAATAATATTGCTTGATTATCACGTTCTCAAAATAAAACACGTGTCTATTTCAAAAATACCCTATGTTAATGGAACCGTTTGAATAAATAACGATATTTGCCGGTAAGATATAAGCTGGTAAGTATTCAAAGCTTTCAATCAAATAAAGTACCTGTAGGTATATAACCGCAAACGCGTGTAAGTAATAATATTTTTTTACGTATTTACATGTATTCGTAAAATGACAAAAATTTTACTCCATTTCGCTGTGTACAGTCGGGCAGTGACTAGCTCATGCCTTTGCATATATTGCGACCCGTTGCCAGAATATGCAGATAAGATTCGTCGAAGAGATGTTATGATCCGATAACGGGTGTCTCATCGGTACCAACTCATATAATAGCCGACACAACTTCGACTCCTGTATACGAGGATTACCTATCGCATATTATTAATTAATTATTATCATAATTTAATTTGCCAGTAAACGATGCCATTCAAATTAATGACTTAAGATTCGACCCAATTGTTTCACCTTAAGTTTATCAATTCTAGAACCATGATGCTAAATAAATAAAAAACTAAATTTGAACGTTTGGGCAAGCTTCGTTGCGATTCAATAAAACAATAAGTCATTGAATTAATTAAAATAAAACACTTATTTGTAGTATATCCACGGTGACTTTTTATTGGACGCGAGCCGGCTTTCAAGAGCTTCCGCTCTCATCATCAGTTCGCCAGGCCAGCCTGATGATGAGAGCGGAAGCTCTTGAAAGCCGGCTCGCGTCCAATAAAAAGTCACCGTGGATATACTACAAATAAGTGTTTTATTTTAATTAATTCAACATGAATTTCCACCAAGTACCGTCGGTTGAAAATATCAACTTTAATAAGTCATTGAATTCAATGCTGGCATTTTACTGACTGCCTTGCCGTTATCTGAGCAACTGGCTAATCTAACTATCAGGCTGTGACATACCTATATAATATATATAATGGACACTGTACTTCGATACAATTTATCATATCTAATATTTTTACTTTGTTTCCTAGTGATGTACAAAACATGAATATAAAATTTAATAATGGAACTTAGTATACCTTCATACTCTCTCTATAAAACTCTTTTGAAGTGAAGAAAGTTTAACACTTTTCACATTAAATGAACATATTATTATGTCATGAAACTTTTCTCAAAAGAACTTTTAAACACAAATTAAAACTCAAAGAGATTATCTCCGTCAGAAGACACTTAAAAATTTACATAATTGGTATTAAAAATGTTTTCCAATTTTTCTTTCCTATTAATACGGTTCACTTTGTACATACAAAAGATAATAAGCTTTGTTCAGATTCATCGAGTAAAGTATTCTCTTCAATAATGAATAATTCAAATTAGATTTTCAGCTGCAAGCCTTTGTTTGAAAGCTACTAATGTATGAATGCAGATTTGTCTAACTATATGCCAATTGCACCTACCCGCTATGCTTTACACCTACACATGATGAATGCAAATCCATTTTAAAGTATACTAATTCATTATCGTATCACGTAGATGTGAATCCTTGTACTTGCTATATACCAGATGGTCTTTGAATTCAGAACATTTCATGTAATGAAACAAATTTATTCATGGGGGAAGATACATTAAGACAAACGATGGTGTATCACCTGGCTCCATAACACAGACAGAAATAAGAACCATCGAGGGGTGGCTTTGAGTTGATTCTCATATGTGATAATCCACATTGGGTGGAACTTGACGTGAAACAACCCTTTCTCAATAATTGTTACATAAAAATGCCTCTAAAATAAGTGAAAAACTAAACAAGTTTGTCCGTTATCTGACTTTTGATTAGACGACTGTTAGTTTCGTCACCAGTGATTATAAAATGTAAGTCATAAAATGAATTGCTGAAAAATTAAAACTAATATGAATATTATCAGTCTGTATCATCGCGTGCTTAGACATATTATTATTATTCTTATAGCACCTAGCAACACTAGCGTGTTGAAGTGTAATTAGCTGATTCGGAGTAACTCGGAAATCTTATGAAAGATTTACTGAGTTATTTGTGCAGGTTGAAGTTTAAAAGAACTCTTCATAATAAATGATCTCATATTTTAAACTGAACGTAGCTGAATATAATTGACAGGCGAATTTATTTGAGTTGTTTTCAGAAAACTTTAGGAAAAATGACTTGGTAAAACATTGTATTACATAATTCGAAAGCTTGTAGGCGAATAAAATTGAAGGAAGAAAGTAAAATAGAATGAGTGAGTGCATAAATAGAAACTAATTTTAATAATACATTAGAATGGAGAATTAGTTACCACCCCACACGTTTTGTCTGACTAGTTGACACGTTACTTGACGACACAGGTTAGTTTTTTCCGACTTTTTGACTATAGCTTATTTTATTTACAGCTCTCAATAATTTGAGTATTTGTAAAAATGTTTATGAAGACATAGCCTGTAATTAAGAAGTAACTGTACTAGATTGACCTAGGACAGGTCTACCTACACAGTTGTAAAAATGTTTATGAAGACATAGCCTGTAATTAAGAAGTAACTGTACTAGATTGTCCTAGGACAGGTCTACCTACACAGTTGTAAAAATGTTTATGAAGACATAGCCTGTAATTAAGAAGTAACTGTACTAGATTGTCCTAGGACAGGTCTACCTACACAGTTGTAAAAATGTTTATGAAGACATAGCCTGTAATTAAGAAGTAACTGTACTAGATTGTCCTAGGACAGGTCTACCTACACAGTTAGATAATCCTATTATTTTTACTCGTATTGATTGATTGCATATTTTTATTTGTTGAATAAATAAGACAATGTATATTTTTTCTGTATTCAATGTTATCACAATGATAAAACTTTAAATATTGTGAAATAAGATATTAAGTTTTTTAACCGAGAAATAACAGATTTTCGATATATAGCGAACATTGCTCGCTTTATATTTCCTAATACGATACAATTGATATCCTACTTTGCTAAGGTCGGTGGTTTTTATTAATTTAAATGCATAACATAATCTAATAACAAATCAGTTTACATGCTAATGCATGCTAAACCATTATAATTTTGATACCATTCGCATGATAAAATCTAATTCCCTATCCGCTGCACGTTGGTTCCAGTAAGTAAGTACATATTATGTACATGAATTGTAGAAAATGCTAACACATATGGTTTGAAACTCGTTTGAATTTTACCACATTTTAACTATGTGCAACTATAAATACACGTCAGTCAATTCGAATAAGTGAAATAATTAATTACTTTATAACATCACAGTCGGTGTATCAACGCTCTGAATCTAGGAGGCTGATTTATGCTCCCGAGAGGAGCAATGAAGGGCGAGATAATTATGGTGATTAAATAAAAATAAATTAAATATATGTTTTAAATGAAAGAATATAAAAATATTAGATTAAACTTGGTATAATTTTTTTTTATTAGATAGGTATCATAATTTTTGTATTAAGTGAGTTATGAGCTGATATATTGACACATCCGTTATAAAAGATTAATATTTTTTAGATTTATTATTAGAAACATCGTTGAAATGGACCCACCGTCCATCCAAAAGATATATTATTAGAAACGACGTTGAAGGGGACCAACCTTCCATCCAAAAACCGCAGATATCTGAAGACTTCGATTTATCCGAGACATTTTAATACCTGCAATAATTCTATGCTAACGAATTTACAGTATTTCCCAATCTCTTATTACTGGTTTAACAGTTTCAATTCACTTAACAAAACAAATTGACACTTGAAGAAGGTTTTAATTCACGCAGTTAATCCATCGGTTAACCCACTTGTGGGGATGCCCTATTGACATAGTTCTATAGGGACTAGTTATCAAACATTAGTCATCCAAATTTATCTCGATAAAACACATTTTGTGTGATACTTCTACGGGACTCTATTAGTCGTGGGTCAGCTTTCAGGCTTTATCCTAGCCTGATGATGAAAGTGGTAGCTGTCTCGTGAACAATAACGTCGTGTAGGGTTCCCGGTAATGGAGCAGATCTCCCACTATTTTTGTGTAAATTTTCAAGTGTCTTGTAAAGGCTAGTGCTCGTACAACTTCACGTATGAAATAATTACTCATTCACTGGTTTCCCAATATGTGAAAAGCCGTGTTACATACTTTTCTTAATATAACAAAGTAACTGTTTTACCCTTACAAGTTGTATGATTAATTTAGCCATTAATATATTAATTTATGAGTGAACATAATTAGTAAATTCAAATTCAAATATTTTTTATTTAAATAAAATTTACAAATTAATAATATTACATACACACCTTATTACTAAAAAAACACATTTATTACATATTTGACCCTCAAAATTGAGGAGTGCTCGTGCTTTGAGGGTTTAAACATATTTCATATAATTTACATAAAACAATAAATGATAAATTAACACGCGTTTGATGAAACTTGTCAATAAGTTAAAATTAAAGTCTCATAACTAATTGGATGTTGATTTTCCCTCTATTTAATTTGCTTTCAGATTAATGTTTTGTCATCGCCTTCCATATCCATATATTTTGAAGAGTGAATCGACCTGTAAAATATTGCCACGATATTACGCTTATAGGTAAACATCCCATCGATAAAGATTAGGTACTTTTGGATATATACATATGTATTATTAAGTATGTATGTGTATTAGATGGTGTACCTATCGGGGAAATTCACTGCCGTGTATACCGATGTTTGGTCGAAGTTAAATTTGATATGTAACATGAAAGAATATGTTTTGATCGTTAAAGTACTGGTTTATTTTTAGTATCTAAAAATATATTTCAGTAAAATACTGTATATGTGTGCTAATAAATACATCTCATAATAAGATTTATGCATCAGATGAATAATTTTTGGTTAAAGATAACAACCAAGTGGGCATTAAGCATAATTTTTAGTTAATTCACTGGCTTATCAAGAGCGGAAGCTCTAACAAAATACCTCGCAAATGTAATAAGAGAAAGATTGGGAAAGTAGTTAAAATGTCATTAAATTTTATACTTCTTTATAACTTTTGAAGTAGGGTAACCAGTGGACTACCTGCATGCAATAAACATCCACGTCTCAGCGTCTGAGATCCACGTGGCTTAGTCAAATTCTCAAAGACGGCCGTGCGTTGAGTAAGAGGAATAGACGTGCGTGTATGAGAAATTGTATGAATGTGGAGGAAGTGAAGGAAGTTTGTAAAGATAGATCTATTTGGCGTTCCGTCTTCACTACCTACCCCACAAAGGACACGGCGTGAGGGTATAGTATTGTAGTAAAGTAGTAATTGCACTGTAGGTATATGAAATGTTACTAACACCTGTTAGATTGACTCTGTATCAAGTAAATTATTTATTAACTACTGGCGTTATTAACTTTAAGATATTTTTTCTTGTTAAAATGAAGGTATATTGTTATATCTAATTTACTAATTCTATCAAGGTATATCTATGTACCCTTCAAATTCGCTTAAGGAAAAAACTAAAAATTGAACATTTTACACACTACCTACACGAGTTTTTTAATCTCTCCGACCATAGCATCTCAACCATTATTCTCAGAATATTAATTACACCGTATTTTCTGTTCTTGTTTTTATTAAAAAATACAAATGTAGGTACTTAATTAAGTTTTGAACTTATCAAAAATGTAAGACGTCCGAGATATTGGTTGTAATAAATTATTTATTTTTACAAATAAACATGAATATAGTAAGTGGTTATACTCTCATTGTAAGGCGGATTATATATAATACGTATAGGGTGATAATTGAAAATATTTTGAATTCTACTAATCTATAGTCAGAGTCACACTCTTGGTTATCTTATGAATACAGTCAAAAAAATTATGAGTTTTCCTTAATATTACGTTTCGTTTCTTTGCAATAGACGAGTTAGGAACAATTGTGGTGGTGTTGTTTTGTGTTTGTGGGTGTATGTGTGAATGCGAGTGTATTTGTGGTGATGGGAAGATGACATCTTGTATGTATTTAACATTGAATGAATTGGGTTGTGTCTGATATTATTTTTATAGATTATTATTATTTTCTATTGTTCTCGTTTTATTGTATTATGATGAATGAAAAATTATGTGTTCACTACCTCAGTACAGGCTACGCCTAGTGACGTAGATTGTTGTGTATACACTACCTCAGTACAGGCTACGCCTAGTGACGTAGATTGTTGTGTATACACTACCTCAGTACAGGCTACGCCTAGTGACGTAGATTGTTGTGTATACACTACCTCAGTACAGGCTACGCCTAGTGACGTAGGTTGTTGTGTATACACTACCTCAGTACAGGCTACGCCTAGTGACGTAGATTGTTGTGTATACACTACCTCAGTACAGGCTTCGCCTAGTGACGTAGATTGTTGTGTATACACTACCTCAGTACAGGCTACGCCTAGTGACGTAGATTGTTGTGTATTTTTTTATAAAATGTTTCTTTGATTAAATATTATTATTATTATTTTCAGGACATAACAGCATACTATTGATGTTAAATTATCTACAAAATCTTGAATTTAACATTGAATGAATTGGGTTGTGTCTGATATTATTTTTATAGATTATTATTATTTCTATTGTTCTCGTTTTATTGTATTATGATGAATGAAAAATTATGTGTTCACTACCTCAGTACAGGCTACGCCTAGTGACGTAGATTGTTGTGTATACACTACCTCAGTACAGGCTACGCCTAGTGACGTAGATTGTTGTGTATACACTACCTCAGTACAGGCTACGCCTAGTGACGTAGATTGTTGTGTATACACTACCTCAGTACAGGCTACGCCTAGTGACGTAGATTGTTGTGTATACACTACCTCAGTACAGGCTACGCCTAGTGACGTAGATTGTTGTGTATACACTACCTCAGTACAGGCTACGCCTAGTGACGTAGATTGTTGTGTATACACTACCTCAGTACAGGCTATGCCTAGTGACGTAGATTATTGTGTATACACTACCTCAGTACAGGCTACGCCTAGTGACGTAGATTGTTGTGTATACACTATCTCAGTACAGGCTACGCCTAGTGACGTAGATTGTTGTGTATTTTTTTATAAAATGTTTCTTTGATTAAATATTATTATTATTATTTTCAGGACATAACAGCATACTATTGATGTTAAATTATCTACAAAATCTTGAATTTCACTCTAACTTATTGTCTTCTATCATTATTTTAAAGAGATTTTTGTAATGATACCCAGAATGATATAATTGTTATTTATGTTTTCATCAATTTTAGAAATTATATATTTATGGCAAAAAAATCGCATAAATTGTAATTTTATTTAGTTTGAGTATAATATTCTGGATTTATTTCAATATATTCAAACAATATAGGTAGAACACGAGTAGGCAGGGATTTTTTCAGCCCTGCCATTGTTTATTATTCTCACTCTCGTTCTGTGGGGGAAATGACCTTGCTTGTAGACTTGATTTTAAATAGTATGGATGATTATTATTGTTATTGTAAAATAGTTCGAAATTCCATATACAAGATTTTCTTGTTTGTGTTTCGAGGAACGACAAGGACATAAGTTTAATTTCCGGACTGGTATTTCCTCATTTTAGCACCAAACAAAATAATATACGACTGTAATAATAAATACTAAGTATTATCCATTGAATGCTAGCCTATACCTACATTCTTATATTCATATTACGTCGCAAAATAGACCAAGTTTTTGTGAGTTTCGTATTCATTATATTTACTTTAAATGAGTAAATATGTTAACTATTGTCGTATATAAAATATTAACTGTTCTATATAGATATATATCTATACCATCACTCCATGCCCCACGTGGGATAGGCAGAGAGAACGGAACGCCATAAAGATGTATCCTTACATATTTCTTTCACTTACTTTACTTTCATCCAGTTTTTTGACGACCGGTGTGGCGCGGAGGCTAACGCACTTGCCTTTGAGTCACGAGGTCCCGGGTTCGATTCCCGGCCAGGGCAAAATGAAGAATGACCTTTTTCAGACTGTCCTGGGTCTGGGTGTTACATGTATATGTGTTTAGTGCATTGTATATGTGTGTATCGTCGCGTTAGTACCCATAATACAAGATTCGTCTTAGTTTGGGACTAGCTCGGTCTGTGTGAATTGTCTATACATGTTATATTAACCATTATAAAAAAAAACATCCAAGTTTCATATACATGCACGCCTATTTCTCTGACTCAACACGCGGCTGTCATTAAGAATTTGATTTACGTAATCAAGCCACATGGTTCTTGGCCGTCCGCGCTTCCTCACACCCCCTCTTTCAGTTGAATTAATCCTCTTCTTCATTCTATCATCGCGCATTTGCTGAACATGTGCAAACTATTGTAACTTGTTTACACGCATTCTATCCACAACACTCCTCTCTTATCTGACCATTTTTCTGATATCCTCATTCCTCACTATATCTTGCAACATTTTACCAACCATTCTTCTTCTCAACACATCTCCACAGCATTAATGCCAAGGCTTCTCAAACTTATTTTTTTAAATATATTATAGGTAAGTTTACGTGTAAAAGGAATAAATTGGGAATAGAGATTTCCTTACGAAAAATAATATATTGTAAATTACTTAAAAAATCATACGACTGTAGAATTATCGGCGATCGACTAGGAATGGCTTGCTGATCGACCTGTCAATCATGATCGACGCGTTGACCACTTCTGATTTTACACCATAGAAAAAGTTTTAATCCCTAAACTTTTTTTTTCAACATCCATTAAATATAAAGAAAGTTAAAGTAATATATTTTTTGTAATAGTGTAATAATATTTAATCTAACTTCTATATTTTATGTAAATTGTTGTTTGAAACCACGTGCTGTTTCATTTGATGTTACATAGTTTCATAAATAGTAGGGAATATTGTAATGATGGTTTCATGTCATCAAACGATGATTATGTCAATAATCATGCGAAATTACCTTTAGTCACGCAAAATTTGTAAAGTATATTACATATCGTGATGGATAACTTTACCAAATTTATTAAATGCAGATAATAGGAAAAAAACACAAGGAATAATGAATTTCTATTTATTTAAAAATATACACGTAATTTAACCATGTGTTTCAATACTATTCGTACATGATCTCATTATCAATATCTTCTACAATAAGGTACTAGGAACATATATGATAATGATAATAATAATAAAACACTAGACCAGCGGTTCCCAAAATTGACTGGGCTCCGACCCATCTAACAAAAAATTCCAATCTTGGGGCTCACCTTTAAGCTGTCTTAGAGAAAAGAGGTCATTAATATTGGTAATGTTCAGATTCTCTAGTAGCGAGTTATATACCTACTCAATGCTCAGAGCCCACTCAAATTTCGCTCGCAACCCACCGGTGGGTCGTGACCTATAGTTTGGGAAACACTGCACTAGACAATTGAATGACCTAGAAGATTTATTTGGCTGAGAGGAATGGTGCTCCAAGACGTGGGCGTCCGAGGATCAAATGGCAAGATTATTTAAATCAAATTCTACAGAATGGTCACGTGTTGAGCACATTGAACAGAAGAGCATGCATGAGGAATTGTATGACAGTGGCGGAAGCGAAAGAAGTATGCAAGGATAGAAGGAAGTGGTGCTCGATCCTTTCTGCCTACCCTGCGCGAGAAGCGGCGTGATGGTATGTACATATGTATGTAAAAATGAAATATCTCAAATTCTTCTCCTTTTTCTTCCTCGTGTAGATCATTGATCTGTTGATTCGGAAGTTGTTCCCTCTTGTGACACCGAGGACCAGCTGTCCTTCTATCTTTTTGGTGGTCTTCCTCGTGAACGTGAGCCAACGGCATCCCTAGTCAAAACACATTTTAGCGTTATGAAGTCGTTCGACTACAAACGAATTTACGAAAAAGTGTCATTTTGGTAGTCAAAATACACGATGACAGTTGGTAAAAAGCGTTATTACGTAAATTTCTGTTGTGACGTCACGATAACGAACGACGCACGACGGCGCTTCATATAAATATCAAATTTCATATATGTAATTCGTAGTCAAACGACATTTTTGCTCGTAGATATCGCTAATTAAAAAGCGTTTTAACGAATTCTTTGAAAATAAATTATAATTATAAACACTGCTTTGTTCAGGGTTTGTTCACTGAAGATGGTCCAAAGATTGAAAAGCTTCTGAATATAAATAAATTTATATAAACGTGAAAGATTAGTGTTTATAATTATTTGTTAAAAATAAATCTAATAATATAAAATATAATTATTTTATCTTATGAGAGAACAAAGCAAAATTGAATGTAATGCATAAAAATCGTAATATGAATGCTACTTTCATTTATTTATTTTCGAAAGGAACAAACAGTCAACACAACAAACATTACAAAAATCAATATTAAATGCAATATAGACCACAAAATTCCCCCTATATTACTAAATAATCTTTCTTTTAATAATCGGTAAATAAATTTTCATAAATTCAAAGTAAGGTTGTAATACAATATAATAATATTTACTTACTATATTTAAAACAAAATTTTGCCACAAATAGTACGCCTTCGCAGAAATGACAGTGACATTACCCGACCATAGACTAGATATCCGTCTATGCCGCCAAAATAGACCATAAATATTATTTTAGCCAACATAAGAATGCAAAATCATGACGTCATATCGATAAGGCGTCCAGCATCGAAAACAGAAAGCGTTTTAACGCTTTAAAAAATTTGCCTACGAAAAAAGCGTTCTGTTATCGTAAAAACGCAAAGACATTGAGAATTAACGTTTCGATTTCGTTACGTTGTATATTGTAATTTGACTAGACCCACTGGTGTCTTTTTTGCAGCAATGTGGGCCATCCTGTTTTTAACCATCCTATCCATATGGTGTCTCCATAATTGTTTCTCTTCCTACTCCATCTCACTATGTCCTCCGTGCCGCATATCCTGCATATCCTTCTAATCTCAGTATTTTTGATTCTATCTCTGAGAATTTTTCCTGCGATAGCACGTAAGGTTTTCATCTCAGATGTCCTGAATAGGCTTTTGGTTCTTGCTGTATCTCAAATTGTTTTACGAAATAGAAAATCTTGCGTCGGAGGGAGGGGGTAGAAATTTGAAGTCAAATATTCACTTAAATTTCTATCCCAAATTGTTATAATAATAAAACAGATAAACGGAAGCGTGATCAATATAATAAATCTAGTCCCGCCACTGGAAGTATATAAGTTAATATAAAATCGATAAAATAATACTAAAAACAGCATACTCGTAATAAACTTAATCTTATAAGTAAGAAATTCATTATCAATAGGCGTCATCAATCATATAGAAAAAAAATCATTCATAATATAAATAGGAAGTAAATGCACATTGGTAACGATTAGTCATATTTGGAGAATCCAGTTGAACATATGGAAAACATCGAGGTAGTCCCAGACTAATATAATATAAGAATCGTGTTTCATCGATACTACGCAAACATACTCGTACAATGTACCAAACATACAAATATAACACCCAGACCTAGAACAACATCCCTTAATTGTTTTCTAAATCGCACATTGAAAACAAAAGTGGCAGTATATAAAAAATGACAATTTTGAGTTTAAACGATGTTTAAAACGCTCAAATTAAAACGCATCCAATACAAAAACACCTATTCCAAATAGCTTGTTTAGTTTTACCTAGAGGTCACTAGTGTCGGTTTGTACTTTTTGTATAAGCCTCAAGTTACTAATTAATAAAGTGACACTATTACCAGTTCGTTAATATAATATTATTATACTCTATGCCAGTTCGTGTCAAACGGCCGCAGTGGTTGTACATTAATCTAAGGAAAGACTAAGGCCCGAAATTACAATCAGTAGCTTATCGTGGAGCTTTGGTGAGGAGGCTTAAAAGTTAAGTCGAGCTTACTGCTCACACGAGAATTTCAATCAATATTCGACTGCGACTTGACTAAGCCGCAAATATGGTTAAGTTGGTAGCCCTACTAGTTGTTTTATCGTGATTTTGTCTATGCATTAACCTCACATCTGTCATGTTTACCGGGACGCGCGCCATTTTTCGTGTTGTTGTTTTGATTTCGTGAACGCTCTTGGATTTTTTTGTTACCGACGAAACAGGGTCAGTACCGAAAAAATCCAAATAGAAGCGCAAATGAAACAACCTAAGCAACAACAAACAAAAAGCGTAATGATGGCGCGAACATATGACATTAACGTCAGTTTGTTCTTATTGTATCTAGTGGCGCCTCCTGGTGATGAAAAAATTGAGTTTAAGCAAGCTTAACAATGTTGAGGACACCCCCGGGTATTCCTTAACTTAAGGAGTAGGTTAAACCGCAAATTCGTGCTAAGGAGACATTGTAATTCGCGTAATTTTGGTAAGCGATGCTTTATGTGTTCCTTAAGGTTAAGGAGAATCTTAAGCCTGCATTGTAATTTTGGGCCTAAATGCATAAATGACATTTTAAGTATAGTGTCATTTTTATATATTACTTTCTATACAAAATGTATTCAAGAAACGACTAGAGGTGTAAACTATAGAACTATACCAAAAACTTTAAACGGTCATACTGAAAAATCATGTTTTTGTATAATGTCACTTTTGTTTTCAATGTGCGAAATGTACACATGAATATTACTCTCTAAGTTTTATACTCAGTCCTGATGGTGCCATGCCATTTGGCGTGTTTCTTTATGTGGCTATTGTGACTGTTGGAGACCATTTGATAATCTTAGTTTTCGAATGTTACATAAAAGTTCGTACATACGAGTTCGTTGGTAGCCTGGAGGTAGAGTCTCGGCCTCGTGAACAAGGGGTCCGTGGTTCGATACCAGGTGCCGGCAAAACTCCCCTTTCACGACACAAGCTTTTAGTAGCTTACTGTGAAATATGTATAAGGTTGTATTTGGGTTTATTACAAAAAACCTAGATATATCTATAAAAAAAAATTTGAAATATTTATGTGTTTTTTTACAGATTTAAGACCAATTTATTAAAAATATTTCTTTTTTCGTTGAAAATTGATGTAGACGTATCGAAAAATATAACATTTATGTTCTTAAGGTTTATTTTTCGTTTATAAATTGAGATATTTTATCCGCATGTCGGGTTGGTCGGGTTTAAAAATTCCAGTAAACTAAGATATATTTTTTCTTCAAAGGTGTCGTGTCGTAATCACGTAAAATATTATACGCGAACATTTATTTTGCGACTATGTATGAAGGTAAAAATATTCCTTAAAGATCGTGAGAAATAGGATTGTGTTCGTGATCATGAATAAAGGTTGTTACAGAGATTACTAAATAACAAGGATTAACACTAAAAGAATTTTTCACTTTTGCCTCCAACATAGACAGTGGTTAATGTCAAATGATAAAAAAAAAATCATGTCACATTAATCGTCTTCGTCATCTGATTTAAAAACAGAAGAATTATTCACTTATGCATTTTATGAACTTGTTATCATAAATGTGTGTCATGTTGAATCGTAAGATTGTTTTTCTAATAGTTTGGATATAAAATCACCCCCCATCACACATTAACTAGTGAATGATGTCAGAAAATAGAAAAGTAGAAAAAATATTATGAATACGTGTTTAGTAGGTACTGAAAGTTAGCACATATTAAGGAAAACAAAATAGTGATATTTCAATAACAACCAGGGTTTTGATGAACCCTATGGAGAGTAGAACGACTACGAGGTCAGGGTCAAGTATCAGGGCTTCTTAGATAATAGATTATCAGGTAAGTGAATGTAATCCCTAAATCCCTATATAATCACCTATAACAATGTATCATTCATTGACTCAGTAAACAGTTAGTAGCCCTCGCGTTAGTATTTTCACGTGGCGAATATTGAGTAAGTATGTAATCATAATAATTATTATTATTTATAAGAAGACGTAGGATGTAGAGCGCTATTATAGTGATGTTATTATTATGAGACGGCGAGAACGATAACAGTGCAAACATGGCTGGATGATTTATTTATCGAAAAAGGTATTCTATTAGTTATGGATATACGAGTATGTAGGTGTTATATCATTTTCCACTTATAAAGTGTGTAGATATTTAATATCTACAAACGAAATGAAATAATTAAGAAAGCTGCTGGGGTCGGTTCTTCTCGTTCTAAGGTTGTATATTATTTAATTTCGTAGGTCATCTTCAATCATGTTATTTATACTCAGCAGGGCTACTCTTGACAAAACTGAACACGATCTTAATCTAGTCTTGATCTTGATCATACGACGCACGAAGTGACTATTGGCCAAAAATACACGCAAACCGATTGCGCGTTAGCGGTAGCGCGATGTTTTTGACCATAGTCCCTTCGTGCGTCGTATGATCAAGATCAAGACTAGATTAAGATCGTGTTTAGTTTTGTCAAGAGTAACCCTGCTGGATCTTGTTACACTGTGTCATCTAGATGACAATTTGGTCTAATTCTTGATGAATGTTTAGGGAAATTCATTGAGATGACTTTGTTAACAGTGTGTTTTGGTGGTCACCGCCTTTGTGGCTATATCATCGTAGTGAATTTAATCTTGGGATTTGTTCCGTGATTTGTTTTGTGTTTTATGTGGGGTGATATACGTGTGTAAGTATGTGGTGTGGGATTTGTGATGTGTGTGGTTGAGGGATATGTTGTTTTTTCTTGTTTTTTTTTTCTTATTTTATATGGAGAAATGGTTTGTTTGTGTGTTGTTTCAAGTATGGACGGTTTACGGTTTTTATGGACGGCAGTGTTTTCTTGTTATGAATGTGATTGTTTAAATATGGGAGATGAATGCTTTTTGTAATTGTGTATATGTTTCTATATGATTGATATGTTTGCCCTAGTACAGGATATACCTAGTTGGGCAGCATCAATAAAAGTATGTAGGTATGTAAATTGTAATTTATTAGTGAAATAAAATAAATAAATAAATAAATATCCACGTGAAATTGATCACAAACTTTTACAAGCAACTATTATACTAAAGAACTTATATAGTATTGAAAGTAATTTCTTCTTTTAATGCGACTATTAAATTATTATTACATTTATATAATTTTTTTCATCTTCTGATTATATCGTATCAGCTTTCACCAAGTGTTTCTCTGCACACCTCATTTCAATTATTTCATGGCATGAAAATGAATTATTTCAATATGTTGGTTTAGGAAAATCCAAGCAAAATATAATAGTATTTTAGAGCATATTTTCCCCAAATATTTGATATTGATATTTTCACAACCATAATAATATGAATATGTGTACGTGTTGTAATGCTCAGAAATTTCCGTTGTTGTTCGTTACTGTTTATGCAAAGTACCCCATTTCAAAAAGATTAATGAACATGACTTCCCATAAACATGTTATCTAACTACAAAATGTTGATATAAGGTCGGTAAAACATGTTTATTATGAAAACAATTATATTTTGGCAGAAGATCAGAAGTGCTCTTTAAATATGATTGTGATCTTTTGTTTAGTACTTCAATAACGAGAAACTTACGTGTTTATGGTAAAACATTATACAATATCAGTATTTACAAATACATAAAAAAGATCTACTTAGGTGATTATTTTTTTATTTACAGAAAAGCTTTATAAATGAAAGCTGTTAGTTAGCTATAGTTTTTGAGAAGAATTTCATATCATTTCATTAGGAAAATGGGCTGATGCAAGAGGAGTGTTGTGGATAGAATGCGTGTAAATAAATTGAAATGGTTTGGTCATATGGAACGAATGGAAGGGCAAAGGATAACAAAAATATATATACCGCGAGGAAGCGCGGGTTCCGAAAACTACGTAGCTTGATCAGGTAGATCAAATTCTTAAGGATGGTCGCGTGTTGACTGAGAGAAATTGACGTGCGTGAACGAGTGCATGAATGTAGAGGAGGCGAAAAAAGTATGTAGGGAGTGATCTATATGGCGTTCCATTCTCTCTGCCTACCCCACTTGGAAAATGGCGTGAGGGAATAGATTAGAATTTCATAATATCATAGCTTCCAATTACTAAATTCTCTCATCAATGGTCATGTTTTTATGATCCAGAAATTGGTAATTCCGTTGGATAAAATATATTGTCAAATTATCAGCCTTTAAATTAAGTTCCCTAGATTCTAAAATATGTTGTACAAAATGAAAAAAATTCTCTGATGGATTGTGAAGTAATTCGGTGAATTATTGTTGTAATAGATTCTAGTAAGATGTTTCTTAGAAACTAGATAACATCTGTATCTAGCAAATTAAGTTTTGAACTACTATAGATGACTCGCACACATTGAATTGCTCAGAAAAATGGACATTAATATTTTTGCCCAGACTGAGGATCGAACCCATTAGGTTGGACTAGTGGTTAACACACTCGCCTTGCAAGCGAGGGGTCGTGGGTTCGATCCTCAGTCTGGGCAAAAATATTAATGTCCATTTTTCTGAGTAATTCAATGTGTGCGAGTCATCTATAGTAGTTCAAAACTTAATTTGATTGACATCCACACTTCTGAGTAAGTGAAAATCCAGTTTTCAACACAACAGACTGTGTTACATACAATAATCTGTATCTAGGTAATATTTACCCGAGATTTGTCTCTATTAGGAGGATGTTTGATTTAAGTTTTTATAAAATAGTCTATAATATTATAGTGTTATATCTGTATTGTTTATTGTGTTTAATAAAAAAAATATCTTATATTTAAATATTATCAGTATATTTTAAAAGTCACTTATTTGATGTTAATATGATTTTTAATAATGTATATTAAATTTATTGTCATTAAGAAAATACAAAGAGAAATTTATTATTAACTTTATGAGAGTTATTTACACGTGGCTTGATCACGTGAATCCAATTTTCAAGGAAGGCCGTGTGTTGAGTTAGAAAAATCGACATAAGAATTATTTAAGGATAGATCTATATGACGTTTCTTTCTCTCTGCTTTCCCCACATGGGATATGGTGTGTGGGTATTGTAAAGTATTTAAGTGTCTAGCTAGGGTATATTATATTCAATTATTTCAATAGAATCTTATATTGAACAATCACGTGTTATCCTCCTCTTCTTCTTCTCCTTGTGCACTTATTAGTCCCACATAGTGACGGAGCCTACCTTTTTTGTTTTATTTCGTCGCTTAGATCTGTCGAGTTCATTCTCATGGGAAACATCAGACACAAATGATACCTTTCTCTTTTTTTGTCCTCGTTCTGCATTTTCTTTGTTTTAATGTTTCTAAGAAAACTCACTAGTGCGAGCACTACGTAGAATTCCAAAACATCTGCTATCTTTTTCCTTTATTATATAACTTATTCAAATTAATATTCAGAGATCATTGAAGCGGGAGACTTTAGAGTGATATTTATATCAAAAAAAATTCAACCTTAGGTGGATTGTCTATTGAAATAAATTATAAATTATAGATATTTGCGGTTTAACAAGAATATAATTATTCCAATTATAATAAAATATTATTACGATAACGTAATGTAGTTAGTTTCACTCGTCCTAACTTTATCATAGTTAACAATATCCGAGGTTACTTTATTCATTAAGTATTTAGTTTAATTAGATTTAACGCAAATCCCACAAGACAAAGGACAATGTAATAATATATTTATATTATGGACACATATTACATGGTACATACATATGTAGCTACTAATAAAAGTACTTGTGATATTGCCTGAATATATACCAATTTCAGTTTATTGTCATTTTCCTTTGGTTTACCAACTTTATTTTCTATTTCATTGCCACAATTATCACACTTTTTTAAATTTAACAGTGGATACAAATTTTTAATCTTAAATGATTAAAAAAACTAAGTAATGTTTTAGAAACGTACCTACGTTATACCTATACAAAATAATTGAGGCTAATATTTTCTAGGAGAGAAGACTATGGCAAAAAACATAGCTTTTAAACAAGTATGAATGTGAGCAAACTTAAGGAGCTTAGGAATATAGAATTAATAAATGATAACAAGATTTTTGAGAAAATACGTTTGAGTACGATCTAAGTAAAAACTATGTAGTCAATGCTCTATATCCACTATACAAAATTATTTATATAGAAGATATGTTTAAATTTAGTAAAAGTACAAAATAAAATTTTACTCTTCAAGCAAATTAAATTATAAATTAAAAATTAAATAAAGTTTTACAAAAAGAGTATGTA
Organism: Athripsodes cinereus; assembly: GCA_947579605.1. Classification (NCBI taxonomy): domain Eukaryota; kingdom Metazoa; phylum Arthropoda; class Insecta; order Trichoptera; family Leptoceridae; genus Athripsodes; species Athripsodes cinereus. The sequence continues at coordinate 16,274,855 of OX388309.1, forward strand.
ATAAAGCTACATGAATAGGTATGTACATTTAGGAAGTTTGTTTGCGACGGATGGAAGATACAACAGGTATATTGAAAGAAGAAAAGTGGCCGGTGCTAGGATGAACTTAACTTAATAACTTCGACCCGACAAAAAATATACTTGTCTGAATGAAGTGGTGTGAGGAAGCGGGGGCCTACGTGGCTTGATCACGTGGATCAAATTCTCAAAGACGGCCGTGTGTTGAGCAGGAGATATCGAAGTACGTGTGTGAGAGGTCGCATGAATGTAAAGGAGGCGAAAGAAGTATGCAAGGATAGATCTATACGATCTTCCGTTCTCTCTGACTACCCCACTTGAGATGCGAAATGAGGGAATAATAGAATAAAACTATCGCAATTTTAGTAACGTGAAAGTAAAAAAATGTGTATTATTTCTCTTTTCCTTCATCATTTGCATGCACAAACATTGTATACTTTAAATTCTAAGCTTATTCCAAACAAGGTATCCGCTCGCGATTTACATATATAATATTTAACGTAAATATATTATGATTACATTGGCATTGACTTTTTTAATCTCAAAGAATAACACAAGTTTACCTTAGTTATTATATTTGTTTTGTGTCTGGGTTTCAGGGAAGTTATTGATCCCTTTTGTTCTATCAACTACGAGTGGGTATATAAAAATATATTCGAGTACTTACTTTTACTACTACTACTGAAGTTAGTTTTTGTTTTGTGATAGTTCACTTCTGAACGCTTACCAGAGGATAACTTCAAAAAAGCAAAAAGTACAATTGAAGAAATAAAACATTTAACATCTAAGCATGTCACTTATTTTTTATCATTATCATTATCTCAACCTTTAACGCTTCTCTCGGGAGCAAAAGGCAGGATTCAGCCCTCTCCATTAAGGCTGGTTCTGCGCCCAGCTTTCGCTCTCTGATGTCTCTGTCATAGTTAAGAGTGTATTTAGAAAGAGGGACATCCGGGTCTGATTCCTTTTTGTACCAGCCTTCTCCACCTTCACAATATAAGCTTACGGAGAATGGAGTAGGTATGTTCAGAGAAAAAAATTACACATTTTAAGAATGCTAAGTAAAAGTATGCATATTTATTTTTGGTAATAAACGAGTTTGGTAATAAATCTTGTTACCCAGCAACGCACTTAATGGATATTGTACATAAGTAAGTGTATTTAGAATACATTGATTTGTTTCTAATATCCACTGTGATAGAATACGAATTGATAACTCAATGAAAGAATACTACAACTAATTCTTCTTCTGTAGCTGCCCTGTCAGGTCTTCCCGATGCTGGCTATCACTCTGGCATAGGCTTCTCGGTCCTGGACTGTCTGGAACAACTCCTCCACACCTTTCATTCAAGTCAATTCTCGTATATTGCGCAGACACGATGTCTGCCTCCTGCCAGCCTCCCGACGTCCCTCTATTTTGCCTGTCATAATCAATCGCGTGGTACTTTTCTCCACGCATTATATGACCCAGATACGAGATCTTACGCACTTTGACAAGCAACAGGAGTTCTCTGTCCATTGCAACTCTACATTTTTGACCCTATCAGTCCAATGAATATGAAGCATTCTTCTATGAAGCCATATTTCAAATGCTTCCAAGCGATTCATTGTCAACTACTTAAAAATATATAAGATTTAGCCTACCCTTAGGTAATGTTCATTTTCATTGTATTATTTTAAGCCAAATTTTTTTAAACTAATTACCTAAATACATTTTTAAATTTCAAACAGAATTCTGCTTTAAAAAATCAAAATTGATTAATTATTAAAACATCGATAGACGTGCGTCCCTTTTTATTTTTCCCCAATGATGATAAAAATTTGCAGGTCAAAGACAATGAAATTAACCAATTATCTTGAAAAAATATTATATTGAGTGGCATCTATAAATTTATCATTTGTTTTAATGCTTTTTTGGCATAATATTTTTTACAAAATCCTTTGATGTACATTTCTGAAAATATACCATTTATTAATAGATGTATTATGTATTTCCCCAACAACTGACTCTATTTTCACGGCACAAACAGATTGCTTTATGTAAGGGTATTTGGGTTAAATTGAAACTTAATTGATTAATGACTTAAGAAAAAATATATTTTAAATACTTTATTTAAACATTAATAACCTATTTATTTAATGTCACGAAGACGAAATTTTAGTGTTTGAAAGAGAGAACGAAAAACCGATTTGCGAGATAAAAGTTGGCGATGAATGTTTGGAGCAAGTGAGCGAGTATGTAAATTTGGAAAGTTTGTTTGCGAGGGATGGAAGGTGCGATAGGGACATTGAAAGATGGAAAATGGCCGGTGCTAGAGCTAATGGTGCACTTCGACTCATTGTCAGCAATTGCAATGTGTTGGATATAGCTAAAACGCTGGTGCACAATACCATTCTGGTACCATCACTTACTATGTATGTGAGACGTGGTTGAAGGACGAAATAAATGCAGTGGAGATGCGATCGCTGAGAAGAATGGTTGGTAAAACGTGGCGTGGCATGGTAAATATCGAGAATATTAGAAAAATGAGCGAATGCAAGAATAGAATTCGTGTAAATAAGCTACGATGGTTTGGACATGTGTAACTAACGACCATGTTTGCTTCTCTCGGCTAGAGAGACATCGAAGGAGTGTAGTTAAAACATTCCACACACGGGCGTATTTCGGCCAGCCAGCCCTTCAGGGTGCCCCCTATGCCACCTTCGGTGTGCGATTTGTTAAGTGTAGAATTTCGGATAAATGGAACACGGCGTGAGGATATAAATAGATAGATTTTTCTCTTTGTGCCAAAAACTTTGGATGTTATGATGGATGGCATAGCTATCATAACTCAAAAAGTGAAAATATTTTTATCATATTTGAAGATATTTTTAGCTTTAAAAGCCTCACTCTTTTAATTTTAATTGTTTTTAATATAAATATAACAATTGCCTGTTATTAGTGCGCAATAAAAGATTAATAAATAAATACCTGGCACTTATGGGTAAATATTTCACAGTATAAAATTAATGTATGAAATTTATATATAGTAATCATATTTGCCGGAATTGTTGTATAAAATACCTATTTCTTGATATAATATTTCAATATTTTAGTTAACGATATTTAGATAATGTTAACTTCATAATTAAATAATAATATTACATATTTCTTATAATAAATATACATATATACCTGTTTATAAAATAGCTGCTCTGTATATTTTAGATATGTCAGTAAGATGTTTCTTCTTAATACATATTATTTTGGTTTCAGCTCTATATTAATAATAATAATAGTAATATCAATAATATGATTTTGAAACAAGCATAAATCTTTACCTTGAGAAATAAATTATAGTAAATTACAGTCATATACAATGCTTAGGTATATATAGTAAACATACTCATGTGGATAAGTATTACATGAAGCAGTTTGTAAAATTAATTAATTCAAAATAATATTATATTGTTATGAAACGTACGTAGGTTTACCAATAACTCATTTATGAAGCATGAATACGTTTACAAAATTTCTCGAATGTTTTATGTTTATTTAAAATATATATGCCTACATATAAATCAATCTCACTTTCACACATTGTCAATTTAATAATTAGTAAAATAAAATTCAAAAGAAATATCATGTGTGTGCTACATAACTACCTATGTGTGGTTATATACCTAATGTATAAAAATTACTCAAATATTATGTATTTATTTTATGCCTTTGAAATCAAAGATATACTTTGAAATGTACTAAGACAATGCCCAAAGACCTTTCATCGCCCTTTGTTGAGAAAAGGATCAAAATAATGTAATGTAAAGGCAATTGCCGTATATTCAAACTTATCTCTTTTTAACGTATAGAGATTACAGAGCAGGAATTAGCTTCCTCCATTTATAGCGTTTTTGCGGTAATTAAATCATATCTTTCTACTATAATTCTTACACTTTGGTTTATTGTCATAGGAACAATCTGTGATGATATTATCTGTATAATTTTGGTTAGAATATATATTTCTTTTTCATTTCAACAGTACGATCCAAATATTTTTTTATTCATTTACACCTATTTGTCATTTTTTTGGTATGTTGAATGTAACCGTTCCTATGACAACGATATCAAAGCGCAAGGAATGTCGTGGAAAGAGGTGACGCAATTGGCACAGAGACGCTCTGAATGGAGGAGGCTGGTTTCTGCCCTGTGCTCCCGAGAGGAGCGTTGAGGGTGATGATGATGATGATGATGAATGTATCAAATGCTTCTTACCATTAGTTCTTACAATAATGACTGAAACCTATTTCATATTTTCATATAACGGTTATGCAAGTGGCGTTACTTTTACGAAATAGGTCGTAACATACATTTGGGTAAGTTGTAAGAGATCGCGCCTCTGCAATAAACTCCCCCTCTGTATATTGGTAATATCTTATTTGAATGCATTTTCCCATAAAACTGTTCTGTAATGTAATAAATGAACATTAAAAAATGAATAAATAAATATAAAATCGTACTGAGAGTAGTAATAGTTAGATCAAGGGTGGCCAACCCACCAGTCTACATGGGTGTCTGCTTGTGGCCTGCAAAGTATATGGAAACTTCTTTAATAATAGTCGGTACAAGTATCCGTTACTTTCTTGAAAAAGGTATTTCGAGAAAATATTCTTAAAGAAAACTGAGGAGCTGGCGAAACATTTCAAATCCCTATACCATTTTGTTGTCGTACGGCCCGGTAGGAAATCTCATTTCTAAAATCTGTCCCGGCTGTTGAGGAGGTTGGCCACCCATGAGTCAGATATTACTGGAAAATTTCAATATATAAATGTTCCCTATGCATATGAACGTTCTCGGTATCATGATTTTTTTTTACCAGCTTCGAATTAGAAAAAAATATTGGCGAAGTCTCCAGTAGAAAGGGCTATTCGAATGTTTAATGGTCTGGCTAAATTTATTGATAACTTTAACTTGACATTATGCGGAGTTTATAAGGATAATTGAAAGTATTTAGGTTCTAAATGTGTTGTTATCTGAAGATTGTTTAAAGCCATCTCCTGGGATCGCATTGGCCTTCAGTTGTAATGATCTTTGTAAGAATCGTCTATCGTCAGTAATAATATTATTAATGTTTATTAACCAAGTGAGTATAAAATCCTCGAGTTAACCGTAATTTTTCCGTCCAATTTATCAATTTTATTAATTAAAAAAATATGCTGATCATTATACTTATGTAACTCGCGAGACTACTTAATCTGTATAATTTGGTCATGTAGACATTCTTGTAATACGAGTTCTATACAATTAACCATTGTGGCTTTTATTCTATAGATGAATTTTATTTTCTGGCTTTGTTAACTTTTTCAATAAAGTCTCTAATATTTAATAACGCTCTCAACATGTAGGTACAAAACTTCTGAAAAATGAAATACTGAAAGTTATATAATGAAATCATTACTTGGTAGTTGTTTTCTTATTTGAAGCTGTCAAAGCCCGCATATTGCTAAAAGTTTTAGTAGAAAATACTAACTTTAGTATGAAATACTCAAATATACTCCCATTTTTATGTATAGTTCGTTATTTATTACCACCTGATGATTCTTAGTTATTATGATTCTGACCAGAAATAATGCTTTGTTCTGTATTCTATTTATACACAGAATTCCCAACAGACTTTTCTGTGTAGCGATAATTCAAACCCCATTGCTGATCCTCTTCACCTTTACAAAACAACATTTTTACTTGCTGTAAGAATATTCGGAAGTATTTAAATTAAGCCAAAAGCTACATAAATATTTTTTTATGTTATTACAGGCAAAAAAGGCATATATCATCATAATGTAATTCGATTGAAACTATCTAAATATGATAACAGAATTGTTACCAAAGGTCAAAAAAGAAAGTAAAGCGAAAGAAAAGCAGATTAGATTCTGATTAATTAAAAAAACATTTTGTGATACAGAAAAAATATTGTCGTTTATGTGTTTTGTTTGCATTACATTAATGTAATTATAGTTTTCTGGGTAACTCTCAATTGTGTGTCGTCGCGTCGCCGTGACTACGGGGAAAAAAGTTTACCAGACATATATTCATCATATTCAGGTGGCAAAAATTGAAAATGCCCTAAGAAGTCTTTTCCCGAGGCGGCGAAGGTTTCGTGGAGGTAGCAGTCGTTGTCGTTGGCTCGCTCATCAAGAATACGCACACATACACGTATATATATATACTATTTTCCATGGGATATGTCGAGATGGTCCAATATTGTAGTCGAAGAAGTTTTATTGATCAGTCGCCGTATCAAATCTATAGGTAGTTTCTGTTCATTATTTCCACAAAGAATTTTATTTAAATATTTATTTTATTCTTTACTGTATATTGGCTACAATATTTCAAATAAAAAAAGTATCATAAAATATCAGTCATACAATTCAATATACCTACAGAGAGTGAGTTTATCGCGAAAATGCGATGTCTTCCAACTAATCCGGTAAGTACGTGGATTACTAAATGAAAATATTTTCTTAAAACAATAATTGCTTTTATAACGATACGTTAAAACAAAACTTTTCTTTGATGAAAATTATAACTTAAGTAAATGCAGAACGAAAATAAAAAATTTTTTTTTTTTGGAAAACATTTTGTGCCTGTTTTCGACATTGATCTGTCAGTTTTTAGAAGTTATTAGAAATGTTTAATTAGTAAAAAGTATTTTGATATTTCTTTAAAAATACGCATGATTTATATTATATCTTTAAAAACCTGCAGGGTTACTCTTGACAAAACTAAACACGATCTTAATCTAGTCTTGATCTTGATCATACGACGCACGAAGGGACTATGGTCAAAAACATCGCGCTACCGCTAACGCGCAATCGGTTTGCGTGTATTTTTGGCCAATAGTCACTTCGTGCGTCGTATGATCAAGATCAAGACTAGATTAAGATCGTGTTTAGTTTTGTCAAGAGTAGCCCTGCTGGAACGAATTAGGTATTCTCATTCAAAATAATACTGATTATAAAAAGAACTAATAAATATATTTTTTTAATGTTTTTCAACTTGATGGTCAACAGAATTATAAGGTTGTTACTGAAGTTTCGTAATAACCTCCAAGTTATATATGCGTGTAATTTTAACAAATAATATTAACAATCTTTAAATGATTTTCAAAGAACAAAAAATTATGTGATTAGTAGGGCAAAATCAAATCCATAGATTAAACCGAATAAAATAATAATGTTTTTTTTTCCAGAATTTCTTACATGCTATGGTTTTAAATGTTCTTAGCCCTCTGCAACTGACGTGAGGTCTGTCAGACACCGCGAAATCTTTTTTTTGTAACAACGTTGCCATTTTGAGTCCTATCTTTCCGTTTTTCTCAGTAGCTTCCTAATTTCTGTTCCTTTAATCATCAGTACAGTAACGACAGCCGTCGTGATTGCATGTGTGGATCATTGCATGGGTGTCTGTCAGACCTAACGTCAGTAATAAATGATGGGTCTATTAGACCTAACGTCAGTAAAATAATAATATTTTCATAGTGTCTCACATACATCACCTCAGTAAATTCATAGAGTCTATCTAAAATCACTTCAATAAAAATTTTTTTTTTCAATAAATAGAGAGCAGATTTCATTTGAAGCCTTGCTAGGGAACTTGTTCTTTCTATTATGACACAGCGGGTGTATAATGAAAAATTGCTAAGAGAATTGCGCAATCATGTCTTAGGACGAGATTTGCCAACTGCCCCTGAACTAAAAGAATCTGGGACATCGTGTGAAAGAATATTGTGCAGAATTTTTACGAGTGAATTGAAAAGAAAGATTAAAGAGTGCGATTTAATTGAAAGGAAGACAAAATTTACTCGTTATGCATGCAAAAAACATGTCTGCCTACAATGCTCGGCACAAATTTGCCAGGACTGAGAGGACGCACTTTGAAGCCGATTTTTAGAGAAACCGCTCTAACGATTTCTTTTATTATTTTTTTACATTTTAACAAAAGTTAACAGAAAACAAATTTCTACTTATTTTTTTAATTTTATACGTTTTTTTCATTTTATTAATTTTTATAAATTGTTCTTTAAAAAATGGTGATTTTTTATTAGCATTAATAAATTTCTTGTAATTTCTTATATCTGTTTATTTTAAATCATATTTTTTTCAAATGGTGTCAGCATACATGTCAAATACTCACAAAAAACTAAAAAAATTATCAAAACTTTTTAAATAATGGAACTTAAAATGAGTGTCTGTCAGACCACTCCTCAGCAGAATAATGACTAAAAAGCCACCTCAGTTGCAGAGGGTTAATTGAAATTTCTTAAATAAATTAAATGCTAGCGAGTAGGCGGTGTAACTAGCCGCTACAACGAACATCACTCGAAGGTGTTATGTGAATTCTTCTATATTATCTGCTGACCACTTTGAGTAAATAGTTTATTTAGAAGTTTCATTAAGTAACTTTTCTATTTTTGAAGAGGTAATACTATGTAATACTAAGAAGGCACAAGATAGAGCTGCCTGGAGAAATATGAGGGAGGCCTATGTTCAGCAGTGGACAGTAGTGGCTGTATAGATAGATAGATAGAATACTATGAAAGCTCATTTTTAAAATTTAGGTAATAAAAATAAAAAATATAACACTGTATAACTTTCACTATTTAATATTTTGCTTAAAAGCTTAGTTATAAGATATTTATTACTGAAGATGGACGTATGTCCGAAAAGCTTTTAAGCAAAATATTAAATAGTGAAAGTTATACAGTGTTATATTTTTTATTTTTATTACCTAAATTTTTCATTAAGTATTCACATATAGAGCATCACATAGCACATGTGTCTTTTAATATTCATTAAAGTAACAATTATTAACTTTTTAATTTTCATATAAATCTTCGCTTTTATGTGCTCAGAAAGTAACTGAAGCCTTGCTTATAAAATTTCTGTTATGTAATAAAAAAATATATCCCAGATTTATGTGACGATAAACGGAAAAACAAACCACCCGCGTAATTAAACATGATACAAATTTACATTATTATATTTTGTAATATATAGTACCTATACATTTGCACTAGATATACCTTAACTATAGCAAACCTATACATTTATATTTATTTTTTCAAATTTAAGAATACTTTGCAATTTATAGACTTAAGTGGACTATAAAAAGAGATTGACAATATTTTCTTTTCCCATCTTTCTGCACTACAGAGCTTTATTTGAAAACCATAGGTTAAAAGATTTAGACTTCAATATAAGAAGAAAATCAGGATTTAAGAGTGCGGTATCCAATTTTCTACAATCCCTCTTTTTTCTCTTGAGATAAAATCGGACATAGTAATTATTCAAAGTTTTTGTTTAAAGCTTTTGGGATTACTATTGAGAAACAAACTATTTCAGAGGCTTTCAGGTGATCCTGCCACGTAGGCTTATTCTCCAATCTTTAATCAAGATAGCCATGATATTTTATCACAGAGAACATACGCACATTACACATTAGTGAATACAGATGAAATTACTTTAAAAGTTTTATTTCTAAGTCAGCTCATATCTAGTAGGGAGAAAAAATAAAATTTTATTATATAAAGACATGTTTTCTCTTTTGTTTAAATCATAGAGCTTTTATAATAAATTGAATTACATGTTTCGCAACCAAATGTTTTTTTTTATCTAATTTTCCCGTACATGAAAAGGATTAATTATAGTTTGCCAAAATCGATATATTGTCAAGTTAATTTCGATAGATTATCAAGTTAATATCGATATATCGTCAAGTTGATATCGATAGATTATCAAGTTAATATCGATAGATTGTCAAGTAAACATTATACATGAGTGGTTTGAGATCGTAAGTGAACATACCTATCCAAAAATGATAATTTATTAACGAAATATGCAGAAAATATTTTTTGTGTTGAGTTCTTTGCTGTATTTTCTAGAGTCATCTTATCCTATTAAAATTGTGTAAAAACTAGCGGCAAATCAATGAGAGTATGTAAATTACACAAAATCTAATTAGTTTTTAATCTCCAGTGACAGTATACCTAAAATATCCAATTTTTTCATAACTAACATTCAACCAACAAAATCTAACATATAAAAAATTGATTTCACTATTACTTCTATCGAAATATATGTAAGTTAAAAATGTAAAGATATTTTAACATAGCCACGGATAAAATATGAAGTTAAAATAATACTTAAAGCAATTTTATGTTCGTACTTATTCGAGAATTCGTTAACAAAAAAAAAATAACGTTTCCTGGAAGGAACACTAATATTCTTTAATAAAATAATAACAAGTTTTTACATTTAAACAGTTCTATCTTCAGATTTTACGATTAATTTGATATAGTACACTAGAAACCTACCTACTAAGGTATATGTATTATTATATTTTAATGTAGAAAGGTATACAATAATAGTTTTTTCACTGATTTTGTTTTCACTAAATGAGTAAAACTCCATTTTTAAATTAAAAAATTTATAAGTAAAAAATACTTAAGAGTTTTAAATTTCTTTATTTATCAGTTACACGTGTTTCGGGTTAAATTTCTTTATTTATCAGTTACACGTGTTTCGGGTTGAGTATGAATATGGGCTTGCAACCCGAAACACGTGTAACTGATAAATAAAGAAATTTAAAACTCTTAAGTATTTTTTACTTATAAATTTATTAATTGTTTTTTCGTTGTTCCATAACAATTTGCCCAATTCCATGAATAACGTATAAAAATAACATCTGAAGTATGTTATAATCAAAGATATACCTACTAGAGAGGTAATTCAAAGAAAAAATCGGTCCTACATCCGATCAAATTTTACAGCCAGTTTTAAACCAGCGTCCGTTGAGACGGTTTGTTAGACAGCGCATAACCATTATTATCTTAATGATATAGAGTGAGACAGCATATTATTGTTATTATTAATGCGTTAAGTTGGAACACGAATATTCCGCAATAATGTACTGAATTGCAGGTCTAGTATGTCTATGGTTATAATGCTAATTTCGATATCACGGGAATTTTGATAGATACGTCATGTCAATCATATTCTCACCATGATAAGGAGTGCAACGATGAATATAATATGCGTAAATTATTGCATATAATTTTAATTTGTCCCAACACCAAGATATTTTTTCGATAGACTTACTGATGTATTTTTTTTAAATGATCAATAATTATAGAACATGACAACAAAATGTAAATTTAATTAATAAGTGGACCAGTAAAGATCCTAAATTTACCTGAGAAGTCTTTATGAAAATCAAAATTAAATTAATCATTATCAAATTACAATAAATTCATTACCGAATAACTCACTAATTTCTTATTCAGTTGACTAATGGCCGGTTTCAATAACCTATCTATCCGTGACTGTCGATTGAAATGTTTGATTTAAAATATAGAACACAATGGATTTCAATCGACAGTAGCGGATAGATAGATTATTGAAACCGGCCATAAAAGATCAATTAAAAGTAATCAAATATAATATATAAAATAGAACAAGACGAAAAGATTCAAATGAGCGAATTAAATAAGATTAAAAGTCAAGTCTAAGTAATCACGATGAATTCTATTTTGCTTGTCATTATCAACCGCAGTATGTGGTACTTTTTTCCACGCATTTAATGAGCCCTCCAAGTCTTAAAATAGCGTTTATTTTTATAATACGAGTAGTAAGTAGATAATATTAAATTGATCATAAACTATTCTATTTCTGAATTCCCTTTTCATTCACAATATTTCATTTATTATTTACGATACAATATTGTTAATAATGGATGTGCAGTATGTAGATACATAGGTATGTATATCAAACCGACGCTTTATACTTATCCAATTTTACGTCACTATGTTTGTCGCTCAAAATATACCTCATTTATTTTACGTCATTTTGTAATACCAAATATCTTTATTTTTGAAGAGTGATGACACAGCTCATCACGCTCTGATATTATATCAATCAAAGTGAGAACGATTCCGCATATTTTGATTACAAATAATATTATAATGACGAATGATTCTGTTATTTTCGTAATCAACAGAGTAAACAACATATTCTTTTCAAATGCTTCCGACAAATAATTCTATTGGTTGAAAAAAAATTTCAAGAACCTACCTAGTTATTTTGTCAGCACATATTTTTAAGAATATCTTTTGATATTCTAGAAATAAACGTTTTTCTTTTTAAATTCAAATTTTATTCTTACCATTTATAAGAGTGATCTAGCTATCGACATGTAATGATTGACAAACATTACATATTGAGACCTAGGTCACTCTAATGAAGTATTTGGAAATCGCGAATACCGTATTTATAAATTTAATTTATATGTAGGTTCACAAAATAAATAATTAACAGACAATTAAAAATAACAAAATCCCTCACATTCATGTTTATTCAACAACAAACATTTCTTTTTTTATGATTTATAAATAATATATTTGCGTAGGTTTTGTTGTTGTATTATTCGGAAAACGTATCTCGATATGGTTAATTAAATATTACCAACCTGACGTAAATAACTACTGAGATTCATAAATTGTTTTCATACTCATAATACGGAAATGAAAATTTGTTATAGTAAAAACGAATAATTCTAATACATATGTTTTGTTTACAAACTTGTTTTATTTGAGAGCAAATGGAAGTATTATAATTGAAGTTGTCGTTATAATTAGTAATAATATCTAACTAATTAATAAAAAAAATTACAGTATAGATTTAAAATTTTATTTAATTTATTATATTTTTGTTCGTGTATTTGTTTTACTCGTTCAACATATATGCTTACATGCATACATGCGAAAAGATTGTTTGACAAATTGGTATAGCAATAAAATTCGGAAAAAGTTTAAATCATAGGTTGTTACAAACTTGCAATATAGGTACAACGCAGGGACATGTAACGGCACGATATAATATGTTAGTAGATACCTATATATGTATTATCATGTATTATAAGGTACTCGTATATTATTATAGTGTAATATCTTCACTTAGAGTTACGTGTACCTATTTGTTAGTACACCTAATTTTTTTTTAATGTATCTGGGTTTTTCTTTTAAACCCAAATACAACCTTATACACATTTCACAGTAAGCTACTAAAAGCTTGTGTAGTGAAAGGGGAGTTTGCCGGCACCTGGTTTCGAACCATGGGCCTCTTGTTCACGAGGCCAAGACTCTATCTCCAGGCTACCGACGAACTCAAATTACGTGTATCTATTTGTTTTCTAAATGTTAGACATTGAATTTATAACTTTATTTACAGTATTTTTCTACCGAAAATTTCCTAAAGCAATTTTTCTAATGAACAAGTATGAAATCGATAATCAAGAAAAACTTTTTTAACAATATACCTACTATTCCGATTATTATTTCAATCGTGAGGAACTTTGTGGTGAGATCTAACTTTAATATTTTATAAGAATTGCTTCCTCCACGTGTTTTTATAGAAAGAATAAAAGGCGAAAACAAATAAAATATAGGTAGGTACTATTTTTTTTTAAATGAGATACATATTTTCATTTATAGATTCATAAAGTATGAAATTGCCATGACTATATACGTACGTTATATTATTATATTTGACACATTCCTATGAAAGTTATTCAATATCAGTTATTTTTTGTTGTTTAACCAATAATCTCAAGCATATTTCTTCTTATATCATAAAAAGTTTTCAGGAATCGAAAGAACAAATTAATATTTCTCTGTTATTATAAGATGAAACAAAGCTTACAATGGCTTTTGAAAAAAATGATCAGTAAATTTGATTATGCTATTCATATCAAATTATCTGCGAAAGCTTCAAATAGCAAGTAGCCACCTTCTATTAAATAGGCACTAAATTAAAACACCTTATTTCAATAACGAGATTTCTATCGATTGTGATTTACTTTAATGGGTAGTATTCCTACCGCTTTAAGAAAATTGAAAAGATTTAACGCAGGATTAAAAAAAATGTTCCGCTTTCAGAAACGTGTTAGTCTTACTTTACTAACGTCGAAAAGATTCATTTAAGTACCTATTTTCATCCTTTAAGGGGAGTTCAGAACTAAAATCAACCCCTACTGTAAGGGATTAATGTTTGATTAGGTATACCTATTTAAAAATGAAGTTTAAAATATGTTTATGCATTCGCCGATTCGCATTCATTTTAAATATTATTTCATAAAATATCCAGAAGACGTTGACACGGTCTAACATGTGTTTAGAGTAACCAGAGGTCCTGGAGCCCCCGGTAAAGAATTAGTCTCCCACTCTTCTCCGTAAGTTTTCGAGTGTCCTGTAAAAGGTAGGTGTTCGAAAAAATTAAGGCATTTTACATCTTGAATTCAGCGATGAGGTTCCTGAATGTCTTGATTTTATATTGGCACGGAGAGGACAGCTTGCATGTTTCTTACATGCAGCTGGTCTGCTGGCTACCCCACTTGTGGGATATGCCGTGATGGTAAAGTAGTAGTAGCAGTATGTCCTGAAATCAACGATGTAAATAAAAACCTAGTGCGAAATAATTGTCAACCAAATTACTACAAGGTGCACAGGTGAGCTTTTTCTTGGTATTTTTTTCATCTATGCATTTACTATTATTTAGTTATTTGGGTTACTCTCAATGCGCTACGTTATGACGTAATAATATATTATAGAGATACCTATAAGTAGGTAAAAATATATTGTAACAGTATCGGTGATGGCGTCGGTGCCTAGTTGCAGCTGCATAGAGTAAACCTTGTTAAATAGATAAACAGATTAATATGTAAGTGCCGCAAGTCTTAAGCCATAGGTACATTGAATATGTAATAATGTTATGAAGTACAAATGCATGGTGTCCTGCTATACATTTTTTATATTATGTAGTAGGGCGACTTTCTTTTCACATATTTTTTTTAATACAAAATGGCATGTAATATACTTCACATTTCTAGGTAAATAGATTACTACTTGAGTCATTTAAGTAGATACTAAAATATAAAATAGAAAATACTACAAAGTATATCACTTGCAAAAGAAGAAGCTGATGTTTGCAGTGTAACATAGGAAAATATAATAATATGTTGGACAAAGAGACGGATCAATAAATGAAGCGATTAGAGAAAATACCAACGTCTAAAATATTTTATTGTACGAGTATTGCAATGGTTTCATAGAAGAGGAAAGAATAGTAAATGTACATCATAAATCCTGGTTTGGACACCATGAGAATATAAAGGTAAACCTTAGAATATAAAGGCTGATGATATTTCTTATGTTATCTTGTATCTATATATAATGTACATAAAGTATATCTAAGTAAAAATCTTTAGCCTTTACCAACACGGCAGTAGAAAGGATGTAAAATCATTATTGATTCTATTCTATTGATTTTTTTTATTGAATCATGAACTAACTTGCGCATAATTTTGGCATCACTTAATTTGAAATAAATTCGGCTTTGATTATAGTCAGCTTTGATGATAATTCAGAAATTTTATTTAATTAAAACCAAAAATAGAATAAAAATATAACACTGCATTAAATTCATTATGAATAATATTATTGGACTCAGAGGCCTGTCGGGTAGCCACAAATAATCAGTAAATTTTTAATAGACCTCAAAATATTATAAGGCATTATAGAAAATCACAGATGTGTAGAAATATTTTTATGATAAAAGGAATAATAGATAGAATTTTTATGATAAATAGAATAGTAAAAAGGCGAGTGGTGTTTGAATATATATATTGCCATTGAGATGGATGTATTTTTGTTCCTTGATTTATTTCACTTATAATGTTTGTACTATAATTCTATACTTTTTTTTAATTTATTCAACGCTCTTCTATTATGTTATCTGCCATCTCCAACTTGTATTGGATAAAACACGACTCTGTTTTTATTTAGGTACTTATAGAGGAGGTCTATGGAGTTCAATGTATCTACAACTATTTCTGGTCCCATAATAACTAGATATATAAAGTGATAAAGAAATGGAATATGTAAAAATGTTGTGGAAGGTTGCCATTTTGTCAATGTGTGTAGGCATCATTGAGTTTAACATACAATTAAATAATTTTTATTTAAAACACCGTATTCTTTCCAAATTAAATTTATTCACCTCAAACGTTTTCGCTAAGGCTTCTACTTGGCATCATCAGGAGGACTAATTAGTTAAAGTTCATAAATAGTGAGTCTGTTTTCTATACTAGGGGGGGAGCTTGAAGGTGGGGAAGACTGGGTGGAGTTAAGTGTGTTTGAAAAGAGTGAAGGAGATGGGTAGGATCAACAGGGGAGATGCGTATGGTATTTGGATATTCACCAAATTATTTATATTTTTGTGAATTTCAAGGGTCTCCAAGGCATTCAGTTTGCCAACCTTGGACTCGGAGTGTAAGACCTTAGTACCTTGCATGTCAATAGAATGATCAAGCTCGACACAATGATCTGCCATCTCAGAATATCCGGATAACCCCCTGAATGCCCTGTTATGTTCCTGAATGCGAGTTTTGATTGCCCTACTTGTTTGGCCTATATATTTCTTATTACAATCTTTACAACTAATTCAATATACACCACTATTATCCATAATATCTACCCTATCCTTATGATTAAAAAGTAAACGAAAACGTGTGAGGTGAATAAATTTAATTTGGAAAGAATACAGAGTTTTAAATAAAAATTATTTAATTATATGTTAATGATGAATTTCCAAAGTGTTAACACAAAAACATTAGATTTATCATTGAGTTTGTTTAATAGTAAAATAGTACAAAAGTTTAATTAATATATGCCAAAGTTAAACGGTTAGAGTTGAAAACTACACATAGAAATGGATCAGTAGGCACATACACTCGTATATAAATGAAATATCAGGAAATAACGTCAAAATTAAATGGTTTCAATGGTAAAATAAAATATAAATATGTAATTAATTTTACTGCAATTCTTATCACGTCTTGACTCCCTAAGTGGAAAAATATTAAACATCATTCTCATTTTATGAAAATCATATTACTCTTAACGCGCATTAAAAAATAATATTTTAGGATGATTTATAACTTAACTTTATAAACGATTATTATTCTTATGATGATAACATACATACCTACGTCACGTTATAGCTCTATATCCGAGATAAAGGGCATTAACTGCAAAAAAATTAGGTATTAATTATTTTGAATGTGATATTTTGAGTAATATTAAACCTATTGAAATTAAGCTAAAATTAAGCTAAAAAAAGATCAATATGTAACTTGTCTGGTTAGACTGTACTTATATGCATTCATGAAAAATATTAAAAACATTATGAAAAACAAATATATTGACTTGACCTTAAAAGAAATGACAACTTATATTTCCCCTTTAACAAAAAGAATACATGTTATCATTATCTATAATATTTCTTAAAATACGTCTAAAAATTTCAATATTGTGATACAATTTTTTTTTATTTATTTATTACACCAATAAATAACAAATCTTATACATATTTTCATTGATGCTGCCCAACTAGGTAAAATGTGACTAGGTTGCAACGGTAACTCCTCCTTGTTATGAAATTTGTCGGTAGAGCATTTGATTCTAAACATAACCTCTCAGCTTGTGGGTTACATGTGTACCTTCATTCCCTAATTACTTTCAATGTGGACCCATATAAAGGTGTGAAATTATACAATTATTTTATTCAGAAACTTAACATTTATTTTCATTCCAAAATTATATCAAATAAACTGTGTAGGTACTACTTTTAATCATTAATTTAAATTATAACTTATTTTATATCACTTAAAAAAACTAGAGCGGTGACTTCAATCTACTAATAACATTAATTGGTTTACTTTCCATCACTTACAAACTAAACAGTGATGATAACTTTTAAAAATCTTTATTCTGAAATACTTATCTATTTTAACTTATTTTGCTTCACCTAAAAACTAGAGCAGTGAACTCAATCTACTTATAACATTAATTGGTTTACTTTCCATCACTTACATAACTTGAGCGGCGATAATATTAAATGGTGGTTTCTTGGTTATAACATATACCTACTGACTGTTCTACGGTGATTTTTCTACATCCATTGTATGTTCTATGATACTTCCCTTGATAAGTAATTCATCTTTTTTTATAGAAGACATGACATCCATGGCCCTGTTTCTAAATTCCTCTATTTCAGATGTGTTTTATTGAATCATCCTGCTATGCTTTTTTACGGCTAATACTCGACCCGCTAGAATAAACACACAATTGAACTATTCTACTATTTTATTCTAACTTTTAATTTATTTATTTAGAAATGAGCAATGTGACTATGTTACATACTTCATTAAAATTAATTACAATAATTACCTTATGCGGGAAATAATTAATTATAACATCGCCTCAGCGATTGATGATGGTTTGATTCATCTAAATTCCTCACTTCTTTGTTAGATTTACCCGATTCTTTAATATTTTATCAAACTTAACTATGGAGCGAACAAAGCTCTCCTGTTCAAGCCGGAAATACAACATGGCCGCCGCCTGGCCATAGACTACCAAGCTAAAAAAAATATATTTTTTTTGGTTACTGACACTGTTTCCTACACATAGCTCTTTTTAATAAATTAATTCGTTACAAGGTATTTGGCTCGTTTAGTAAATTTATTTTTGTGCCCTTTATGGTCTTTTAGTTCACACCATCAAATAATTAGGGTCTTTCTATTTTATAAACTTTGTGTTGGATACTGTAGGTATATATGTAATAACGCATTTTGTATGTACTTAACTTTTATTATTTTATGTGCAGATTTATATTTTTTTATTTAATTTTATTTATTGGTAAAAGCACATAACAGATAACAACTATAAATATTGTTTACAAAAATAAAAAAGGTCGTTCATATCTCAGTTGTCATCCACAAACATGTATCACAGTTAAGACAATTGAACCACCAGTTTTAAGAAGGGAACAAACGCCAAAATATCAAAAATCGAAATATTTTGTCAAAGTGTCTTTGAAATCTAAACGCACAACTCCAAGTGAAAAAAAACGCGAAAACATTTTTTTCTGTGGAGTTGTGCACTCTCAAAATTCTCAACAGTTTGAAGAAGGAAATAACTCCCGTGATTTATTCCCTTCTTAAAACTGTTTCTCGGAATTTTCCCTAAATGGTGATGTTTTTTTTTCTAATATTACTCATGATGTTGATACTTGTCAGTTGGTTGTGATTATGCTAGTGTCAAGTATCATTGTGTCTTTCTTTTTTTAACGAATAGGTACATTTATTATGTCTTGTAATTAAGCTGAGGAAATTCCTAGGAAATTTATAATAGGTGTAAGAAATACAAATTTTTACAATCATGAAGTTGAAAAAAAAAACAAAAAACTTCAGTAGGTAGGTATATGTAAGTACAACAACTGGACGCAGTATTCCTCCGAAAACCTATAATAAAGAATAAGGCTTTTTTTCAACTCAATTCATTCTGAAAGCAAATCGACAGAGGATAAACGAGAAAACACCAAAACCGCGGAAAATTTTTATCAACTCAAGTACCTAGTTAATACTATTGACGACCAAATTAGATCATTTTCTACCTAAGTGTCTCACTATTCCAATAAACGAGTAAAATATTTGAATTCCGACCTCAATTTTAAAATGATGTTTAATAGCTGTACTGTACAAAATATCCAAATTTTACAACATACATAAAATACGATTTTTTTATAAAATATTTCAATGAAAATTTGGAATTAAGATTTGGTCGACCACAAGCAGATGTGTGTAAAGATTTGAACAGCAAAATAAAATCTTCTTCATTGAATGATACTGCTAAATGTGTTATCGTGGCACAAAAAAATATTCATATTAAAGGGGCCATTTATATAACCATTTTATATAGTCAAAGGGACTTTTTATATACTGTTGTATATTTTTTGCGCTTATTGTTGCTTTTTTTTACAAATTTAGAAATAAATAATGTAGTTTTATAGAACTGTGTTCTAATTGTCATACATTTAACAAGCGATTGCCTCAAAGATCTTTGTAAGTTTGAAGAAGGGAACAAAACCGCAAAGTTCGATCTTAAATATCTCAAAAAGTAAAGAGTACAAAAAAAAATCCCATGTAACACATGATATAAAACATATTTCTTTATATTTATCCCCTACAACAACAGACACGAATATCACAAATAAAAAAGTTATGAAGTTTTTTTCCATTTTCTCAAATGTGGTACACTTGGATTTATTCCCTTCTTCAAACTGATGGTTCAATTACTTACTTAATATGAGTGATTTTGTACCATAGAATGCATGGTATATCCAGTTCGTAACGAATTTGGCACATTAATAGAGTTATGACGTACTTGTATACCATAAACTTAAAACTTGCATAGACTATATTATTTATTTGTGTAATGTCCATTCACTCATGTTTTATTGCTTTGTCTCACCCGTCTTTGAGAATGTCATGAGGTACCTATAATATTTTAGAGACAAAATATAAAAAAAGAAATTGCCCTTTACAGGAAGTTCGAATACTTTAAATGCCATTATTGATATGTTTCTGAAGGCTGTTTATTGCAACGAAACTATTACACATAGAAAAAAGTTGCAAGTACAGAGAAAGAAAATGAACCTCATAAAATTCTAATATCGTGTTTATTTGAGAGGTTTAAGTAACCATTGTTAACGCTTTCAAGATCATTGTTGACAAGCAATTTCAGATTACTAACCTGTCGGATACTATTCGTCAATGCAAATCTCATAAATGTAATAAGGGCCTAAATAAGTACAACAGAAAGAGGGTCGCAAAGAGAAAATGACTATGCGACATTGACGTAACAAACGCATGTACATAAACATAAAATGTACATTTGAATGTTTTCTGATATTTTATGCCCGGTTTCAATAATTTGTCCGTTACTGATGATAGAAATCTATCTTATAATAATCATATTTTATGCAATAGATTTCTATCGATAGAAATGGATAGATAGATTATTGAAACCGGCCATTAGTTACGTTGAAAACTAATTGCGGTTTTTACTCAGTTTTAAACTACTTACTATCATGATTATTTTTTAGGGGCGTTGTTTGACGCTTTTTAAATACTAAATAAGACTCTAAACTAAGAGGGTATTGGAAGTAGTCTGTAATTAATATAATTTGCTTCATGAAGGCAAGTAATGTAACTAAAAGCGGGACATGAATCTCAAATACTGAAAAAGTGGAAAGCTATCTGAGTGCGATAAACACGGCCATATTAATATTTTTTACAAAAGTTTACCCAATGCAAAGAGTTTGTTCCCGTCACAGCTAAGTATGTGATATTATCGTTATACGAGTATCCGTGATGAAGATGGAACTTTTTGTTCGGCGTACAACAGATACGTCTCATTAATCGGACGAGTACTTTTATCATATCATAGTATTTGGCAGCGATGGATGAGAGGAATCATAAAGATGGTTTATAGCAAGTTTATATATTCGTTTAGTATATTGCCTATAGCCATAAACAAGATATTTCTCTCAAGAATTTATCAATGAGTACAATGAAATTACATGCCTATTATTTATACTCGTATTTACATTTTTAAATATTTTGTATGGCTTGCCCCAGAAACTTCAAAAACAGTAGGTAGAAAGTGTTTGAGGCTTGTGAATTACAAATAAGGAATACAAGTCTTATTGGAATATTGACTTGTTGACTGCACTGTTCTGATAATGAGCTCGGTCTCCTCAGTTTTGAAAATCGAAGTATTATTTTTGTTTTTTGCATCAGCACTGATTTTTTATATTTTTTTTGATTCTTGATTCCTTTTTTAAATAAATTAATTAAATATAAGTGGGTTAGCCGCTAAAGTCTTTATTTTTATTGATACAGAGATGACAAATTGCATACTCATTACATGCAGGGGGTCTGCTGGCTACCCCGATGTGAAATATACCATGATGATATAAAAGTAGTACTATTCACCTAGACCTGACTCACTTCATTAACTCCCTTCGAAACAGTGAGAGGAAACAAGTGTTTTTATTTTATTTTTAGGCGACATATTGTGCTCTATAGTCTATGCAATATTTTGCCCTCTGGATGGAGTTCGTAGAAATGATATGCTGAAAATATTTGCATTCAGATAACAAAATAATGATTAAATTTTTTATTATGTGAATGTTGAATCACTACTGTCATGTTATTTATTTATTTTATCTACACATTAACAATTTGATTAAACACTCTCAAAAGTTTATCACTGTATTACGATAACTATCTTTAATCTCATACAAAAGTTTATCACTGTATTACGATAACTATCTTTAATCTCATACAAAAGTTTATTACTGTATTACGATAACTATCTTTAATCTCATACAAAAGTTTATTACTGTATTACGATAACTATCTTTAATCTCATACAAAAGTTTATCACTGTATTACGATAACTATCTTTAATCTCATACAAAGGTTTTTTTATAAATCGGCTATCATTCAACACTGCTGGCACAATAAAAAAATATCGGGGCATCTGTGGAATAAGCTGAGTGGTAGAGGTCTATTTCTGTCTTTTGCTTTCGGGAGGAACGTTGAAAGACAGTTAGATTAGATATAATAGTTTAATACATACATTGGTAGAGCTTATTGTTAGCATAAAACAAAAAAATATTATTTATTGATATGGCGGTAACGTTGTGGATGTTTCTAAACATAATTACGAATGTTTGGAGTATAAAAACTTTATTAATACCACTAAAAAATATTAAACGCGCAACCAAGGTTTCTACAGGTATTCTGTCATTCTCAAGCGCAATATTTGACTTATTATTGTAAATAGTCAAATATTGCGCTTGAGAATGACAGGACATCTGCTGAAACCTTGGTCACGCGTATAATAATTTTTAGTGGTATTGATTGAGTTTTTATACCCCAAACATTCGTAATTATAAAACAAAATAATTTAATAATTCCTAAATGGCATCGGTTTATTGTATTAAAACTTTTCGTAGTTATTTCCTCGAGACAATAGGAAGCTAACTTAGTTTTCTTAGTAGATTATTATAACTAAATTAGAGATTTATTATACATTGATTCAATCTAATATCAATCTGATAAATTAATGATATTGCTAATTATTTATCCGAAACGAGTTTGTAAGCATGTATTTCTAAGACTGTTTATTATAAGTTTATATTGATTGCTTGTCACTTGTCTAGATATACCTATCAAGATCGTTATAAAGTTTTACCTACTTATTCTATACATCCAAAAAACCAAATTAAATTCTCCAAACCTTTCTACGTATCAAAGATGGTTCATTTCCTGGATATTACCTTACCTTACCTCAGCCTTCTTCTTGTGTCCAGTATTGAACAAAGGCCTCCATCTTGGACTTCCATAAATCTTATTCCTGGATATTATTTTGATTTAATGTTATCTTAAACCTGAATATAATTGAGTATTCAAAAGTCATGTTTTTGACTAACCATTAACCATATTGCCGGCTTATATAGGCTTTATCTTAACTTTCCATTTTTTTTATCGTCATAACTAAGATATTTTTTTCTTCCTATGTTTCCTCCCACAGTCTGTCTTCAAAATATGTAACTAGCACATAGTCACTTCATCTTGGAGACTTTGACAATGTATGAATAATAAAGCTTTTAATATATCAATTGTTGAAGGGTGTTTGTGTTCACACTGTGAAAATTCATATTCATTAATTTATAAAACAATCAAAACACTTGGGCGAAAACGTTAGAGTTTGAATAAATGTGGTGAAAATATAACAGTGTTTTGATTGTTTTATAAATTACTTTTAATATTATATTTTTCACACTGCCACTTAAGCTAATTCTCAGCATTCCTGTTTCCCTATCCTTGCTGTACGCATCCTAACATTCTATTGTAATGGTTTGTAAGCCGTATGCAATCAATGACAAGGTACGATAGACGTACCTACAATTTTATTATTTTTTTTATTACATTTTTATTTTGAATACATATTAAAAATACATATATCTACTTACATACATGCATATGAAATATGTTATGGTATGAAGTAAACACTTAACTTTTTTATAAATACACACTATATTTTATAAATGAGTAGACAATTGTTTCGTCTTTTACCAAGACATTATCAATACTAAATTTAGAAAGAATACAAATTGATTACGAAGGTACAATAAATAAATTATGCAGTTAACAATTTTAAGTGGGGGATGAAGAGGGCGGGGACTTAGGGTGGAGTGGGAATATTTTTAGAATGGGTGATGCGTTAGGTACCGTTATGTTATTAACTATATTATTACAACTATTAATGTTTTTATGTATTTCCAATGTCTCTCTCAAAATTAATCTTCTATAATTACTATTGCCGTTATGTAGAATCTTAAATGGTTTTCTATTGTTAATGTGATGATTGTTCTCTATGAGGTGGTTGGCGAATTCCGAGAATCCCGAGTTCCTTACACAATTAAGATGTTCGGTAATCCTAGTTTTTATTCTCCTCGTCGTAATCAATTTGTATTCTTTCTAAATTTAGTATTGATAATGTCTTGGTAAAAGACGAAACAATTGTGTACTCATTTATAAAATATAGTGTGTATTTATAAAAAAGTTAAGTGTTTACTTCATACCATAATGGATAATACGCAAAAAGTTACGGATTATATTAAAAATATGAAATATGTTTTCTAGTCTGTCGACTGAGAGTGAAACTGAAGGCTTTATTATTATGTGGCTCATGCATCTAAATTGAAAGTCCCCTTATATCTATAATAGAATTTAAGATCTCTTGATAATTTTGAAATACGAAGATACAACACCTCCCGATTCTATCTCATTTTTAGTGTGCACTAATATGAATATATAATAGTGTGAGTGGGATAGCAGCATTGTTACTTTAATGTGCATAGTCTGTAAGTGTTATAAAATAAGTTTGTATACTGGCGGGTGCTATAGTTTAATATTGCTGCATTGTATAGTTGCGTGTATGTGTGTGTGTGTGTGTGTGTGTGATAAGTTAATGTGACAGCGTTTGAAAGGATTGTTGTATTGCATCGAACTATTTGTGATTTTTTTGTACATGTTTAATGGCCTTGTGCCGTATTATGTTATTATAAATAAATAAATATAGTAACGTTCCAATTTAAGTTAGTCTACATTGGTATTCTATAAACTCTAAAATTGTTCCTAATTAGAATTTATTATAATATAACAACTTGTATCATATAGCATAAGAATTTTAGTTCAAGTGAACTTGATTATAAAGTTATGTGACGCTTTTATTTTAGTTTGAATCAATATATGTATGTAGAATAGGGGGTAATATTTTTTAATGAAAATTGTCATGATAAAATATAATAATTTGAATATTAAACTTTTGAACTCTTACATTCTTAATTTATTATGAACGGAATAAAAAGGTTTCCTTTATTTTGATCAACGTACAACATATATACTTTTTTCCGTTCATCGACAAGAATTGAAATACCTTTTAACTTTATTGGCGACTTGAAGTTTTTTTTAATCAACATGTATACAATATCAAACCATATCGAGTTGACCAAAGGCACCTTTGCACATTAAAGTGTCATTATTTGTGCTAAGTGGCGTGGTCATAAAAATATCAGCATGATATAGCTAACACATTAGATAATCTTAATGATTGGAGAACGTGCAAAATAATATGTTTATGTATTAATTTTATTATGCATTAGAATAATATACGGTTAATAAATAATTGTATCAAGATGCGATGTATTTCATAAAAAAATATTAAATGAGATTATAGTAAATAAATAAGAAGGTTATAATAATAATCTACCAAATTTGTTAAAAATTAAGTTTTTTATTTAAACATTATTAATTATAAGGAATTAGTTAATTATGTACTACACCACTTAAATTTAAGTGGTGTAGTACATAATTAATTAATTCCTTATAATTAAAAATGTTTCGTGATTACCACATGGTTAATGCCAACAAAATCAAACAAATTTTTATTTAAATATTAAAAAAATTATTACATTGATGAAATAAACGATTAATTATTATCTAAGTGTTTAGTGCACTGTATAGGTATGTGTTTCGTCGCGTTACTACAAGATTCACATCTGAGTTTGGGACTAGCTCGATCTGTGTCTATACATGTAATGTTATATTATTTAAGAATAATAAGTTTTTTTTAAAACATTTCGTTTAATATTTATTAAGGCAAAAAAATATTTTTTTAGTTTTTATAGCTGCAAACAACTTTTTAAACCAATCAGAAATCTCGGAAAAAACATGTTTACACAATGTAATATTGTGTTAACACGGTTCTTCAAAAAAAAAATCTGATTGCTTTTGTTATTAGCGCTTTATGTCCAAATTCATTTTAACATAATAAATAAAGAAAATATTTTAGACTTTTTTAACAATAATATTATTTTTGCATCAACTGAAAGTTGATCAAAGGAAAATAGTATTTCTGCACGAATTCAGCAAAAATATTTATGAAATAATTTCTGATCTCAATTTTCTGCTTAAAAAATAAAAATAATAATGAAACTACTACAAAGGTAGGTACTGATATTAAATATATACTAGATATATTTTTTATAAACTTCATAAAATTTGAGTGAAGAATTAGACCAAAAAATAATGAAAATACGTGACAAGCACAAGGCAAGATAATCAAAAATAGTGATTTCTTACATCAAGCCGCTGTCATTATTTCATTCTTCATTTCTAAGTATATGTATACAAGATAAGAGTATACATTGTTAAACTTACCTATCACTTATTATAAAATAACATTTTCAAAAATATCCGAATATTCTACATCAATTTCTCGTATAAAACTTTTAATAAGAATTTCCAGAGCTTCTTCTATGAAAACTAACTTGACAGAACATTGTAAAAATGTTTTTGTTACATTAGTGAAAACTATATTAAATTTTCCGAGTTGACTTTTATTTCTTGCAGTCTAAACTTCCAAACATATAATGTTGAAGTATGTTTCATATATTCTAAATATAAATTTAATTTATATCATTTTTTACTAATACATTACACAAAATCCACTCCTCGTAGAAGTAATGCCACTGCTTGATTTTTTTTTTTTTTTTTTAAAAGATATATCTGGATTTGGTAATAAACCCAAATACAACCTTATACACCTTTCACACTAAGCTAAAAGCTTGTGCTGTGAAAGGGGAATTTGCCGGCACCTGGGATCGAACCACGGACCCCTTGTTCCGGAGGCCAAGACTCTACCTCGAGGCTACCGATGAACTCATTTGCCCGTATACATACTCGTATACCAGCATTTTCAAGTAAAATTTCAATCTTTGAAAAAGCCTTTCACTTACAAATTTTGAAACTAAAAATTCTGGCATCAAGTTTTATATTTTTGAACAAACTTGATTACTAAAAATATTGAGACATTGAAAGACTCTTCCATGAAAATAGAAAAATAACCAATGTTTTAAATAAATACACAGAATACTTTCGCTGTGCCATAAATAAGATGTAGAATGGTTTTCATTAATTTTCAGTTCACTGAGACTCGTTGGTTGGTTTTATGCTTAAATGAATTAACATCGGTAATGAAATACAACGTATCATCGTCGGCATGTGCTCACAGGCACAGACATGGGTGAATAGACCACGAAATAATAGGTATGGTATTCGTATTTCGCGTACTCACTGACAAAACATATTATTTTTTCTCTCAGTATACTCAAGACAAACAACATTAAGTTATGTTAATACGAGTACCTACATACTACGAGAGTAAATAATAGTTATTTGACAGTAAAGGGCTCTAGTAGGGTTAAGTACTAGCATCGTATATTAGCAACCTGCAAGAAATCGTAATGTATCCTAACCTTATTGTATTATGTTGTCTTTGGTACACAAAAAGCATTTCATTATTATCTACTCTTTGTGTTTATACTATGAATAATTTACACACCCACCTAATGTATTATACTGGAATATTATTATGTGTTACAAAATCATAGTTGTTTGGTAATAGCTACATTTATTTTGTTTTATACAACGGGGTGCGTTGTAGACTATGATCTGTAAGATGTCCCCTATATACTAATGTGTTGTCTTTCAAGACGAGCTCTCTAGTCCCAAACATTTTATGAGGCTTACGAGTTTCAGGCGATCATGGATATGGAACAACTCCACATAAATTCAGTATTTGCTAAGCGCTTTGATTCTTTCGATTCTACAGCATTAAAGTCTGTATAGAAGTGCTAACCAATCTCGATTTCAGATGTG
This sequence comes from Athripsodes cinereus, assembly GCA_947579605.1. Classification (NCBI taxonomy): domain Eukaryota; kingdom Metazoa; phylum Arthropoda; class Insecta; order Trichoptera; family Leptoceridae; genus Athripsodes; species Athripsodes cinereus. Next base: position 16,303,101 of record OX388309.1, read on the forward strand.
AGGTATATATGATTATCATGTCCCAGCTTCGATAGGCGCCATTAAAAAAGCTTTTCATATATTGGATACAAATTGTTATGGGGTGTTCACATTTGGCGAATATCGCCAGGCGAATTCCAAAATATAACGCCAGGCGAAAAAACAAAATTCGCCGTACGCCCATTGATCGTCACACCTGTTCACACAGTCCACCGATATAGAAAGGATCTGTCAGATGCGCTTTGATTTTGACACTGTTTTCAAAATGGCGTCGAGATGGAGATCGCGAAGTGTTTATTTTTAGTCGAAAATGTTATAGTAGAGGTTATAACGCGCCTTTTAATTAAGAAAACAAACGCCACAAACCAACAACAAAGATAACAGCTGTCACGAAGCGGGAAACGTTTTTAAATTTATAAAGTTTTTACCATAGATACGAACGCCGCGTAAATCTGCGCATGCGCGAATCGTTCAATCGGCCGAAAATGTTGGAAGGTGGTCAACTCGAGACGATATCGTTTCTACTGGTTTTTATCGTTTCAGACTAGCTGTCATTTTGTTCACACGGTTCAAATGGCTGGCGATATTTTGGTGCCTGGCGATATTCGCCAAAGTGAGAACACCACATTACCTGTCTGAATATTACAAATAGTATTATTAAAATAACAACTGTGTCCAACTATTATAAAAATAAATGCGTATCAAAATACTTACGTTTTTTATAATATCTCCATTTTCTTCATTAATGTCACGCTACCTATATGAATTAGGTGTATTATTTTACAAGCATTTGTTTGTTCTCATGATTGATTGTAGAAAATTTAAACGAATCCATATAAAAACCGCTTTCTTTTCTCTGATAATTTTGATATTCATTCAATTGAAAACCACCTTGTCATGTTATATTTAAAAACTACGAACAAGGATTTTTTACCATTACCAAAAATATTTTTTTTTATTTTTAAAAAGATATATCTGGGTTTTTTTTATAAACCCAAATACAACCTTATACACGTTTCACAGCAAGCTACTAATAGCTTGTGTCATGAAAGGGGAGTTTGCCGGCACCTGGGATCGAACCACGGACCCGCTGTTCACGAGGCCGAGACTCTACCCCCAGGCTACCGACGAACTCTAGATATGAAATACAATCACATATTTTTTCATGTCCTTTTGGCTTATTTATTTCATACCTGCTTGTATTTAATACAGATACTGGATACGATTACACTAACAATTGAATATTTACGAGCTTCGCCATGTTTTTTATCCGAGCATCTTACAGAAGCGTTTGCTTTCAATTTTATGATCCAAATTAAAATTTATGCTATGATTCTTAAAGTTTAATTTATAGTTTATTGCGTGGACTTTCTTTATTTATCCCTTCTTTTATGAAGCAATCATTCTTTGTAATAATACTGTAAATTTTTGTTTTCGACGTAAGTAAACTTAATTTTAATGCGGTGTATTACAAGAATAATCACTTATTATCTGAAGTTAATTGTTACAAGAGTATTTTGTAAAAATGATTGCGTTGCATAAAACTTTATCTTGATGCAAATTATTACGTAGCCAAATTTATGAAATGTTTATAAAACTTTATTACGTAGTCAAATTTATGAAATGTATCAAATTTTAACATCATCTTTGAATTTTCATTGCTTTGTTCCAAATAATGGAATTTTCATCACGGCATATCCCACGAGTGGAGTAGCCAGCAGACCAGCTGCATATAAAACATGCAAGCTGTCTTCTCAAAATATCGATGCGCAAAATCTCAAAAAGTTTTCAACTGAATTCTTTCCACCACCGTTATACATATCTTTCAAATACGTAGGTAATTGTGAAAACAGTTTATCGAAACGAAATTATTTATTCATTCACTTCCTCCAATAAATATGTCATATGGGTAATATTTTGTCGGCAGATTTATGTTTCGCAGAGGATTTGATTTATATTTTATTAAACCAATCATACTAATACAGCATTAATCATATTGATGGATGCTAGGTGCAGTTGTTAAGATTTAAAGAGAGGACCATAAATAATAATATCCAATCCGTTGGCTTCCTTTTGCCTTCTCTCAATTCCCTGCCAACAATGATCATTTATATATTTTAATACTCTGAACAAAATAAAATCTTCGATCTTCTATTAGATACATTTAAACATTGTCATTTCAAATGACAGTTTGTTTATTATATAAAATTAATTATATAGAAAAATGAACAAAAATTTCAACTATCCATGTTGAGATTTCCATAGCCTCTTGAATTTTCAAAACACGTAACGACAATTAATTGTCTCATTGACCTTATTGTAATCGTTAGGTAATTCTTTAGTTTTATATTATTGGTATTGCAGTACGTTTTTAGTATATAGTATCTATTAAATATGTTTATTTTGTATATATGTAATTTCATTTCCACTACTACTGAGACAAAGCAGAATTAATTAACTGATTCAGTTTGCTATAGTGCGAGATCACTTAGATAGCTATAATGAAAAACTATGTCCTCAAAATACATACTTGTGATTGTAATCCACACATAAATATTCTAATGCGTTCGTATGTATGTATGTACGTATGTCCTCAATGGACTCTGAAATAAAGAAAGACAGAAGTAAAATAATACACTCTATACGAGGTCTCATCTCCTGGGCACGTTTAAGGCCAAAAACATTTTAAATACCTTATATATTGATAAAGATATTACAATTTATGTCACAAAATTGGCAACCAAATGTATGAAAAACTATGAAAGTTTTTGTAAGTAGCAATATTCATGGTCGAACATTTTTCAGTGTATTGAATTAATTTCACAATGGATGTAACGAGAAATACATCAGTACTGAAACTAAACATTTGGGGATTATTTTGGTTATAAATTATTGTGTTTGGTTATGATAAAAACTCCTGAATTATGCGAGTTAAAATTGCATATTTTTGACATCTTGGGCTAATTTCATAATGGCCGACATGACAAACACAGAATGCACACAAATATATATTTTAGTTGGTGCAAATTGTTTGTTTGATTGTGATATGTATGTTCTTTATAGTCTCTACGATAATAGATGTCATGCAGTTTGTTAAATATCTTAATTAACAAGAATAATAAAATTTAAAAGTAATTGTTAATTTTGAAGAATTTATGACAAGAAAGTTAAAAGTATTAAGAAGCATGATATTTTAAATCTCTTCTAAAATCATAATAATAATAACACCGGCAATCGACACATAAACATTTGTAACATATATTTTTTCATTTTTAGTGAAGCTGTATATTGCTTTCAGTGTTCTTTTGTCGAAGTCTGATAAACATAAGATACAAAAAAAAAAAATACAAATCTATAACAATGCTCTTTGTGTGTGTTCTTATTTTATTGCTGAATATTCTGGGTGTATTTTTATACCAAAATTAGTTCATCTGTAATACCAAAACATGGGAAACTCATTAATATATAAAGCCGTGAAATGAATCCTTTTCAATTATCTGAGATTTTATCATCATACTTCTGTACTTACTCATAGGACAATATGAAGGTACCTAGGTAGGTTCTTGACATTATATGTTTTAGACTTTCTATAATCTTTCCATAATGTATTCTTTAATTTGCTTAATTAAGAATTTTTTAATTTCTCAAACATATGTCTCTGAAAACATATGAAAATATCTAAAAAGAAAGTGAATTATTATAAAAATACATACTATAATAGTCCGTTTTTAGGATACATACATACATAATATTTTCATCATGGCATTTCTGTACATTATTAGTTTCCAAACAAAATCAATGACCACAACATAGGCATTATTATTATCGTTGAATATTTTTGTGTTACACGGATTTTCAGTTAAATTTTTCACATTTTAATTTCAAATTTCGAATGCGTCTTCATAATATACAGTATCAATAAATTATCTGTCATGTTATTATGTCAATGTCAAATTGTAATTTAGATAGATGTTGCCAGAATAATGACGTCGGTGCGATATTTTAATACCGATAACGGTTTTTATAATACCCGCTACTTTCAGGATCATTATAATAGTTGTGTGGATTCTGCAAAATCAAGAACTGTTGATCTTTATTACGAGTTTGATAAATGTCGCACAAACATGAACAGATGGGGAATATTCTTAAATTTCCAAGTAGAAATTCAATATTATGGACCGATTGTTTCTAAAGGGTCGTTCACATTTGTTCACTGATCACTCCGGATGATCCTCCAAGGTGAATAGGTGTGAACGGGCGTTTCATCAAAGAAATTACCACTCATCATAATTTTGATGAAAGGTCCATTCACTGAAATGACCATAAACAAGTTTTATCTTCTTATTTGTTTTATTCTCTATGAATTTATATTGAATATCAGAATCACGTAAAAAATTATTATGCAGTCGAGAGCTACATTAATTTATTTTAAATGTTATTTTTCATTCTTGATTTTGATTAATTAATTTGATTAATTAAATAATTATTTTTGTACGAAAATACGTCAAACTACATACAACATGACTGAGAGTGTTGACATGGCAGTGAAAGCATAGGATGAACAAGTGTGAACAGACGTGTTCACTTTCGATGAAAAATATTAGGTTTTGACATTATTGTAAGTATGGACTTAAGAGTACAAAGTTTAAAGTTTTTACATAATAGATAAATAAAATTTGTTAATCCAGTGGATAGCTACCCACCAGTCTTAAATGTTGGCTACACTGAAATCGCATGTTTTGTCTACGGTTTTAGCTTGATCTTCGTTTCGTGCCACTTTAGCGTTTATTTCGTGATAAATATTTTTTATTATTTGCAAATCAAAAGATGTTAAAATAATAAAATAATAAATTTGTATAATTGTAAAAATATGCTTCCAGGTAAAGAAAAAAATATTGAACCCTTTGTTAAATCTATTTTAACATGTATTAGGAAATACTTTGCGTGAAAACAACAATCATAGCTCGAAAAATTACATTAGGATTTTACTTTTGTTGTATTTCAGTTCAAAATTCCCTTTTAAGTAATTTTTTTTAGTTTATTAATACATCTACTACATTTTTAATACATTTTAAAACAAAATATTATACATTTTTGAAGTTGATAAAATATGCATATTTTTTATTTATTTTATTGTAACATATAATCTGATAATGCCATCTACCGTATTTAGCTAAAAGTATTACGTGAATCGATTCTACGAAAACAAAGATGGCGGTTATGTCATCTTTCTTTCAAAGTAATCACCGCGTTATTTGTAGAATTCTTTGAGATAGTTGAAACAATGATTTAACAGCATAAAATTCTACGATAAGCATCCACACTTTTAAGCAAGTGAAAATAAAATTTCGGTATGTACCTGATTAGGGTTTCGGTACCTTTTTACCATAATATGGGGATTTGGTTTGTAAAACTTCATGTTTTAACATGGGGGAGGGGGGGGGGGGTTAAACATTTTTGACATAAGTACCGTCATATTTTTAGTTAAACGTGGACGTGTCGTGTGCCAAACTTCCAGTTTTTACAACGAGATGCGATTTTCAACACTTTTTCCCATATAGGTACCTTCCTATTTTTTACCTAAATATGGGATGTCTAACTTAACAATTTTTCATCGGGAAGAGGTTTTCAGTACTTTTTTCGATGTAGGAATCAAATATGGGCATGTGGAGTATCTAACATCAAGATTTTTCATTGCAAAGAGGTATTTAGCACTTTTTTCTATCTAGGTACCTTTCTATTTTTTTACATTGAGTGTATGATGTTTTATCTCATGCATATGCACTGTTTCTTTTTTCATGTCTGTATATAACCCCGAGCGATGCCGGGTAATTAAAGCTAGTGTTTTAATAAACAAACAAAATATTGGTATTATTTCATTAATAATTTATGGTTTCAAAACTTAAGCTATTATGAAACGCAATTATTTTTATTATTTTTTCCACTTACTTAAACCTAATGTTTTTTATGGTGATAGATATGTTTTTTTTTTAATTCATATAAAATCTTGCATTTTAAATTACTGCTATTTCATGGGAAATAAATGTAATTGATTAATATCAAAGGCAGTAAACTGCGTGAACTCTTTTTGGGCAAGAACATCACTTTAAAAAATAACGAGTATTTGATGCGACATTATAATATAAACTTTGCGTGGGTCCATTTGGAATATAGGTATTTGCAAAACGAGTTAACAGGCATTCGATATATGCGATTCAGCTGCTGGATAGTAAAATAGTATTAATAAAAGGTTGAATTAAATATTTTAGTTATGATCGCAGTAAGAATAAAAATATATGTAAATTTACTGTGTCATAATTTGAGAACGTAAGAAATGTTATTGCATGTAATAAACTGATGTATAAAAATCTTAGAATAGAGCGAGCGTCAAAACGCTTTTCTAAGAAGGTTTTTTATGTTTGCTCATTTTTGCAAGTGAGCAAGTTTAATAAATGAACAAGGTTTACCTTGGAAAATAAACTTAGACGAGTAAATAATAAAACACCTTGTATATTTATTTGAATTCCCCGGTTTCAACCCATGAAAGGCAAGGTCGATCGATATTGTGTGAAAATGTAAGGATTCAAAATGTAAATGGTAAGTAATAATTATACAGTATGTGCTCATTTCCTCTTGTTCATGATACAGAGGGGAGACGACAGTCCTGAGTCGGTCATGTTTTGAGAATGCCCAATGATAGTTGGCCAAAAAGAGCACTGTTCTTTCGTCCGCATGGGTTCTGTTGGCTCGGACGTCCCTTCTTCATAATACAACGTCCCTATGACAACAACATCAGAGCGCAGGGAAAGTCATGACAAGAGGTAATGCAATTATGCAGAGTCGCTCTGAATGGAGGAGGCTGGTTTCTGCCCCGTGCTTCCGAGAAAACCGTTGTTGGTAGGTACCTACTCGTATCATTTGTAAGCTTTTACATGTACCAGCATGAGGTTCTATTCCATTAATTGGATACAACGTAACAAAAGACAACAATACAACTCCCTAAGACATAAAATTAATGTACACTATTCAATTAAGTGTACTCTGACAATGAAGGCAATAAATATGTTTATTTCTGTATGAAATCATTATCTCATCATCATCTCGCCCTCAACGCTCCTCTCGGAAGCACAGGGCAGAAACCAGCCTCCTCCATTCAGAGCGTCTCTGTGCCAATTGCGTCACCTCTTTCCACGACATTCCCTGCGCTCTGATATCGTTATCATAAGAACGGTGTATTGTGAAAGAGGGAGGCCCGGGCCGACGGAATCCTTGCGGACGGAAGAACAGTGCTCTTTTTGGCCAACTATCATTGGGCATTCTCAAAACATGTCCCAGCCAGGACCATCGTCTCTCCTGTATTACGGAGATTACAGGTCTCTGCTATGTGCGCCGGCGCACAGCATCATTTATAACATGTTCATACAATTTGACATCCAAAATCCTTCTAAGACACTTGTTTTCAAAGCTATATAAAATATATAACAAAAAATATAAATATATGTGATCGTAGAACAACGTAATACATCATTCGACATGTTTTATTTCATTGATGAAAAAATATAAATGAAAATATCACGTGATGAAACATCACAACAATTTTGAATTCGTAAGCGATCAGGTTTTCTTGTTTGAATAGGTATGTGTAATATAGATGTGTTTATATTTATTTTAAAGTAACCATCTAGTACCATAATACAGAGCTTTAAGATAAATATTTAACTTATAGAAGACTTAAATTTTCCGTTTTAGCAAAAATAATTCTAATGTTTAATATAATATTTTTCCCATACTACTAAGTATATTAATGGTCTGTATATATATATATATATATATATATATATATATATATATATATATGAAAGACTGTATGATCTAATTTTCATTCGAAATGCATGTGCAACATGCATTCCATTAATGAAAGATCATGTAATTTTACGCAGGAGATAATATGAGATGAATGTTTTACTCCATTTCACTGCGTACAGTCTGGCAGAGACTTGGCTCTTGCCTTTGCATACGGGACGAGGCACGGCTTGTCACCAAAACATGCAGATTGGATTCGTCGAAAAGGTGTTGTGTTTCAACATTGTGATCATCAGGACCATCTCGCAGAATGGCCGACACAACGTTTAATCCAGTATGCGAGGAGTATCGCATATTATGAAAGACTGTATGATCTAATTTTCATTCGAAATGCATGTGCAACATGCATTCCATTAATGAAAGATCATGTAATTTTACGCAGGAGATAATATGAGATGAATGTTTTACTCCATTTCACTGCGTACAGTCTGGCAGAGACTTGGCTCTTGCCTTTGCATACGGGACGAGGCACGGCTTGTCACCAAAACATGCAGATTGGATTCGTCGAAAAGGTGTTGTGTTTCAACATTGTGATCATTGTGTATCATCAGGACCATCTCGCAGAATGGCCGACACAACGTTTAATCCAGTATGCGAGGAGTATCGCATATTATGAAAGACTGTATGATCTAATTTTCATTCGAAATGCATGTGCAACATGCATTCCATTAATGAAAGATCATGTAATTTTACGCAGGAGATAATATGAGATGAATGTTTTACTCCATTTCACTGCGTACAGTCTGGCAGAGACTTGGCTCTTGCCTTTGCATACGGGACGAGGCACGGCTTGTCACCAAAACATGCAGATTGGATTCGTCGAAAAGGTGTTGTGTTTCAACATTGTGATCATTGTGTATCATCAGGACCATCTCGCAGAATGGCCGACACAACGTTTAATCCAGTATGCGAGGAGTATCGCATATTATGAAAGACTGTATGATCTAATTTTCATTCGAAATGCATGTGCAACATGCATTCCATTAATGAAAGATCATGTAATTTTACGCAGGAGATAATATGAGATGAATGTTTTACTCCATTTCACTGCGTACAGTCTGGCAGAGACTTGGCTCTTATATATATGGTGTAAAGCGCTTAAGCCAGCCAAAGCCGATTCGTAAGCATCGGAACACCTAATACTCTCTTCTCTACCCTGCAAGTGATGCATAGATTGTGATTTGGTCCATACCTATCGAAAAATACATCATATCAACACTTTCGTAGGTGTAAAAATTCCATGTTATACGAATAAAAAATCACTTCGCATATGTATATATATACCTACCTAAGTCACTCGTATCACAAAATATTCATTGAGTGTAATCACTTTATATGGTGTAAAGCGCTTAAGCCAGCCAAAGCCGATTCGTAAGCATCGGAACACCTAATACTCTCTTCTCTACCCTGCAAGTGATGCATAGATTGTGATTTGGTCCATACCTATCGAAAAATACATCATATCAACACTTTCGTAGGTGTAAAAATTCCATGTTATACGAATAAAAAATCACTTCGCATATGTATATATATACCTACCTAAGTCACTCGTATCACAAAATATTCATTGAGTGTAATCACTTTATCTTTTCTAAGAAAAGGATTATTTTATTTGTTTGATCTAAAAATCAAGTAGGTACATTAAATTTGAATAACCTTACGTATTAGGTCATACGATTTCATATGATCCATTAAGAGTAGAATATGGCTGTATTTAGATTTTGTAGGAAGTTATTTATTCAAATGGATAAGGATTTTCTAAACTAATTCGTTTCACATTACATAATTTTTATTTTTTATAATAATTATAAAAATAATGTAGATATTATTATTAAAAGGTCGTTATGATTGAATGATTTATTCATATGAAACTCATTCTTTTCTTTATTCAACTTTAAGTATGTATTTTTAAGTTTTTATTAATTTTATTAAAATAGTACTATGCTATACTATACCCTCACGCCGTGTCCCAAGTGGGGTAGGCAGAGAGAACGGAATGCTAGATCTATCTTTACACAATTCCTTAGCTTCCTCCATATTCATACAATGTCTCATACACGCACGTCGGCGTCGGTTCCTCTTACTCAACACACGGCCGTTATTGAGAATTTGATCCACGTGGTTCTCGGATGCCTGCGATTCCTAACACCCTTTCTTTCAGACAATTCTTGTCTTGTCTTGTCTTTCAGACACAATAGTTAAAATAGAACTCGAATTCAGTTAAAATAGACCTCGAACTTTATTAATCACGAACCGGCTTTCAAGAGCTTCCGGTCTCATCATTTGGTTAAGTAATACTAAATTTAAGTAAATATTTTTATTGATTTAAAATCAACTTCCACCAAGGACTGACGCTTGACAATATTAACTGCTATATATCTAGCGGCATATCCCACAACTGAGGTAGCCAGGAGAAAATCTGCAAGTGATTAACTTGAAGATATTCCTCTCCACGTCAACAAAAATTAGACATTCAGGCGTAATCAATATTCTACATTGTAATTTTTTTTTCTCGTCTCTAAATCGAATAAAGTAGTTAACGCGCAGAGAACAATTAACAAAATAGACTAATGCTGTTCATTATCATTTATACGTGATTTTTATATTTGATGATAACATTTATTTTTTATTTATTTATTTTATTTAAAACACCATAAGAATAATAGGTAGGTACATCAAATTTAAACTATCAACTACTACAAGAACTTCTCCTGGTAAAAGGGGTCAAGCAACAGTGTCCTAATTTACTATTTATTTCTTACATACTTATTATAGTTTTAACCTCTATTTAGCTTAAATAATATAAACGTATGCATAAAATAATATAAATTTTACTTTGTGTTTGAAAAGAGTATGAATAGAAAAAGAAATATGATTAAGAAGTTTATAACATAACTTTACTTAGAATAGCCAATATTGGGTAATGGCAAAAATAAGCGATTATTGTTTTCAATAAAAACTTTGAGTGTCTATTTAGAATACGTTATTGAATATTGAAATATCAAAAGAAAACGATGAAAAAGACGATCTGAGTTAAGGCTAAAAAAATGCAATTACATTTACAACACTTTTTTCTACTCGGTGCAAAATAACAATAAAATTTGTTTAATCAGTACATAGCAAGAGCCACTTTAAATAAAATGGAAGTACTTTTTTGCAATGACAACCTTAATTTGATGCTCCGTCAGAAAATGGTTCAGTGTTATAAACCGATTCGAAACATTCCATATTTAGAATACAGGGGCCAGACTTAGTTCCCAATACAGAAGTCCTACGTCGAGGGCATACCTACTAATAGAGAGCTCTTGACGAATAAAAGTCTCATATTTGGGCCACATCCTGCGAGGCGACTAATATCAACTTCTGCAGTTGGGATAAGGTTGTATTTGGGTTTATAACAAAAATTTACATTATTTAAAAAAAAGTTTAAACCATTAATTACACTTCTTCTATCTAAAATACTTCTCTTGGATCCGCTCATTTTGTTAATGTTCTCATTTGTCACTTCATCACTCAACGTTTTACCAGACATTTTTCTCAGCGATAGCACCTTCACAGCATTTATTCGACCTATTTTAACCACGGTCAAGTTTACCTTGCATACATTGCTATTGGTGATAAAGTGCATCGTTCACTCCTAAGCCGGCCTCTTTTCTTCCTTCGATGTCCCTTTCACATCTTCTGCCCCTCAAAAATAAACTTCCAAAGCATACATACTTGGTCACTTACTTCAAACATTCATAGTCAACCTTTATTTCACTAATCATTCTTTCGTACTCTCATTCAAACACTAACACTTTCATCTTCGATACCTACATTCATTTTTAAATCATTCGAACTACAGCCATCATACGAAATAAAACTTTAGTTTGAATACTTTCAATTTCACCCATCTTGAGTATTGTGTTACTCATTGGAATTTTATTTAATATGTTTAATATTAACAAAGATTCAAACTTTTTATCTCGTGAAATATTCTATTGAATTAGTTATTTAAATTAAACGTAGAATACTAAAGATTTAATATTTACGTTTTGAATGTAGTTTCAAGCATAATATTATCGCAAATAATTGCATTGATAGACCGCTTTTGATGTTCAAAAAAGTTCTTTTGTAGAGAAATATTAGATTATACTCAAACCGTGAGTTTTATGAACACAAAAAGTTTTGCTATGAATATTTCTGTGAATTTTGATCAATACTTTTGTCACAATAAATTAGATTTATAAAATTAGCTCCCAGTATCTTCGGTTATCAAAAAAGCTTTAATAAAAATATGAAGTAAAGAAGGATGAAAGTGGCATCAATGCAGTGGAAATGAGATCGTTGAGAAGGATGTGTGGTAAAAGTCTGAGAGATCGTTTGCGTAACAGTGATATACGAAAGGAATGTGGAATGAAAGTTGGTGTAATAACAAGGATGAATGTACATAAATAAGTTTAGATGGTTTGGGCACGTAAAAAGAATGAATGAGGACAGAATGACTAAGAAGATATATTTGGCTGAGAGGAATGGTGCTCGGAGACGTGGACGTCCGAGGATTAAATGGCAAGATCATTTAAATCAAATCCTATAGGACGGTCACGTGTTGAGCACATTGAACAGGAGAGCATCCATGAGGAATTGTATGACAGTGACGGAAGCGAAAGATGTATGCAAGAATAGAAGGAAGTGGCGCTCGATCCTTTCTGCCTACCCCGCGAGGGAAGCGGCGTGATGGTATGTATGTAAGTATATTCCTGTTGTGATGTGTTAATAACAAAATACAAAAAAACATTCTGTTAATATACTTAAAACCGATTTTCCAAAAATTCGTTCAAATATGAGCAAACTGCAGAATATTAAAAATAATTTATTATTATTAAAACTAAGCCACATAATTGTATTAATCCTACCAACTCTCACAGGATTATTAAATTATAATCAAATTCAATTTATATTAACACAATATAATAATAATAAATTATTCTTTATTGATAGAAGAAATTTAAAATCATGAGCAATATTGTCGAGGTTATAGCAAAAAGACAATATCTTCCAGCTAACCAAAAATTCATTTATATATATATTTAGTTACAATCCATTGGATTGGTCTGCAACGAGTTTGGTTTTTCTTCTCCATTCCTCCCTATTCTCAGCCAGTCTTTTAAGCTCTACGTATGAGCCACAGTTCATGTCCCTCTTCAGTTGGTCCATATATGCGTCTCTTGGTCGGCCTCTGCCATTTGTTCCCTCGGTCTTACCCTCCGCGATGGCGATGAGTAGTCCTGGGTGCCTGATGTTGTGGCCAATCCAGTTAGCTCGTTGTTGGCTGATTCTCTTAAGGAGTTGCCTTTTTTCGCCTACCCTGGTTAAGACTTCTTCGTTTTCGACGTGCTCCGACCAATGGATCTTAAGCATGCGTCTGTAGCACCACATCTCAAGGGCCGCCAACCGTCCGCTTTCACTCTTGCTGATGGTCCATATCTATAAAATCTCATATTTTAATTTTACACTTTTTTTTGTTTTCTGTGACTTACAACCAACTATCTTACATCTATCGACCTACTACAGAATGAGTAATGTAGTACCTACTTATATGTCGCCTATCGAAAATCCGATCTAACCAAACCTATCTCAGTCTTTAATGTGATATTATTTCAATCCTAATGTTGATTCATACTTAGATACGAACATTGAATAAAACGTATATAACATTATCAATAGCAATGAAAAATAAGTTTTTTTTAACAAAAAAGGTTTATATGAGTTTTGTTTTATACCCAAAAACAATTTCCACAGTAAGCTAAAAGCTAGTGGCGTGAAAGTTACTGGAACATGGGATCGAACCGTGAACCTCTCATGCACGAGGCCTTGGCTCTACTCCATTTCACATAATGAAAGCGTAACATGTTTTCACAACTTGAAACTCAAATTTATCATACAATACTCTACCTATATTCTTAAACGAAACCAATGTTATTAAAAACAGTTTGAGCTTAGAGTTATTGTATCAATCATTAATTATTCTTGAAACTTATGCAGATTGATAGATTGAAATCAATAACAATTGTCGGTTTAAATTGATTATCTCTCCCCCTCGTAATGTCCTCAGTGTTGTATTATGTACTGTGTATTTATAATCTGTGTATAGTAGATACCTACATACAAATACGAACAAGAAAACTTTAGACATATTATCGTGATTTATTACAGAGTCACAACACCATTTCATTATTGCTTTTTATTCTCTCGTAATAACGTTGTCACGAAGTTAATGTGGGAGTAATAATATAAATTAATTTAATTTTAATTGAAATACTTATTTAGGGACATGCTACATTATCAGGTTCTATATTCTAATTTATTATTTCAAATAATTCAATATTTATAGTATTTATCATAGATTATAGTAAATAATATATACTATAATAATAACTATCAAGTGTAAGTAACCTACGCTAACTGATTATGCATCGTAACATGAATATGTTCAAAATGGAAATGTAGGTTAGGGTTTGTGAAAAAATCTAATTTAGAAGCAAATTAAATTTCTAAACCAAATCTATTTCCTAGAAGAAATGTTTTATCTCTTTTATCTTTATCCATTCCTAGAAATTGTAAATAAATATATCGCATTGTGTAGGTGCAAGTAGTTTAATCTAATTACCAAATTTCATTGAATTTATGTCTCGTACGTGTTATAATGATGAAGATGTTGTGGTTGTTCAATGTAATAATAATATAATATGGCCAATTCTGAATCATAAAATACTTTAGTTGCACTAACTAAGTCAACTAAGTGTGAGAAGATAGTCGAGTCATGATAATTAGTTCTAATTCGTATTCACAGTTTTCCGTACTAATTTAGTTCATTAGTTCATTTTGACACCTTAGTATAACTATAAATTTCGAGAATCTATGGATTTCATATTCAGAATGAAATTTTAGTTGACAGCCGACGACTAAAATAAGTTGGATTTGGCAGAATTTTATTCGCGACTTTTAATGTGCGAATATTATTAGGTGCTGTCATTTTACCGCGGAATATTGCTATATTTTGGAACTGTTAAGTTGTTTTTTCAATTAAAAGTAAAAATTTATATTTTTAGGGCAACTCTTAGCATGTATAAATTGTAAAATTACACCACCACCGACGCAAATACGAACGCCAAAATATATCGGCAAATCTGACATTTCACAATTTACACGCGCGACAACTATTAAATTGTTGTCAGAAGTGTAAATCGGAACGTGAAAAACATTTTGTATTGCGGCATCACTGACTAATATTAGTTTGTCCCATAGATTTTACCGTTGGCACTTGGTGGTTCTCAAATTTATAGTTGTTTATAGTTCATAACTAATGCTGAATACTACATAATAAGTAATATTAATCAACTTTTTAGTTAGTTAGTTCATTAAGATTCAGAATTGGCCCAATTGTTAACTAAAAATAGATCAAAATTATGATGGCGGTCAATGTTCAATAGAATATATAGTTTTCCATCAATTATGTGGGCGTCATGTACTTACCTTACTAAACCATATGGTATGAGTAAATTACATTAGAATTTTCAACTACAACCTTCTACATTGATTTTTTTATTATTGGATCATTTATATTGCGTCTTTTTCATGCTTCGAATCATCTCAAGGCCGCTTTTACACTATTATTTCACATTATAATTTATTTTTTATTATTTTAATAATAATAATAATAATAATCGGACTATTTATATGTGGCGCCGTTTAATGATCCGTGACCATCTCAAGGGCGCCGTGACTTCTCCCGAACAGTAGTGTTTTCAACTTGGTTCTAAACGTGGTTGTGGACTGATTCACCCTCAGATCTGTGGGCAGTCTGTTCCAGACGGATGGCGCGGCGGCTCTGAAGCTCCTTTCTGCATATTTGGAGGTGTTCGCCATATTGGGTTTCACGAGTTTGTTGACAGCAGAAGAGGCCGAGCGCAGCGGTCGTCTCGGAGTTTCGTCGACGGAACAGAGTTCGGTTAGACATGTGGGTGCCGTGCCGCATAAGGCCTTGTGGACAGTGAGACACAATTTAAACTCCACTCTCTCTGGGACCCTCAGCCAATGTAGATCTTTTAGTAGTGGAGTGATGTGGCAACGCTTGTTCTCTCTGTAGATAGTCCTGGCGGCAGCATTAAAAGCCATCTGGAGGCGATTGAGAAGAGTCTGGGGCAGTCCTGTGTATATGATGTTGCAGTAATCCAGACGAGAGATGACAAAGGAGGCGATCAGACTTTTTACTGCATCTACAGATAGATTTTTGGATACGAGATGCAGTTGACGAATGTGGAAAAAGGCTGTGCTTGCTGTCCTGGATACTTGGGCTTCCATGGAGAGTGCTTCGTCCAGTAAGACGCCGAGAACGGATATTGTGCGCGATGGTGTTATGTTGGTGCCAGTTGGTGGTTGGTGGTTTAACAATACAAAATTGGTTAAATTTTATTTTCATAAATTTTGATTACATTTAATTATTTCTATTTTGACAATATAACATTTTAACGGCTTATATGGTAGATTCATGTATGAAATTTACATAAAATTTAAACTTTAGCACAGCAAACACTAAAAATAATATATAAGTTGGAATGAAGAAATGTATAAAATCAGTCGAGGTTTAACTATTATTTTGAATTTTAAAGAAGAAGTTATAGGTTCCGGCAGCTACAAGAAGAGCGCCATCTACCGAAAATATGTAGCTTATAATTATTTTTTTAAGAAAAACAACACATTTTCTTATAATGTTATAAAGATCCGTAGGGTTACTCTTGACAAAATCTAAACACGATCTTAATCTTAAAAATACGACGCGCGAAGTGACTATTGGCCAAAAATACGCACATACCGATCACGCGGTAGCGGTAGCGCGGTGTTTTTGACTATAGTCCCTTCGTGCGTCGTATGATCAAGATCAAGACTAGATTAAGATCGTATTTAGATTGTGTCAAGAGTAGTTCCGCTGCTATAACACTATCACTACATCTTCTTTCAGTGGGGTTGATTACAAAATGTTTTTGACTATAGTCACTTCGTGCGTCGTATGATCAAGATCAAGACTAGATTAAGATCGTATTTAGATTGTGTCAAGAGTAGTTCCGCTGCTATAACACTATCACTACATCTTCTTTCAGTGGGGTTGATTACAAAATGTTTTTGACTATAGTCACTTCGTGCGTCGTATGATCAAGATCAAGACTAGATTAAGATCGTATTTAGATTGTGTCAAGAGTAGTTCCGCTGCTATAACACTATCACTACATCTTCTTTCAGTGGGGTTGATTACAAAATGTAATAAAAAATAAAATATTTTTTTGTCACGCTTTAGAATTGTTGAATATTATTGTTTATGTATTTATGTAAAATTATGGCCAATAAATATTTATTTATTTATTTTTAATATTAGCTTTCACGGCCGGTGTCACTATCAGAAAAGTTTTCCACTCAGCCATAACACTACAGTTTGACAGCTAATGTGCACTTACCTCTGAAGATACCCGCAGTTGTGAGTGAAACGTTGAGACAAAAATTGGCCTGGAGACCACGGCCACTCAGCTCGGAAGAAAGCTTTTCTGATAAAAAAAAATAGATATTAAAGAAGGATAAAATAGATATTAAAGAAGGATAAAATAGATATTAAAGAAGGATAAAATAGATATTAAAGAAGGATAAAATAGATATTAAAGAAGGATGAACATCATCGCTGAATTGAAGATTTTACTTGCCTTATACGTGATGTTTTACGAATACCTACTGTATACAGGGCACCGTAAAACACGCAGAAAAGAATGGACAATTTTTCGAAATAATATTGTTAAAATAATAACATATGTATGAAAAAAGTACTACTTCTACCACACCATTAGGGCATATCCCACAAGTGAGATAGCCAGCACCTCAGCCACATGTAACAAACATGCAAGCTGTCCTCACTTCATCACTGAATATAAGATGTCATATTTCTTTATTTTTTCGAAGATTTGATTTAACAGATATTTCGACTTTTTAGTTATATTTTGTAATATATCTTATTTTTCAATGTACCTGTTAAAAGAGACAATCTTTTGGAGTCCGTAATAATATGAGATGCTTAATCGTGTGTTTTATAGAAAATATGCGGCAAATTAAATATAAAATCTACACAGAAAAAGGTTCCAACTTAATATACATCATAAAGGGCTTTCTTTGTTCATGAAAATTGAAACTAGAGAACTTTATTCATTACAGAAGTTTGAACATTTTCATTTCAAGAGGAAATCTATTTAAATATTTTTCACATACCTTACAGTAGGTACTTAAAACAAGTATTTTCTAACCAGGTGGGTACATCTTTAAAATTTGCAGGTGAGTAAAATTCGTATTTTTATTGTTCGCTTCATCATCTATTCCAAAAGATCCGAAACTTATTTTTCTCATAGATCGCTTGTGTTTGAGTAGTCTCTCATCATTTTTTTAGGTTTTTCAGTAGACGGAGAATAATTCCATCATCGATCACTGATTTTCTAATTATGAAAGATTGTGTGTTGATGCATTTTTTAATTATTTACATTATTTTTAAAGTATCAATGTTTCAAGAGGAAATCTATTTAAATATTTTTCACATTATGTATGTTTTTGTTTCATGTTTGTTTTGTTTCATGTTTCAATTATGTAAGATTTTTAATGTGTCTAATGTTTTTGATGAAAGTTCAAATAAGTATTTGTTTGCTGAGCCTTGTTTAGTGGGATTACATATATATTATTTTTATTAAATTTTCCGTACATTTGCATAAATGATTGTTGTAGGTACATAATTATAATGTATATCTTACATGTAAATAAAAGGCTTTTTGCCATACGTGGATGAAGGCTTCATCATATTTCATAATGATATATATAATGTTATATAATATAGACACAAACACAATTGATAAATACATATATAATTAAATATAATTAAATCATTTTTTAAAAACACAAAATAAACACAATTTATTTCATCTGACAAAACAAAAAAACGGTTATTTCATTTTTATGTTTTTAACCATTTTTAACACGCCTTTTTCATTTGTTGTCAAAATCAATCATAATAAAATAAATTGAAACAAAATAATAAAATGGAAAAAAATGTAATCAAATCAAAAATTCAAAATAAAAATAATCTAACTACTAGAGGAAGTACCTACGTACTTATTTTAAAATAAGAATAATCTAACAACTGAGGTAAGTACCTAGGTACTTTCTTAGTACTATACTTAAATAGCTAATTTTTATGAAATAATTCCATTTATGCAATGCTAACATTTCAGTCACAATCTTCTGAAATGTGATTCATTGTTGCATTCATATCTCAAGCACTCCCAATTTTCGTTTTCACCGTTCTACTAAACCTCATGTAGCTCATAATCAATCCTTAGGATTCAATATAGTCCATTATGAGAATTATTGATATAGGTAGACGAAAAAATTCTTTCATAATAATCAATCACAATATGTGAAGGATATGTGCGTCGTGACACCAACCTTATTCTGTGCTCGCATTATGTGATTATAACAAAAGAACAAACCTATCTCGTACACAATTATTTTAAGGATAATCTTCTCACTTCCTACCATTATGAGTGAAAGAAATTTCATTAATTTCTGATAACATCATCCAAGATATTATTATTTCCACATAAAATTCAAGCTGAACAGATTTAGCTCAGTGAATTTATGTAGCTTTTATAATCGATTTGAGTTCGTTCGATTTAAAAAAAAATGTTACTACATGTCACCGAGTAACTCATAATTTTATTAATTTTTCAGTAGTTCAAAGGTACACACAATCCTCTGTTCGAAGGTACACTCAGACTATAAACACAGAAAATTATCGATAATAAAAAAATGTTAAGTAAGTCGAAATTATGTAAAAACTAGAAAACAAAAAGAATCTAATGTTTCCTCATATTTTGTCCAATCTCTGTATAATTTAATATAATTGTTTTGTTGTTTATTTTTATAAATTTGTACCAATTCATTTTTTATCATTATTGTCTGTCAAAGTGTTTTTTTTTTTACTTTGTTATATGTTTAACGTGTAAAAGACTCACGCCGTGTACAAGTGATAAATAAATAAATATTGAATAGTACAAACATTAAAAATATAACATTTATTTATCTAAAAAACTAGAGAACATTTACGAAAAATTTAAAAAACATTAGCGAACTCACACTGGCAGTTACGCGCTTGGCATTTAAACAGTGATGCCATAGTGGAAAAATCTTTGCAAATACAGTGTTACAATATTTTAATATTGTGCCATTTTAGAGTTCTTGAGACTGTTCGAAGGTACACTACTTGCACCTACTTTTTATAATAAATTATTTCCTTATTCGAAATTCACTGAGTCAGATATATACCTACCATACGTAACATTTTATGCTACACAAGTTTAAATATTGTTATTTAAGTTTATAATAGGTTTTCTGCCTAGAAATTATAGAAGTTTATAAAAAAAACAACGGTTTGGTATTTTGGAAACTCGGTGCTTTTGGAAATAGGTTTCCTAGTATCAAGAGAACCTAATTACATTCAAAATTATGTTGTTTAACAGTTGAGATAAGTCAGTTCTTATGTGATCCTTTTAATATTTGTTGTTTTTAACAGAATTTCTCATTTAATTTCAGGAGATGCATCGTTATTTACAGTGGATGAAATGGAATCGTATAGAATGGAAGCTCGGTCGATGGATGATATCGAAACAGTATCTGCGGAAGCATCAGGAAGTGATATAAAATTCAATCCTGTTGTTCGTGAGGCTGATTTTCTTCAAGGTGAAACATCATCATACGAACATTCAAATTATCAGCGTGATGCCTACTTTAGTTATAACCTCGTCAATTTCACAACTTTATCAGATCCTTTCGTCACATCTAGAGTTCGCGAGGGATATGATTCCTTTGTCTATAATAATAATTCTCAAGAATTTAATAATTCTGCATACAATCAAACTTTAGACGAAGGGATAGGACCATTCACAATTGGTGATATAAGTTTAGTTGGTGTATTTTGTATTTTAATTGTAGTGACAGTGATTGGTAATACTCTAGTGATATTAGCTGTACTTACAACGAGGAGATTAAGGACAGTTACCAACTGTTTTGTTACAAGTTTAGCCGTAGCTGATTGGCTAGTGGGAATATGTGTCATGCCGCCGGCTGTAGCTCTCCACCTCATGGGTAAGTAAAACTAATTCATTTTCAAGATAAATGATCTTGTATTATAGGTACGGATTGCATAAATAAAATTTTTGCAAAATTTGTTAAAGCTATTTTGTGAATTAAATGATAAAAATTAATAAAAAATAATGATAAAGTATTGAAGATACAGTAAAAAATAAATGTTTGATGATAGTAATAGACTTATCAATTTTATTCTATAATAAAAATATAAAATAACATTGTTGCCATAGTCTGCTTCTAATCGATATTTTAGTAAGTACAAAGAAATGTAAAAGAACATTTGTATCTTTCGTGTAAAAAAAAATCTGTTTCTGAAAGGAATAATTTGACATTATATGTATCTTGTTTATAAACAAAGAAATAATTACGAATAACATTTCTTTCTTTATTCTAAATACAGACTCTGAAATACCTTTTAGAAATTTATTTTGAATCTTTTATTATTAGTGACGATGACTGCTACTATTTAAACATTTAAACGATACTGGGTTTATGTCTAGTCTTATACGAAGAAATAACTTTACAGGAAGCTAATCTTGCTGATGACAAATTATAATTTATTAGGTACCTCAATGAGAAAATCTCATTTAACAAAACATTAGACTATTATATTATTTTATAATCGAGGATGTCCTAGAACTTTTTAAGTATTTAAGATTTAAAAATATCATCGGGAAAATGATTTAAATAAGCTTTAAATCCTGAATATTTCTCAATAAAGGATCTGTTGAATGAAACTTATTTCAGTCGCTTCCATTAACAGAGGTATAATTTCATTATCAGAGGTATAATTCTATTTTATTAATTAATTGTGTCGGTGCACACGTAGTAGAATTCCATAATTATTCCGTAGTAGAATTCCATATTTTTCCTGCTGAGACCGCCTTGGCCAAAAGCTGTTATGGTCTCAGTGCAGGGTGATGTTTTTATATAATTTGAAACAAGTTTTTCTTTCTACTATAGATTATTGATTCCGAGAGAGACGTCTTTCGACTTATTTAGGTCATTATCAATCTGTCTGATAAGAATTACTCAACAGACTCCTCATCCGTATAACTGTAATAAACTGTGCAAACTGCTTTAAGTAGGAACCAAGAAATTTGATTCGTTTAAGTGCACTTTACCCATGGTACGTTCACCAACCCCATTGTTCTCGCATATATAGCCATTACGAGTTATACGTATTCATTTACTACTTACTCAAAACTTTTTTTTTTTATTTGCCTTTTCTTTTTTAATTATATTAATCGTTATAATCGGATTCATTATAAAGGCACATTTTATTAAATATATAAAGATGAGTTTTAATTATTTTGACAGAAACAAACAAAGGATAATCCAATAATCTACATTCTTCTAGGACAGCTGTTAAAATAAATTTATTCATTATGATGAAAGTTGATGGTGTTTGTTTACGTAAAACTTTTAATCGGTCCCTGACTTACATAGAAGCTCAAATGAGTTTATTCAGATAGGATTATGTTAGCGATAACATACTTACTTTACAGACAATACACCCACCATTTTATGGTCATATTTACAGTATGTTACATAGAACTTCTGTATATGCCCTGTCAAGTCCCCCCGACATTGACGATCACTCTGCCCTGTTTGGAACAACTTCTCCACACTTGTACTATTTGAACTAATCAATATTGAATTATCATATTCTCTTATATCATAACTGGATAACTCTGAAATAGTTGTATTGAATTAAGTTCATGCTTGCAGAGATTTTGATTAAAAATCAATGTTTATATAAAAAGAGATATTTTTGTTTCATATTGGCGGAATGCCTAGTTTTATATAACAATATTTGAACAATACACCAGAGTGACAACATCAATTTTTATCATATTTTTTAACCTAAAGTATCGAAAGTTGACGTCTTTGATATATGACGATGTTACTCGATTCTGGTCACAAATATAAAAAGAATATTTTTATTACCTACATTATTATTACCTTTGACGATGTACCTATGTGTGAATAAAGTAAGTAAGAGATGGCATCAAATTTATTTCGAGAATCTCAGAGTAGATAAATTTGACAGTTGGAATATTTTAATAATAATAAATTGTATTTTCTCCGTGATTCGGAAATTATTTATCGGAAAATAAGGATTATTATAATGTGCTGATGAATAACTCATGTTCACTGAAAATAAAACCTTAACAACCTTTCAGGGAAAATGCTGTTAATCGAGTTAAATAACTGTATCTGACATTCTTTAATTTGTCTGAGTAAAATAATCCAGCTATTTTTAAACTAAATACTCAATTCCTTTTGCACCTTTAAAAGTATCTAATCCCTTGATCCTCTCTAATCTGTTAGTGGCAAGCTGGAGAGAATATTTATGTACTTCAATTCTAATAATCTACTCTCGGACTTTTTCAGAGCAGTACACATAATAAAATAAGATAATGAACATTGAACCACTAATTATATACTAGATAGCTCAGCTTGTGTATCTTTTGTAGAAATTTAAAACACATCTGGTGGTAGAAATGACTCCTAAACAATGTACTATTTAGGTATCTGAGTTGTATATTTTATCAATATGCTCCAAACCAACAAATTAAAACATCTGTATCAATTTCACATCAATAAGTTATACTTAAAAGCACTAGGTCAGCAATGAAGTAATTTTTTGATATGCAAATAAACATGAGGGGTGACTAAATGGAAATGTTGACTCGGATTTTCAGAAAAACTCCCAATTAATATATAATGTATATCTACTTTGTCGTCATAAACCGCAATAATTATAAATTTATACAATCATGACATATCTCACAAGTGGGGTAGCTAGTAGACCAGCTGCATTTATGTAATAAACATACAAGCGAACCTCTCCATGCCAAGAAAAAACTAAGACATCTATGACGAATCGTAAATCTAGGAATCTTAGTTATATACCTACAGTATTTGTAAACATATGTGCATTCTGTAATTGGGTTAGTGCTATACCTAATTGTTTTATACTATATTATTGTTAAACCTGTAGAAATGCCAATTAAGGAAAAAAATCTCATCGCTGAGTTTAAGTTGTAAAATGTCTTTATTTTGTCAAACATTTAGCATTTATATTAATGGTTTTATCTTGCACATCATTTGATAAACACAAAAAAAAAACTATATAGTGAACAATTCAGAATACAATGTTCAGATGCTTCGCATTTTATTTACATATTATTATGTTATTAACTAGTTCGTTGGTAGTCTGGAGGTAGAGTCTCGGCCTCGTGAACAAGGGGTCCGTGGTTCGATACCAGGTGCCGGCAAATTCCCCTTTCACGACACAAGCTTTTAGTAGCTTACTGTGAAAGGTGTATAAGGTTGTACTTGGGTTTATAACAAAAATTAAAATACATTTAAAAAAAAATTAACTGGATTTTGTATTAATTTTTAAGATGCGGAGGTCTTCAAAATAACAATAGAGGTGAAAAGATGTCACATTTATATTTCAATAGTGAGCAAAAAAAATGTAATTTTCCTAAAGTATTGCGTAAAAAATAATATGATTTTTTTTATGAGATTTCTTCTGCGGTATCCGCACACCCATTCGGATACCGCAGAAGCCTGGGGATTTCCATTAATCCGAAATTCTATACTTACCAAATCTTGTCCACACTACAGGAAACCTGAAGTTCTGCAAGGCCATAATAGCCTCCATGCGTGAGATCTTTTGACTACACTCTTTTGACATCCCTTTAGCCGAGAGAAGTGAACACATTAATAAAATAAGCAATAAAATAGCAAAATATTTTTTAACCTAAAACAAATCAATATTTGGAAAAATACAAAAACCGGGGCAGAAATAGGAGTTAAAAATTGAAACTTTATTATAATTCAAACTTGAATATTTTAATTTTGTCACCCATCTTCACCGCCAACATTGAGACCTAAAGTTCTCAAAAATAATTTAGTAAAGTCATAGTGGAGTTATTATTATCTTTGCTAACTATGTTATATAAATGAGGAAAGTGTCATTCTTTGTTTTTGAAATAAACAACGCTTCTTCGTGATCATACTAGCAATATATCCAGCTCGCTGTATCATATTATACACTTTATATTATCATGAAGCATTTACACGTCAGCTTATCTCAGATAAGGATCAGATTTATTTTAAGGATTTATACAAACATGGCTATCTCTCAAGTTTCACGAATTGTTAAATTGCGTTGCGCTAAGTTGTGAAATTCGAAAAATTGTGTGCTAACTGCTTCTAGCTATGCTCCTACAATAATCACGTAATCACACGTATCTACGCGTATTTTGAAAGTATACAACGCCATTACGCACAGGTTGGGACTGCTCGCGTATAGTTTCAAGTAGTAATAAGCATAAATATTTTTAGAAACAATACATGGTTATTACGCTCTTATCGTGTATATTTTCCAATAACGTAACACTCAAATTTGTGTGGAAAACATACTGCACAAGTTTCCATTGCGGAATAATCGTGTACATTTTCTAAGCGCAAGGCAACGTTCTTAGATTGTATACGCGACTAGTTTCCAAGTGGCCATTTTGATTTGTTGCTTTCTCTTTTTTTCATATATAACTAATTGTTTTAATTATTTTTCACATTTTGTTTTTATCATTAATTTTTTATTGTTTTTATTACCTGTATTTTTGTTATTTTGGATTTACTTGTTTTTGTTATAATTTCTGAAATTTGTCAACTTGTAAAAGCGAAAATTGTAAATGTACCTACTAAAATAAATTTAAATAAATATATTACTTGACTGGCGTCTTTTTAAAGTAGCACTTAAAAGTAGCACTTACATTTGTGTTTCTTTTATACGATAAAAATATTTTTGTTCTTTGTTTTGTTTTATTATCAAAATATTCATAAAATATTATAAAAAAATATTATTATAAAAATATTTTTATATACACGATAAGAGCGTAATAACCATGTATAGTTTTTAAAAATATTTATGCTTATTAATATTTGAAACTATACGCGAGAAGTCCCAACCTGTGCGTAATGGCGTTGTACACTTTCAAAATACGCTTCACTGAATCAGCGTCAGAAAGTATACGCGACAATTACGCAGAAATTGTGCATATTTTCTGAGACTATTTTTCGTTACACAATTTGAAAACATACATTGCAAGAACACTATGGATGCGTACTGGCATTGTATACTTTCAAAATACGCCGTATCTACTCATACTTACAACATCAGAAAGAAGCAATATGAGCTTGGAAGAAAGCATTATTCATTAATACATTTTGTTGAATAATTAGACGTTAACTTGTTAGGAAGGTGAATATTATCTAATAGAAGATAATTTCATGTTGGATGATAGATCATAAGTTATCATAATTATTTTGTATCAAGGAATACATCATGGGAGCTTATTTAATTACATGTATTTACACTTATTAATATATGTATTATTAGTCATATATATCTTTAGAATATTAATTAATATTTGTATGAAGGAATACATCATGGGAGCTTATTTAATTGCATGTATTTACACTTATTAATATATGTATTATTAGTCATATATATCTTTAGAATATTAATTAATATTTGTATGAAGGAAAACATCATGGGAGCTTATTTAATTACATGTATTTACACTTATTAATATATGTATTATTAGTCATATATATCTTTAGAATATTAATTAATATTTGTAGGCAATTATTTTCAACTAATACGTATAGTGTTTGTTATTTTATTTTGTTTAATAAACATTTATTTGCACGCAAACAACGACATAGAGTCTAATTACGTACATTATGTTTAAAAAAATATCCAAGTCTCAATATCTGATATTAGAAGAATATCTTTTCTAATGTTAGGATTGGGTTAGATTTTTCTACACATTTTTGTAAATTAAAATTTTCCAAAGATGATGTAGTAGGCATCAAAATTGTTTTGACCAAATTCAACACAAGTTCCAATTGAGTTATATTCTTTTTAATTGTTATTGACAAAGGTGTTTTATAAATCAGTATATTTAAAAAAAAAAGTATTTTCCTACTGATTTTAATTTCATTAAAAGCTCTATTGTGTATTTCTATGTTGACATTTAAAACAATTTAGTTACTTAATTTACTTATTTATAAAATAATTCATTGTTAGTAAGCAATTAACATTATTAGATTATTTTAATTTTATTCAAATAATTCGTAATTTAATTAATGCGGCATTTGTACGTATTTTCGGAGGCTGTTTTTAAAGCATGAAATGGAATTATTCAAAATCGCAGGTGTTTCAGCACTGGTGTTGTCTATTAACATGCAGATTATTCAGATAACCAGGAGATAAATAATAATGAAATAGATGTTCGTAGGTATCCTTCGTTGAGAGCTTTCACCAAAGAAATGTGATATCATCCTCCTCTGTAAAAGTTCTAATGTGATAATATTTATTAACAATTCAACAGCTGAACCTTCATAATATTACAAATCTCCAACAGCAGGTGGCAAAAAATAGTATTTTATAAATCTAATGTTTTTGTGTTAACACTTTGGAAATTCATTATTAACATATAATTAAATATTTTTTATTTAAAACACTGTATTCTTTCCAAATTAAATTTATTCACCTCAAACGTTTTCGCCAAGGCTTCTACTTGGCATCCTCCTCCTTGGAGTCCTCCTGATGATGGACCGATGAGTTATCGATACTTATTTTATATCCATATAATGAATTACAAATTACTAATTTATTGATAAATTGTTGTATAGTTCCTCTTTATATAATATGTATCTTTATTTGATATTATCCAATGATATTTAATTGTGCAATAAATTTCATTCGCTTAATACTTTAACTAATTATACAGATAGCAGAGCTTTCCGATTTCCAAACGTAAATAATTGAATGCCTACTTCAACGATTGCTGTTGGTTGTCTGGAGAAATATTTTCACAAAACCATTCCGATTTCGTTGTCTGAGCATCAGATCAAACATTTTAAGTATCGGGTCAACTAATTTACGGCGTTGAAAGTAAATTTATAGCTTTTCGTGAAAACTTTATAAATAATTTCTATTGGTCTCAACGGAATACATTTATCAACTCAACTATTCATACATGTACAAAAAGCTATTCCATTAAGTAAATCGATAAGATTTGAACCTCTATCTCAATATTTTGAATATAAGTTTTGCGTGGTGATCATTATCATCCGCCTATTTATCTTTAGTACGCTATAATCACTGTGAAACCTTGGGTGATGCTACACGAAACGACTTATTTAACTTATAAATTATTTTGCACGACACAAACATATTATCTATTCACCTTAAATGGCTAATATCTCTTACAAAAATATATATTACTCTTTTCTCTAGGTGTAAATGTTTTATAGATTAATATTCACATCAATAACGTTTTAATACAAATAATTTGATATCAGATTTTTATATTAAAAATATGGTTTTGTATTCAAAGTAAACAATCAAAATATCGCTAATAATTGATTTTTTAGATTGTTTCACAATTATTTACAACATTTTGAATCTCTGATGTGGAATTAATCGTATGTTTTTAAATTCGATACAGTAATATAATTCTTTAAACGTAATTTTCCATAGCATTTATGTATATTCGTGCATATATTATACAAAGTGATATGTGGAAAAAATATAGCTATTTTTATAGTAATTTCTCTGTAACATGCGACAAGTAGGCATTTTGTTTAAATTAATTGCTGAGTAGGTACAGTATTGCAAATTAAAATTAAATAATAGTATGGATAAGCATAAATAACAGTAATTGTTTTCACCGTTTGGAAAATAAAAGCGTATTGTATTTAAAACGTTCGAATGAATATCTCTCAAAGTTATACATAAACCACAGGCAATATATTCAACCACAGCGGGGATAAATAAAGGGACGACAACGTGAATAAAAGTGTCACCATAATTCTATCTGAATAATAAGACAAACAGTGAGATTAAAGTATAGTCATTGTAAGGATCGGAGGGAAACAGAAGATGTGTAAAACACTGAAAGAAACTGGTATATAACTAATTGGGATAAACATGAAAGGTAGCGTGGTAACTAGGTATTATAAAAATATTATTATTGTGCTGGTTACTACATCCTTTTTCCTGTTACTGTTCTATTGTAATACCCATGTCGTGTTTACGTCTAGGGGTAAATTCACACTATGGTGTGAATGTTTTATTCCACTTACGTTGTACTAAAAACAATAAACAATAAGTCTTTGTAATATATTGTTGTCGACGTATTTGGTGGAAGTTGAGTAAAATTATTATTAATGATACTTTTGTGTAGCTAGTTCTTCCACTGAACTAACAATATAACTATTAGTTACTTATTATACTCGTTTAATGGTACCGCTGCGTGGAAAATCTTATAAATATATAAAGAATTTGTATTATATCAACATCGACATCGGAGAATCTACTAAACGCATACGTTGTGCATTTTTATATGAAGTTATTCTAGATAGACCTTGAAAAATAAATTGATGAGCATAATACAAATAAAGTATGAAAATAAATTTTCGTGATTCTTCCACTCTTGTTTACATTTTCCACGAATCGTTACTTTTGTGACTTGCGGTAATTCTCAAAAATATTAAAGTGAAAGAGGCTTTTCAGATATTCAAAACCAGAATAAATATAGAAGAGCGATATACCTTTTTATATCAAAGCAAATTACTATTCATTATACTATTTGTCATCTTTTTTAATGTTTTTGATACGTAAATATGAGTAGTTAGGTATATAAAATGAGTGATTATATATTTTTTTTCAATAATATCAATGCTAAAAATCGTGAAGATATAAGCCAAGCCTATATTCACGAAACGCGCATTCTTCAACAATATTTTTTACCCATCTTTTTAAAAAATTTCTTTTAACCTCTTATCCTTGTAGAGTACAGTGAAGTATTGAAAATAAAAACCCAGTAAGTATATTAAAATCTAAAACTATGATATTGTCATTTTATTAATATTTAGAAAAAAATCAATACCTACTAAAAACTACAAAAAATGTTACATTCCTACTACATAAATTCCAATACTCGGTAATTTTACAAATGGTTAGTTTGATGACCGACGACGGATAGAGGACAACCTGTATGTTCATAATATTATTATAGTTTTTTTAATTACGATTTTTTTTATTGAATCTCCAAGATTTCCCAGTGTAATGAGAAGGAATACCATTGTGAATAAAATGAAGTACCTAATAGGTATATATGAAAACATATTGTTTAACATTATTTGTCTCAAAAGATGTTGCTCAAAATCATAAATCTAAATAAAAATTTCTAATATTTCAGACTACAAAAAGCTTAACAAACTGTGTGTAAGACAAATGTCATATATATAAATTATTTTTTTCGTATTACAATGTGATTGACACGTTTTTTTTTAAGTAATCGTCAAAAAGATTAATTATGTAAATACTTCTTTGTTGTATAATTTATTTTGTAAAGACTTTTTCATTAGGTATCGTTTTTATTATGTAAGAAGTGACCTTTATACATTGACAAGTGAATAAAATTTATTATTTTATTATGTCTATCCAAAGTCTAACGGAAGAACTTGAGTTTTATATTATTAATTTTGTAATTAATTCGAAAACGATTTAAATCTAAGCACGTCAATATGAATAATTGATAAGATTTTGTGAATTCATTTCTTAAAATGTTAATTTTTCTTGAAATCTGATAAAAGACTGAGTTTTTAACAATTCAAGACTCAAATTAGCATTGTATAAAATAGTGATTTTTTAGAATGATATCTTAAGATTACTAAAGAATCTTTTTTTTTCAGTAAAACTAAATGATGCATTAGAATAGCGTTCGATTAACCTGTAATAAATTTGCATTTTGATTTTAAGTCTGTCTTCTATATGTACATATGTGTATTTTGAAGATATTCAAGGGGATATAATATAACTACTTTAATACCATTGATTACAATAAAAACTTTAATTTTAATATTTTAGTGAAAATTTGAAATACATATTTATAGACTGGTATTAGAAGTTGAAGCAATATGATAAATTCTTAATGATTTATATCAAATAAAACTCAATTTAAATATTAAGAGCCCTTGATAGGTAGGGAACTCGAAATTGTCACATGATTTTACGCAACCATTTTTCAACATTGATTATTAATTAATTGCAATATTTTCGTGATCGAGATGATATTTTTACTGTTTGTTTTTGATAATATCAAAATTTGAACATATTTTAATGTATTTTTAATAATAATGAAAAAAAATTCCGAGAGATTCATGTAGAAATTATCGATTGAAAAACACCTTCCGAAATTTCATCACGACTAGCAGAGGTATTTTAAGACAATCATCTTAGAGGTTACATAAATGATGAAGTAAATTTAGCTCCAAGGATGCTTTAGAAAAATCCTATTTTTCTTAAATTTGGGTAATATTTAGCCATATTTTATTAAATATGCGAAAAAAATGGGATTTGTGACGTGCACATAAGAAAATATAATTTTTAGTTCGTCAAGTTCGAATAAGGAAAACATATTTAAAACAATTTTAATTGAATAATTTATCATATGAATATAAAAGCGTGATGTATTATTTATATTGTGAAATTTTCATTTTGAATTTTCCGCTTGCGGGAAAGTTTTTATGAAAATTTCCGTAGAACTCAAAAATCGGCTTTAGTTCGGCCAGCCGAGCCAAAGAGTCGGCACGCTGTTGAATCTGCGTCTGATTATTTATTTAAAATTATTAAAAAATAGAGATGGTTTTATGCTTGAAACTACATAATTACAGCACTAGATTACTTTATTTTTACCAAGGAAACATATTTTTATATGTGTCATCAAGTAATCCCTATATAAATGTTTTTTTTTTTCATAAAAAAAAACATTATAACTTAATATACCTAAATAATATTTATTTCCATGTCTGTCAAAATGCGAATCGACGAATACGAGAATGAGTGTTCAGTAGGTACTGTAGATGAGGAGTTCACAAGTAAAGGCACACCGATCCATTTTTCACAAATATTTAACTATGAATGAAGTAAAATAAATCAGTGAAGTTGATATTTTCAACCGACGGTTCTCGGTGGAAATTCATGTTGAATTATTTACAAATAAATCACTTTTTTATATTATATCCACTGTGACTTTTAATCAACAAAAAGTCACAGTTTAAACACTACAAATAAGTGTTTTATATAATTAATTCAAATAAATCAGTATTTTTTTTTATTTTTAATTAAATGTTGGTGAACTTGTTTGTGTACTCAATAAAACTGTAGATTGACCTCAGCATGTCCGCCTATTTCTCTTTTTGCTTATTAGTTGCAACATATTTACTTTTCTAATGATAAACACAAAGTGCCAGCTAAAATCCAATTACTAAAAAATGAATACAGAAAATATGCTCTTAACACTAAATTACAGTTCGTTTACCTTACAAAGACTATGATAAAAAAATACAAACACTAAAAAAAATATATCAGGTATCAGGGAACTAAATTGCTGCCGGTACCTACTCTGCAAAGAATTCACCAAATTTATTTAGGTATGCTGTTTTCTTAGTTTCAATGTTCTAGAGTTGATGTAGGTAACTTTGTGTATGAACTCCTCAGAATGACATTCACCGATGTCAATATTGTTGTCATAGCAACATTTTGTTATTTTTGTGAGTATAAAATATACTAAATACACTGATTTATAGTTTTATTTTAATTTTTTCATTATTTAAAATGACGAAAGAGTCATTACGATTAACGAATGTGAGAAAAAATAAATAAGCTTCATATTATTCACATGATCAAAATGAGTGAGTATATTATAATGATTGATTTATATTATATTGTTTTTGACATATTTTTTTTGTAACGTAACCTTTCCTACAGTAATTATTAAAAATAAAATATTTTAATACGCGTGTGTAAGCAAACAATGTTTCTGATAGAATAAATTAATAAATTCTTTATGTTTTATACTTTCCAGATTATTAGATGATTAGATGATTAGTGACATTAAAACGGTGATGGAGAATTACTAAGACTTGACTAATCATTTGCAAATGTAAGTACATAATTTTTAACTGATATCCTGATATTTAGGTATATAGTAAAATCAGCACGTATTATCTTATTTTCATGTTACTATTTCAAATAAGCTGATATATGAATACACGCAACATGTTTGAATCTCGGATACATATGTATGTTTTAAAACAAGCTTTGGTACAATTATTATTATTTTATTTTATGTATTTATTGTATTCTGCTTGTAGTGTGTTCTTATATTTAATGTAATTTGTAACATAATGGCCTTCTGAAACCAGCAGATTCTACCTGCTGTTTGAAGGTTTCTTTTAAATAAATAAATAAATGATGCCATTCACTAGTTTGCGAATGATTTAGGTATTCCATAAATTATACTAAGTAATAATATAAAATTAGTTTGTGAATCAATAGTGAGAAAATGGTTTAATGTAAAAATAGATCTCAACATGCATTTGATTTTTAGATTATTATGAGTATTCGAAGTTTTCTAAATATGCATATTATATATGTACATATTTGCAGAAACCACTTTGCATGTATGGTTACTATGGAAACAAATAATATTTATATTTTGACATTCCATTTCCACGTGAAATTTTAACACAAAGACATTGTACTTTAATAAGACTGTGCATTATTGGCCGGTTTCAATAATCTATCTATCCGCTCCTGTCGATTGAAATCTATTGTGTTCTATATTTTGAATCATACATTTCAATCGATAGTCGCGGATAGATAGGTTATTGCAACCGGCCATAAGACATGATTACACATTAAATCACTTTATTGCTATAATTTTGTTTTATTTCTATGATGAAAAAATACTCTGCAAATATATGGACAGATTGTGAATTTATCCTTGTATTATGATGTCTCAAATATTTTTTTGTGATACTAAATATGCATGAATCATTCTCTCCAAATCCCGGCCTTTTTGTTGTTTGCAATTTAATGGTGGAGTCAAAAATAATAAACAAGGGAAAAACATATTAAATATTCTTATATACTTTTGCAGCACTGGTGCCACTTAAGGGAGCCATCATTGTCACTTAATTTGACGTCCCAGAAGAAAGAATAAATTATGGTCAACTCAATGCAGAATGGTGCAACAAATTATGGATAAACTCAAATATAACTACTTTAAGTGTACTTTTTAAGGTGTATAATATAAATTATATAATTGTTGCAGAATAAAACTGAGTATTATTAAAAA
This sequence comes from Athripsodes cinereus, assembly GCA_947579605.1. Classification (NCBI taxonomy): domain Eukaryota; kingdom Metazoa; phylum Arthropoda; class Insecta; order Trichoptera; family Leptoceridae; genus Athripsodes; species Athripsodes cinereus. Next base: position 16,337,390 of record OX388309.1, read on the forward strand.
AAAAGTATTTGAGTACTTTATTGGAAATATACCCACTTATACGCCCACATATATGTACATAAAACAAGGTAGACATGAAAAGCTAATAAGCTTTTTTTTGACCAATGATTTGATGAATCTATCTATACCCTCACGCCACATCCCATGTGGAGTAAGCAGAGAGAAGGGAACGACAATTAAGTAAACACCTACCATTATCCAGCAAAAATAATAATAGTCTACCTACCTACGTGTTTGCTATATTCATGTATAGGTATATGTAGGCCAATTTATAACTCTTGGGGCATGAATGCTCTCTCGCAGGTGGGCCTTGGTGACCTCTGGTGCATCAATTGCATTATACATGCCGTTTTTTCAATGGAGTGCACGATCTTGTTAAAAATTATGTCTTTGTACGCAATGATTATTGTGTCATTTGGTGTCATAGATAATGAGTGAAATATACATCACGTACGTCGCATTTTTTATCTCCTTTTTCAATTACCGCAAAAAGAGAGACAGTGATTTTTTAATGTTCGTAGTTTTTCGGACATAATATTAACTATATTATTATTATGTCTACGTGTGTTAGTGACCAAGTGGTGTCATAGATAATGAGTGAAATATACTTCATTTCTTTATCTCGCTTTTCACTTACCGCAAAAAGAGAGACAGTATTTTTTTAATGCTTCGTAGTTTATTGGTTCGTACGTAGTTTAAAAGTTAAAATTTGGTGTAAACACCTGTTTTTAGGCAATTCTAGCATATAGTCGAACGATTTCAAATTAAATTCTGGCTGTGAAGTCCTGTTAAGTAGTTGATTAAGTAGTAACGTTCAAATAAAGTGATGGTGTATTTTGCTAAATATATATAATAAAATTAGAAAAACGTTGCGTGATAGAGTGAGGAATGAGGATATTAAAAGAATGAGTGGAGTGGATGCAAGAGGAGTGTTGTGGATAAAATGCGTGTAAATAAATTGAGATGTGATATGATTTTTTAGATTATTATGTACTAATTGTTATTTTTTGAGCTTTTTATTTGCTACCGCGGTTTCGGTGGAGCGTCCACCATTAACGAGCGTTAATCTAAAACTCGTCCACCATTAAAGATTAACGCTCGTTAATGGTGGACGCTCCACCGAAACCGCGGTAGCAAATAAAAAGCTCAAAAAATAACAATAAGTACATAATAATCTAAAAAATCATATCATGTCTAGAAATTGTTATATTGTGAATGCCGAAAACATAAGCAAAGTAAATTGAGATGGTTTGGTCATGCGGAACAAATGGAAAGGAAAAAATGACAAAGAGGATATACTTGGCTGAAAGGAGGGGTGTGAGGAAGCGCGGGCGTCCGAGAACTACATGGTTTGAACATGTAGATCAAATTCTCAAGGACGGCCGTGTTTTGAGTAAAAGAAACCGACGTGCGTGCATGAGAAATTGTATGACTGTGGAGGAAGCGAAAGAAGTATGTAAGGACAGATCTAATTGGCGTTCCGTTCTCTCTGCCTACCCCACTTTGGATACGGCGTGAGGGAATAGATAGATAGATAGATAAAGAAATTAGAAAAAAATGTATTCCATTATTGTCTTAATATAAAATATTGCGGTTTGGCATGGTTTCATTGTCAAATACATTATGTCATTGTCAATCACCTGTAGAATTTAAAAGTTTATTCAACATTGTTTAATTATGTAACTCCTTCTTTTTAAAATGAAAGTATATATATTAAAATGAAAGTATTTTTTTGGTGTTTATATGTTTTGTTGTATTTATGTGTATTTGTATGTGTTTATGTATTTTTGATATGTATTATGTATAGACACTGCTTCCCACTCCTACACAAGTGTTAGTGCACTTTCTGGAGGGGCAAAAACGTATTTTTGTTCTCAAGAGAATGCAAAAAAATATGTATAGTATATAAGAAACAATTAATGTAAATGTATTCTGTTAAATAAAATTATTATAAAAAAAAAAAAAATATCTTAGTCAAACTCAGAGCAGAACAAAACCTAGGTAACAGATATATAAGTTCTTAGTAAAACTCTACAAATTATTGTTTCCTTTACAACATGGGTGGCCAACCTTTTCAGCAGCCAGGCCAAATTTCAGAATGAGATTCCCTACCGGGCCGCACAACAATATACTCCATATATGGAACATTTGATAATTTTACTTCACCTTAAAATTTCTACCCCCCGTCACCAAATTTTCAAAATGGTAAAAGAATTTTAAATGTTTCAAAACTCCTCGGTTTTCTTTAAGAATATTTTCTCAAAATAGGTACCTCTTTTAAAAAAGTAACGGGTACTTATGTCGACTATTTTTTTTTATTTATATCATATATAATACACATTAAATACAATTATAAAGTCGCGTCAAAGAACTATTAATAAAATATTACTAATAAAAGTGTGCATATGCTTCGCGGGCTGCACGTAGACACCCAACGGGCCGCATGTAGCCCGCGTATATATACTGTATATATTTTTCTTCATTTTCGGTTCACGAGTACATAATACAAAGTATGCATAGGTACATATTATCTTGTTTCAAGATAAAGCAATATTGAGGTTACTTTGTGAACAAATTGAGACACATCTTTTATATATTTGTTCAAGTGTCTTATTGTATATTATTGATATACTAGAACAAAAGAGATCTTTTGTATCTTTATGATTCCTTGATACTTATATTATGACATCTGACATATTTCACCCCTTATTACTTCTCATAATACATAAAAGTGACGGGGAATGTCAAGTCTTGCGCACACTAAACATCCTTTTGTCTGATATTTATTTGCTAGTTAATTTGATTCAACCTAAACCTTTGTCGTCCAATAACAAAATTACCTATAAATATTAATTATGAAAAAAGGCAAAACAGTTACAAAACGTAGAAATGTGTGTAAATATCGATAAAATTTCCAAGCACATTAGTTTCATATGTATTTGTATATAACATTCGTTTATGATTTTCAATTTGTAATACGTTAAATAGAAATTAATTAAGAGAGAATGAGTTTTATACGTTAATGTGCACATTATGTGTTGAACAGGAAATGTAGGCATCAAAATACAATATTATACGATTATGTACCATCTACTAAATTCTAATAAAGCAACCATAAGCAACATGCAAATAGTCAGTCCTTTCAACCTAAGTACATTTCCATTTTCCTTTTATACTCGAACTCGTAAAATACAGTTGTATATACATACAAATAGTTTATTTAAATAGTAATACCTACACATAATATTCTTCTCCAATTCTATCTTTTGTAAGAAGTTTCTTGTAAGTGCAGTTTTATTCAATAATAATAAGTAGTAAGTACTAAGCTACAAATATTTCCATTGTAATGTTAAATGTATTCATTCTTATTCAATCGTTGTTTCCTTTACCATTGTTTAAAATACCTATAGGTCTGATTGGAATAAATCTGAAACAATTGTTATTTCATTTTATTAAATTTATTGAATCAAACAAACACCAACAGGTACATCAAACACATTCATGCTAAAACAACAAAAACAAAATTAGAAATAAATATACTGCAAAATAATTATGTTCAGGATCTCAGACAGTGTTATGTTAATATTGTATTTTTGTTATTTTACGATACATGTTTAATGTTTATATATTTTCACGTAGTATTTATCCGATTACTACTAGAATTAATAATAAGCTAGCTCTTTATAAAACATCAACTCGGATTATATTTTAAAAATGTATTGAAAATATGTTCAAAGTGTTCTATGAGGTGAATTAAAAAATCTAAATACCTTCAAAAGGTATTTAGCAACCTACCTACCTACTCCACCTTCTTTAGACGAGCATATTGCTAACTGCGGATATGTTTGGAATGCATTCGTGCTTATTTCGAATTCAAATTCATTTTTGCAAATTGAATAAAAATCTCGACTAAAATTTGACTAATTAACTTACACACAATGAGGTGTATATACATGTATATTATAGTAGATTAACTAAAATGTATAATGTTAAAAAATAATGTACTAAATATATGCACTGATATATAATATTTTGATACTTAGATAAATACAGTCGGTTGAATGAAGGAATATTATTATTAATATATACATCATCTTGAACTGGAAGTGTTATTGGAAGAATAGATGGTGAACGGGAACGAAGCATCTGTTACATCCAACTACGCCGAGGAAACTTACCGAATTATATAATATATATAATACATACGTACTTTATACACATACTACAATGAAATTCCCTCCGGGCAAAGTACTTTTATATCTAAAGAGTTACTGCTGCATCGACATGATTTATTTTTATCTCAAAAATGTTGCTGATATTATAAAAAATAATAACTATGTATGTATGTTTCGAATCTTTAGCTATGTTAGAATATTTACTTTTCTATAACGCACAGTAATTGGCTGGGCTGATTGTTTATGATTTAATGATCTTGAAATATGATTGCTTAGTCAATAAATATGGTTATAAGTAGAAGCGTTTGCGCATGAATTTTTTTAAGCCTATGAGATTTCCCTGCTTCACTTCATGGAATCGAGTGCTTTACCACAAATTTAAAATAATGAAATTGCTCCTGTTAATACGCAACGTTTATAGCATCACATTTTGAGTCTTTAATTAACATGAGTATGCGAAACGCTGTACCTAGGGGATTCGATTCCTGCCTTTTTTTCTAATCCCGAGATTTCGGGATTATCTACAGTTGATCCCGGGATTGTATTGGTAATGTAAAGTGGTAACAAAAAGTTAGTAAACCATGTCAAAATCAGCTTTTATTTATTTATCTGGCAATGAATTTAAGTTTTGAATCTGAAAAAGTCGGTTAAACAAAATTATACTTCAAACTTCTTCTTAAATAAACAAACAAGGCACTTAAGATTTGTAAAACTAACAATTTATTTATTTTAGTTTTTTAACAAAGCTTTTAGTAGCTTACTGTAAAAGGTGTATAAGGTTATATTTGGGTTTATAACAAAAACCCAGATATATCTTTTTTTTTTTAAAAAATAACTTTTTTTAGATTTTTAAATTGTATTCTTGTATTTGTATTTATTTCATAGTTTTAACCCAGAGAGTTTTAGTTTTGTGGGGCAATATAGTCTACAATGTTGTTATTATGTTTGTTTGTATATACTATTTTGGAATATTTTTTTTAAATCAACTTAGTTAGACTTATTTAGCTTAACCCATAACAAAAAAATACATACTACAGGGATCAATGTTTAAACTCGTATTTTTAAATTAAATTGACCAGAGACTTTATGAATTATTTATTTGAATTAGGTCGGTGAGTGATTTTTTGATGCTATTTTTTTTAAATATCAAATCGCTCAAGCATTATTAAGAGACTATTCCAACGCGATTTGCAGTTAAACAATAAATTAAGCTCTCTTCCATGTTCCTTTTCAATATAATTTTGAAGCATAGTATCACTCTTCAAAGATGCTCTTTTGAAAATAAATCCACTACGAACTTTCTATATGACTTCATTAATATTCCGGTCATCGGTCAAACTCATCATTACCGGTTTTATAGATTAATCCTGAGTCCAGTTCTTCATTATCATCATCCAAATCATCAATAAAAGGCGATAACCGTTTATGTATTAAATAAATAAAGTATCATCATTGATAGGTTCATTTGCAGGTATTTTTCTATATAATAAATCACAAACGGCTAAGTGAATACCGTGTGCAAAACAAACTAGGTGCGTTGCATTAACAAGTTTTCCATCTATAATTTGGACCATCAGTAACTATTGCCACAATATCGTATCTAGTGAGATATCGAACTCAGAATAGCGCTCTTTTAAGATATTAACACAAGCTTCGGCTGTCAGTGATTCATTGATGCGAATGAGTCCCAAATTCTTGACTTATTGTATGTATAATTGTATTAATCCCGAAAATCCCGGGATTTAATTTAAGAAATAAAATACGATCGGGATCCCGGGATTGAATCCCCTAGCTGTACCATACATATTCGAAGTACATATATATTTTTTTTGTAAATATCACTATATTTAACAAACATGGACTAAATAAATAAAACATACAACAACAAAAAACATCTTCACAATATTATAAAAATATTGATTTAGCCTTGAAGTAAATAAGATTCATTCATCAATACGTTAATTGTGAAATACGTTTATTAAACTTTCAGTGAATTATCTACCGTAAAACCAAAATAAATGACTGAGAAAAATATAATTTAAAAAACGTACTAAGTGGACAGAAAAAAATTGTATTTAAATAATAAAACATTGAAGACTCCCTCCCATACCCGGATATCTCAGAAGTCGGGGGACTTCTATTTATCCGCTCTTCAAAGCAAAATTTTAGTCCTCACGGGCGGGCCCCATTGGGCAGCCTGAAGGGCTGGCCGGCCAATACCGCCTCGTGGGAATCTTTTATGCTACATTTACGTCTTCGATGCCCCTCTCAGGAGGGACATCGAAGACGTAAATGACGAAGACATACCTAACTATTTAAATAATAGTTATATACAGAGAGAGAGTTTTAAAAGAGGGCTGAAGACACACCTTTTTGTTGGGAGTTTCGGGTGATGGATACTATATACGGCGCCCTTGAGGTCATGTTATGAGTAAACGGCGCTTTACAAATTGTCCATATATATATATATATATATATATATATGAAATATCTCATATTTTTATACCAACTCTAATGATAGGGATGGGGGTAGAAATTTGTAAACTCGGGTATTTTTTTACACAGCGTGAGCCTCTTACACGTTAAACATACAACAAAGAAAAATATGTGAATTAACAACTGCAGGTACAAATTTATTAAAATAAATATTTAGATGTATTTTGTTTATTTATTTTATTTTTATTTTACAAATATTACAGGACACAAACAGTTATCACAAAATAAGTATAAATCAAACATGAAACAGTAAAGGTCCCATAGGTTACAAGACATTTATTTATCCTGTCTCCAATGATACAAGAAACAAACAATTGTTGAAGATGATGAAACATTCAATAACAGAAAAATTATAATACCATTTCATAGTGATACATACAACTTATTCTAATGAAATAATCTTAAATTCCTATTACTACTTAAGAGTGTAAACAATCTAATTTTTCATCATGACTATCAAAATTCTAGTTCCGCCACTGCCTACTAAATAGCTACCTAACCCTTCCTCAAATTACAAATCAAAAGCACTTTATTATTCTCACCCACATGAGTAAATACTCCATAAGGCTATATATTATTATTATTATTATTATTATATGAATACAAATGTAGGCAATATTATTAAATGTATGATACGTTCAAGATGCTTTCAATAATAAACACAAAATACAATAGAGATTTACGTTGTATAAAAAAGTTTTTGTGTAACGTTCCTTTGTCTGTGAGAAATACAGCAATACACTAAAGAAAGTATAAGTTTGTTGAAATTTTTCTCCTTTTTTAATATATTATCTATTTGCTGATATTTGCCAAAACATTGGCATTTGGAGAAAAACTTACAAGAAGTACCTACAACAAAAAAGGTTATAATTAGAATTGATAATATTTTTTCGTGTTCTACTTTTCACCAACATTTGAAATGTGTAAGTGACAAGCTCGTAAAACTTTCAAGATATTTAGCATATTACACCATTTTATTCAACAATAAGGCAAACTTTCTAATCATAAATCCATTTCAAAAATAAAAGGAAAATATTAAAATTGTTTGTTATATATCTCTTTCGCGAAATTTTGTGCTAATAAATAGAAGTTCTTCCAAGATTGTACTTTATCAGCCTATATCAAAAACCACAAAGAAAAATAATAATAATAACACTTTATTGATCCAAAAAAAAAATACCATGAGCAATCAACGAGCTGATTGCCTGGAGACAATATTTACCAGCTTACCAAATGATAAAAGAAAAACCTATAATTCCAATTATTACACCTGTCTAAGTAACACCTTACTACCAAATAGATAATATAAGCCTCGTTGAAACTCTCTACATGACTATAATTAAATGTGATAATATAAATGCATTTTAATCATTTTAAGTAAATGCCAAATTTGAATATTTTATATGTAGGTTTATTAAGTGTACACATCATAGAAAAAATCACTCTCATTTAGCAAGGTCTGCAGGGCAGGTCTCCTGACATAATCTAAACACGATCTTATTCTAGTATTGATCTTATTCGTACGACGCGCGAAGGGACTTTGATCAAAAATACCGTACTACCGCTACAGCGAGATTGGTATGCACTTATTTTGGACTAATAATCACTTCGCGCGTCGTATGATTAAGATTAAAATCGCATTTAGATTTTGTCAGGAGTAACCCTACATTTCACTTTAGATATTTCTTGTTATTCCTGTTCAGTTAAATATATTATTGTATTTATGAGTAGGTACACGTATATATACATATATATATATATATATATATATATATATATATATCTATTTTATTTGACGTGAATATGTTTATAACTAGTTTTATAATCGTTTTTTTAATAGTTATACTTGACGTAATTATTAATGGTTTTATAAGTAAGTATATTATGATACCACCATAAGTGACACCTTCACATAATTTGTCTAGTCATTTTGTTTTGTTCCAGAAAATGCCAACGTAACAGTGAATGAAATAAATTTCTAAATAATTTCTTGTATTTCACACAGAACACCCATTCTACGAACAACAAATTAATCAAAGATCTAATACTGTTTTCCTCTTTTCATTCTACTTGCTGTCATATAATATGCAATAGTTTAAATTATATTTGAACATGTAAGGTTTTACTTTCCAATTTGTAATACAATACGCTTATACATAATTATATCGATGATTTTTTTTAATAGTTTACTACTAAGTAATTACATCGATCATTGCATGTGCAATAGATATTATATAATTTAAAAAAAGAGTTACAATAAATAATAGATCTGTCGCACAGTATCACAGAGACTATTATAGAACTATAGATCTGTCGCGCAGTAACACAGAGACCATAGAACTATAGATCTGCACACAGTAACACAGAGACTATAAAACTATAGATCTGTCGCTCAGTATCACAGAGACTATTAGGTATAGAACTATAGATCTGTCGCGCAGTAACACAGAGACCATAGAACTATAGATCTGCACACAGTAACACAGAGACTATAAAACTATAGATCTGTCGCTCAGTATCACAGACACCATAGAATATAGATCTGTTGCACAGTATCATTTGTGATATTCTCATGCAAAATCCTTCTAATCGTTTCAAATAAAAATATAGATGAGATATTTATTTTTCATAAGTGTAGTTAATGATACCGGATACATTTGCAATTATTCCAAATTTTAAATTAATCTTAAAAAAAATCACTTGTATTACCTACTTACTAAAAGATGCCGGGTTTACAAACTACGTAATTACGAGTATTAGCTATCGAGAACTTGTATGACGAACTCATGTATAGAATTATTTTCAGTGAAAATGAATCACATATGTATGAGTAGGTATATGTATACAAGAGAGGTGACATAATTAATTTCATAATGAAATTTATGTTACACGTGGGAGCATTCATACAAAAAGTATAGGTTGGTTTATTCAAGTTCTCAATAGAGAATGGAATATACAAAAGAATCATGTATAAATATACATATTGCAAATGATTATTTTTTTAATAAGGACTAATTAAGGAGTAGATTGATTCAACTATTATTATCCTCAATTTTACTCTCTATGTATACATTTTTTACATTGCATGAGCATTTTTAACAATTCATCTTATTTTATTTCTTTTAATTATAATCTTAATCATGGTTTAGTTTAAGTTCATTTTTAATGCTCAGTTGTTAATTTATTTAAATAAATTTTCTGTCTATTACTATTTTTATTAATAATTGGTTAAATGTGGTATGTACCTATGCATATTAGTTACTATTTTTTGCAGTCACGGTTGATTTTATAATTATAATTTTTATTTCAAATATTTTTTTATTTGTTCGATTTCCAGTGATGGTTGTCAACCAAGAACACTTCTTTCTTCATTTATAAACATTCCGATGATCTATGCAATCATCTTTCACAATACACTATTTTGACAACAACGGCATCAGTGCGTTAGGAAGGTTGTATTAAAGTGACATACTAGGCGAAAAATAGCTCTGCAGGGCTACTCTTGACAAAACTAAACACGATCTTAATCTAGTCTTGATCTTGATCATACGACGCACGAAGTGACTATTGGCCAAAAAACACGCAAACAGATCGCGCGTTAGCGGTAGCGCGGTGTCTTTGACCATAGTCCCTTCGTGCGTCGTATGATCAAGATCAAGACTAGATTAAGATCGTGTTTAGTTTTGTCAAGAGTAACCCTGCTGAATATAGATGACTTGTTTCTACCCTGTGCTTCTGCGTGGCACATTAAATTGCAAACATAAAAAGTAAAGATATACATAATAGATATATTATAATACACTGAGTATGATATGAAATATCATCAGGATGTTCTTACATAAAACTCAATTCTTTAAAATCAAAGCCATTGGCGAAAACACTAACAAGTCAAAACAAAACTTTTACCAAACCAACTCCCCTTAAACAAGCTTTCAGCTTTCTGTGAAAGGTGAAATAAGGTTGGATTTGGGTTTATAATAAAACTCAGATACATTTAAAAAAAAAAATTCAAAATTTAATGATCAATTTATATTTTGAATGTAAACAAACAAACTGTTTTAAGTTTTAGGTACTGTATAATACAATTATATTTTTTAATGCAGTAAAAGCAAAAACAGATTGTTTATTTACATAAATTAATATGGAATTTTACAAAATGAATGTCAACTCAATCAACAGATTAATTCAGGTTTCCATTAAGCCCCAATACATTCAAACTGACAAGTGACGTTTATTGTAAAGATTACATAAAAGTTTATTTTATTTGTCACATACACAATCTTCGAATACTTTATATACAATTAAAAACATTTAATACGTGACTTAACCGCAAATGTGTACATGGCTTATCTTTATTTAAAATTCAGAGTTTGAAGAACATTGTGTGTTAAATAGGTCACTTATTATTTCAGGATTATACTAGTCGGTAGGGATGTACAAAATGTTATTAAAGCTAATTATAATGGAGAAGTTACAAGTATGTACTTTAGAAATGGAGAGGTGCTTTTGATGAAATAAGAGGGAAAAATTACTGCAACATAAATTTGTTTTGCGGTGATAAATAAGCCTACCACATATTTTCGATGTATAAGAAACTCAGAAAACATTTTTTTTTCGCTAATATTTTGGTACGATTACATGTTAATCTGTTTATTTATACACTCGCTATATATTAAGGAAACCAATTTCATGATAATCAGAAGCAATTGTGTATAATCTTATACGTACATTCACGATTTAACAGAAATAAAATAAAACTCACGAGTCATGATGGGGAACGGTAGAGCACCTGATTAAAACTAAAAGATGAAGAATAATGTGATAAATTGACAGAAAAAGTGATATTTGTTTTGTAAGTAACCTGCTTGCTAAAACTTACCTTAAACGGTTCAGAAGAAACTTAATTAATTTCAAGACTTTTACGATAAATAGCGATAAATTCAAATCAAGTGAAGCCGGGTAAGGATGGCTAGTTTTATGATATGAACGTCATAAAAAAAGTATTTATTTATTAACGAAGATTTTCATAAATAATCATTCTGCCTCTGCTTTCTGCATGTGTACTTTTTCTCAGTATCGTATGCCATTTACTCCTATCAAGTTAAAAATATGTAAGTACAAATAAAAAAGGGAAATGCGAAATGATGTTTACAAGTTGATGGAATTTCAAAAAACAAGAATTATTTTTATAGATTGTAAAAGATTTTACTTGATACAGTTTACTTACGAGTAAGCATCAGGTAATTTCACCACATATTTTTTTATGGCATGGTGTGTAGATGTGTACCTATGCGTTGTTATATTATTTTAATACAATGACTCCAACATTTTTATTACATTAGGTAAATTATTCTTTTTTTCGACTACTGTATGCGTCCTTTGAAAGAGATGGATGTTGGCATTGAACTGAATGGAAACCCTGTGAATGCGTTGATGTATGCAGATGATTTGTTATTAATGGCTGAGAGTGAAAGTGATTTACAAAAGATTGTGTCAGTTGTATATGAAAGTTGCAGTATGAATGGGATGAAAATGAATGTGACAAAGACGAAAGTGCTGGTGTTTGAAAGAGAGATTGAAAGAACAATGTGTGAAATAAAGGTTGGAAATGAATGTTTGGAGCACTTGCTCCGAATATGTTTATTTAGGAAGTATGTTTGTAAGGGATGGTAGGTACGAAAGGGACATTGAAAAAAGAAAAGTGGCTGGTGCGAGAGTGAACGGTGCACTTCGATCTATTGTTAGCAATAGCAATGTCTCGAACATGGCTAAAATGCTGGTGCACAACGCCATCCTCGTACCGACACTGATGTATGCAAGCGAGACTTGGACATGGCTGAAGAAGGACGAGAGTGGAATAAATGCAGTGGAGATGCGATCACTGAGAAGAATGGTAGGTAAAACATTACGTGATAGAGTAAGAAATGAGGATATTAGAAGAATGAGTGGATGCAAGAGGAGTGTTGTTGATAGAATGCGTGTAAATAAATTGAGATGGTTTGGTCATGTGGAGCGAATGGATGGTGTGAGATTGACGAAGAGGGTGTATTTATCTGAAAGAGAGGGTGTGAGGAAGTGCGGGCGTCCGAGAACCACGTGGCTTAACCACGTGGATCAAATTCTCAAGGACGGTTGCGTGTTAAGTAAGAGGAATCGGCGTGCATGTATGAGAAACTGGATGAATGTAGAGGAAGCGAAAGAAGTATGTAAGGATAGAGCGACATGGCGTTCCGTTCTCTCTACCTACCCCACCTGGGACACGGCGTGAGGGTATAGGATAGTATAGTATAGTAAATTATTCGCTGTGTCGGTGTACTGGTAGTAAAATCTACGATGATAAAAAAAAACATGTGTTTTTTTTACATTTTGTGTTTTTTTTATTGAGAGAGTCGTCTTTTAATTGTCTTACATATGAGAACATTGTCAACTAATTTGTTTTTTAATTATTTCATTAGGTAAATTGTTTATATTTTCGGCATCAACTATATAATAATTTTTAGATATATTGATATTATTTTAGATCATATTTTGTTGATGGCTGGCTGAGTGAGGCTGTCAAATCATTGGCTGTCGTCGCATCGCTGGAAAATCGTAAAGTCCGCCCACAACGAGTCGCGTAATAAAAAACTGGCTTAAGAATTACATAATTTATTCAACTGATGTTGCTCGCAACCAACAATTGCGAGAAAGGGAACTAAAATTACAAAATTCTAGTTTCACCTTCAATTTACTTCTTTTTTCCTTTTATGATTAAAATATTTACATCTTCGCCTACATACGGTTACATTTATATAATAAATTCTATATTTAATCTTAATATTAAATTTAACAATGGTTTGACTCGTTTGTATATATGAATATTTGTAGACACTTGATTATTTGATGTTTGTACAAACAATTGAGAAAATTATGATTGTGATGGTTTGTTTCTTTGACAACGTTTAAGGATTCTTCGACTATCTCGTGGGCACCGGTGAAAAGATTGGTTTTTATTTTGTTTTTTAAACCGGTGATGTTGCTCTGGCATCGCAAATTAACAGACAGCCTAACCACGTCACAAGGCCTTTAACGCTGAAAACCCTGTCATGGAATTATGTAGTCTTATATCTGCCGGTTTTCTTTCCCCTCTATTCGAATTACACATCTATTAAGCATGTTTTTATAAATAAAACGTACTTAGATGTGTAATATCGCTATTGACATAGGTATTATTTACTACTTTAAGAAACCAAGTATAAGAATTTATCAAAAGAATGAAAATCTATGTTTTTTCAGAACAGTGTAATAGAAATTGCATTATAAGTATTAAACTGTAGATTCAGCGATTAGGCAAACCATCCATCATAAATGTTTTATTTTTTAATGTGTTCCGTTATTTTTTGTGTGCCTATATTGAATGATTTAAAAAACTATAAACATTTTTGGACACACTTTTTGTTTTTATTTACGTACACAATATTATTTCGTTTTTAATGAAACAATATCAATACTACTGGATGTTTTATTTTTTAATTGCCACGTGGAGAACAATCTGCATTTGTTTATCATAATATGCAGTATGCCATAGAGTACCTACTTATTTGATCTTTGCAGTATGCATTATATGCATATTATGCAGTGAGCCTACTTGCTACACCACTTGTGAATTATGCCGTGATGGTGTAATATTGTATAGAAGTGTTTTACTGTAATTTTTCTTTCTCTTGTATTCTTTATGTCTAAGAATAGAGGCAAGATAAGCCCTCTGTGTAATCTCTCTCCACATGAGTCTGTTGTGAGCTATGCAAATAATTTATATTTGTATTCTTATGGCACACCATCATTATATAACTTTTTTTTTTATTTTTACAATATTTAACAAAGTATACCTACATTCAATATGTAGGTCAGTAGAAATCCAAAACTTCAAACAACAAAACTCTTCAACACATAATTCTGTAATGCTTACAACTTTTTAAACTTAACTTTATTGAAAAAAAATTACATAAAAAATACAAAAATTACATAAAGTTCAAAATACTAGGATGATATGCAGAAGCGAGATTATCACTATGTACCTAGGTAGTGATTTCTTCCACATTATGATAAAAGTAAACTTTATTGATATTATAGAATAATATAGCAAAAAGAAGGTTAAATCATTAAAACAAAATATAAATGACGATTTAGTAAAGTCTTTGAGGCGTTGTTTAAAAGTAGAAAGATACTAAAATAAAGCTATACTAAAAGCGTTTTATAAACACAAAAATAACGAAAGAAGTCTCGTATAAAAAAATCCTGATATATTGATGTGATCGAAGATATTTTTGAATCGAACTGCCATCACGTGATTATTACCTCACTAATAATAAAAATAATAGTTTATTTACCAAAAAATATTTACAGAACAAAGTATAACAACTTTTTACTATTTAAATCTACATTTTTCTACTCAATATTACCTCACTGGATTTGCACCCGTATCAAGGCAATACCACAAAAAACAACAAAAATTGACATAATCAAAAAAGAAAAAGGCTTCATTTCGGAATGCTACACAGCAGACTCTCAGACTCGTCCAGTCCCAAGTTGCGGAGAAAAGAGTTAATCATAGTCTTCGTCATAACACTCCCCTCTGTACCTTGAATCCTCTGTAGTACAGTATTATAGAGTATATGTATGCCAGATATGAACCATATAATATGACTTTATGTAATATATAAATAAAATATTATTTTTTTTTTCAAAAAAGATATACCTATCTGGGTTTCGTTATACAACCTTATACACCTTTCACAGTAAGCTAAAAGCTTGTGTCGTGAAAGGGGAGCTTGCCGGCACCTGGGATCGAACCGCGGACCCCTTTTTCAAGAGGCCGATACTCTACCTCCAGGCTACCGACGAACTCAATATATATTTGATAAGCGCCGTTTACTCATAACATGACAAGTTTGATGGTATAACCTTTACTCCCGCAACATTTCGACAATATAATAATTATAATATTATCATAGTAATAGTTGACTTTTTGGGTCTCTCTACATCTCATTGTTTTTCTCCCTTTACTCTCTTATATTTGTGACACTAATTCGTGTTTTTTTTCCTGTGTGTTGGACAGGTAGGTAGGTTAGGTTAATAGTGAATGACAGTTAATCTGGATTGTTTATAAAATTATATTGACTAATATTATTCCTATTGTAAGAACAGATAACTGTTATTCTTCTTTCTATTGTCTAATGTGGTAGCTTTTTTTATCATTTTACTTTTCTTTTATTTAAATTTGACAACCTTATGGGATTCTAACTTAATATGAATTTTTAAGTTGTGTGCACATTAAATAGGGCGATATGTTGATACCATTTTTTGTCTGCATTGTTTGTTTTTTATGCATATATATTGTCTGTAGTGTACTGTTGATGTTTAACAAATAAATAAATTTCATATAATTATATTTATTTTATTGCCGATGACATCGATTATATGATTATAATATTATATAATGACGTAATAATTGACACTCATATTCAAGGCCCTTGTTATTATTCCTCGGACAGGGGACGGATATATTTTTCTCATTAAATTATAATAATGAGATAAGATATTTAATACGAGTATTTTCATTAAATCATTTGCCTTTAGGTACAAACATTATTGAATTAAGAATTATTTTTATCTCTTGGGTTTGCGTTAAGATATAATAATATATTAATAATAATTCCCATATCGCATCATCAATAACACAAAATAAAAATGGAAAGGCGAAAAATTTGAGTTTGTTTTATAAATAAACAAGGTTCTACGAGATTGAAATAACTGAAGAGAAGAATTTGAGATATGAAAAAAACATATTCGCATAAGTCAATCTTGTTCTTTGCATATTAATGAAACTAGATTTGTACCCAATTTCACAACGAAATAAATCACTAAAACCACTGACAAAATATTTTGAGTGATGTTTCACTTGCTTCACCACAGGAATTGTAAAATTAATAAATCAATCAGACGTTTTGATTGGAGAACCATGTTCACACAATGTTGCTATATTCTAAATCTAATCTTAAGAAGTGAGATAGGCATCCCAACACTTACGAATTGGCTGTAGCCTGGCTTAAGTGATCCGTTTCAGTGTTCATGGACACCCAGTTCCTCCATTCTCAATGTCACGATATAATGTCGTTTTTCTCACTTCTTTCGATTAGATTTTACATTTTGTAAACATGGTTCTCCAATCGGCAAGTCTGATTGGTTTTGTATCTGCGTGTAATGCCAAAATCCAGTTTAATAATAAATAGATAATAAATATTCTACTCAAAGTCAATAAAACTAGGGTGTTGTGCTAAGTGGAATGTAAGTATTATTTATCCCTTATTTTAGCTATATACGATGTCCATAGAGGACATACAAATATCTGTATGTCCTCTAAACCTTCATAGTATTTCCCTCTAGTGTATATTTATGTTCTTTAAATAGACTGACATGATGTATATATGTATATGGATATATAAGTGTACCTTTAATACGAGCTCGGTTAGTGATTCCGTGGTGATGTAACATATCATTTTATGTTCCCGTGGGATTATACCTCAAACGTACAAAGAAAGGTTGGAGTTTCAAATATTTTAACTATAAAAAACCATCGCTATGAAAATGCGAACACAAAAATATTCACCATACTCGAACTGTCATACTATAGCTAGAATAAATATTCGAGTTTTACGTTGCATATAGTTTTCTTTGAAGGCCAACTAAGTAAATACAAACCTAAATTGACCCTTCTTTTTTCATTCATATAAATTAACACTTATGCGGTGAAAGTTCAAAGGAAAGTGATTAGAGAGACAAATATATTTCGTAAAAAATGCATCGATTAAGCAATTTTACTTTCTATCCATTTCAAACGTCTTAATTTCTCTTCAAGGTAATACAGAGTACATTTATTTTATGGAAAAAACTGACTATTTCATAAGATATGAAAATAATAATAGTTAAGAATATAAAAAAAAAAACAAAGCCTTATTCCTCTGAAATGCAAGTGACATAATAATAAATCATTCAGCATACTATGATTTACATTTCACATTCACTTTTATGCAAGTGACATAATAATAAATCATTCAGCATACTATGATTTACATTTCACATTCACTTTTATGCAAGTGACATAATAATAAATCATTCAGCATACTATGATTTACATTTCACATTCACTTTTATGCAAGTGACATAATAATAAATCATTCAGCATACTATGATTTACAATTCACATTCACTTTTATGCAAGTGACATAATAATAAATCA
The DNA here is from genome assembly GCA_947579605.1 of Athripsodes cinereus. Taxonomy (NCBI): domain Eukaryota; kingdom Metazoa; phylum Arthropoda; class Insecta; order Trichoptera; family Leptoceridae; genus Athripsodes; species Athripsodes cinereus. Next base: position 16,355,339 of record OX388309.1, read on the forward strand.
TTCAGCATACTATGATTTACATTTCACATTCACTTTTATGCAAGTGACATAATAATAAATCATTCAGCATACTATGATTTACATTTCACATTCACTTTTATGCAAGTGACATAATAATAAATCATTCAGCATTCTATGATTTACATTTCACATTCACTTTTATGCAAGTGACATAATAATAAATCATTCAGCATACTATGATTCACATTTCACATTCACTTTTATGCAAGTGACATAATAATAAATCATTCAGCATACTATGATTTACATTTCACATTCACTTTAATGCAAGTGACTTAATAATAAATCATTCAGCATTCTATGATTTACATTTCACATTCACTTTTATGCAAGTGACATAATAATAAATCATTCAGCATACTATGATTCACATTTCACATTCACTTTTATGCAAGTGACATAATAATAAATCATTCAGCATACTATGATTTACATTTCACATTCACTTTAATGCAAGTGACATAATAATAAATCATTCAGCATACTATGATTTACATTTCACATTCACTTTTATGCAAGTGACATAATAATAAATCATTCAGCATACTATGATTTACATTTCACATTCACTTTTATGCAAGTGACATAATAATAAATCATTCAGCATACTATGATTTACATTTCACATTCACTTTTATGCAAGTGACATAATAATAAATCATTCAGCATACTATGATTAACATTTCACATTCACTTTTATGCAAGTGACATAATAATAAATCATTCAGCATACTATGATTTACATTTCACATTCACTTTTATGCAAGTGACATAATAATAAATCATTCAGCATACTATGATTTACATTTCACATTCACTTTTATGCAAGTGACATAATAATAAATCATTCAGCATACTATGATTTACATTTCACATTCACTTTTATGCAAGTGACATAATAATAAATCATTCAGCATACTATGATTTACATTTCACATTCACTTTTATGCAAGTGACATAATAATAAATCATTCAGCATACTATGATTTACATTTCACATTCACTTTTATGCAAGTGACATAATAATAAATCATTCAGCATTCTATGATTTACATTTCACATTCACTTTTATGCAAGTGACATAATAATAAATCATTCAGCATACTATGATTCACATTTCACATTCACTTTTATGCAAGTGACATAATAATAAATCATTCAGCATACTATGATTTACATTTCACATTCACTTTTATGCAAGTGACATAATAATAAATCATTCAGCATTCTATGATTTACATTTCACATTCACTTTTATGCAAGTGACATAATAATAAATCATTCAGCATACTATGATTCACATTTCACATTCACTTTTATGCAAGTGACATAATAATAAATCATTCAGCATACTATGATTTACATTTCACATTCACTTTTATGCAAGTGACATAATAATAAATCATTCAGCATACTATGATTCACATTTCACATTCACTTTTATGCAAGTGACATAATAATAAATCATTCAGCATACTATGATTTACATTTCACATTCACTTTTATGCAAGTGACATAATAATAAATCATTCAGCATTCTATGATTTACATTTCACATTCACTTTTATGCAAGTGACATAATAATAAATCATTCAGCATATTATGATTCACATTTCACATTCACTTTTATGCAAGTGACATAATAATAAATCATTCAGCATTCTATGATTCACATTTCACATTCACTTTTATTCATCACCTACATTACAATATAAAAATCATTCGTTTATGGATGGATAGCAGAAAAAAATTGTTAATATTTTCTTTCTAATTATTTCTTAATATTAATTTATTATTACCTATTGCTGTTTTCTTTAATGAATTTTTACATGCACCTGTTAATTTTTAAAAAATTACATTTTTTTTTTTATTCTATATTTAACACGAAAAAGACTCACGCCGTACATGAATAAAAAATAATAAATAACATCAACAGTATAGATTTCTTGAAACAATAATTTTTTTAAAGTTGAATTTTAATGTGATCCATTTTGAACAATTTATATAGCATTCAAAATGTAAATAGCAAGTCTAGAATTCACATTATTCTTGATTACTTTGTTGCCTGAACAACAACACTAATGTCTTTTTTTATACTCCTCATCAAAAAAAATATATACAGCATGGGAAGATGTTACCCGACATAATGAGAAAGTACACGTGCTGGAAAAACTAACATAATAAAGATATGGTGGTTAGGTCCATTTTCACACTTACGAGATTTATATCGAATCCGTAAATCTTCGTCTATTTTTATTTTGTATGCGAGCTGAATTATCGCGTAGGTATTTGCTGACAATATTAGTAGAATACTAGAATTACTTCAGATGCAGCTATAGATACTCAAATTATCTACGTGCTTCTAATGACGACATCAAACTATATCTACGGTCGACTACGTTAATTGTAAAAAAAAATCGGCGTTCAACGTACCTACCTACTACGTAACTTATATTTTCTCTGACAGTTGTGCAGTATCTTAATCGTCAACTAATCAGAAACTAATATTGTTGACACTAGTGAAAAAAAGTATTTCCGATATATCTGTAGGTACATAGTGAGAATCTAGAAAATCTCTTGATATAACGGAGTGGTAAAAATTTCACCATCCAATGACAAGAATAATTTGTGCAATGTTACATACAATGCTGAATGCTTATAATAGCACAGATACTACATTCTCTTTATTCAGACACCCATAACATTTGCTGAGAAATAATAATGATTCTTAAAAGATAAGTAGCTAATGTTCAGTACATACCTACATACTTAGGTACCTATTACAAATATTATAGAGACTTAAGCTATGTGCGCAAACAAAGTCTTTTGTTGCCAAAATGTAGGTATTTATGATTTTTTCTATATTTCTTATTGTTGGTATATTGTGCGTATTGATAAAAAAAACTCTATTTTTCGATACTCTATATTATTTAGATAGCTTTGCTTTCAAATTTGTCGCCGAGTTTCATAATCCGCTATAACACATTTTCGCGGAAATTAATTTATATGTAGGTATATATATCTTTGGATTCGTAATTAAATATCCTTTAACCATCAAAAATCGATTAATATGAGTTATTTTTATATATACAAAATAAACAGTTTATTTACAATTGTTATCAAAATTTATTTTAAAATTGAACTGTTAAACAATCTTATAATTAACTAACTTGTTAGACTTCAGAAAAGTACGGTTAATACTTGTATAATAGTTTTTATCGAATTTCTCTTAATCACAAAAATATGTTATAGCGTATTTCGAAACTCGTATCAACAAGACAGAATACCTACTGGACACATGACTCAGTATATTATTATTCTCTTCTCATAAAACAGTATATTACCTACATATATTCTCTTCTCATAAAACAGTATATTATATATTCTCTTCTCATAAAACAGTATATTATATATTCTCTTCTCATAAAACAGCATATATTATATACGTAGTTATATTACACTAAAGATTTTTCTAATAACACATCTCTCTTAAATATTGGTGAAAAACTTCGAAGAGAAAGTTCTCGTAGTAGTTTGAGACAGTTTGGAGGAAAAAATAAATCAAATAATCACTATTTCATATTGTTCACTAAGTACCTATTTGAAAGTTTCCTCCAAGTTTGTCATCTCTACTAGGAGAAGCCGTAGGTACACTATTACACTTATTATATTTTAGTATAACGAGTAATATAGGAATAAGAGGTGTGTGAGCTCACGTGCTCTAATAACATCGACACTAGTTAATGGAAATTGTTAACATTTTTTTCAGTAACGTGTATCAGCAAGTCCTCATTTTTCTAGTTTTTTCGATGTATCTATATTCCATTCAGTACTAACATATTATGAAAATACATTGTTGCATTTTACAAGATTTCCAGACTAACTTGTTAATCAAATTTAACTATGTATTACTTTTGAATAAATATTTTAAAGTGTGTAACGAGTATCTAAAAGTTCTCATGTAGAGTGTTGCGCGTGTCATTGATTTCTCGAATAACTCTATTAAAAATAATGTTTACAAATTAGATTCATTCAATACTTGCGTTGATCTGTAATAATAAAAGCTCACATTTTATAGGAAATGTTATGCGAATACAAATAAATATATAATAACGCGTCAGGGTAAGCTAAGATAGCTTAAATTAATATTAAATTCAGGTAATACTAACTTTTTAACCAAACACATCTATGTTTTAGAATCCCGTCTATATTGAAATACTTCCGTGAGAATTTAAGAAGGTGAAATAATATAATACAGAACCGATATTGGGTATGAGAATTTCTAACACGTGTCTCGAATAGAGCAAAAGTCTAAATCAAAGAAGAATATACTTATATTAAAGAAGTAAAGAATATAGTTATATTAAAGAAGTATTATTGTATTGGAAATAAAATTGTGATTGTATTTATAGTAGAAAATTTACATATAAATCAACATAAACAATGAAGGTTTATTTATTGCAAATACTTCAAGTAGGTAGATATAAAAAATAAGCCATCAAGAGTAGATATATGATTTTAATAATATTTTCTTTGGTAACTATAAGTTAAACTATTTTGATTAAAATATCTCGAATCTATAAAATATATTATAAGTTTGGTAAGGGTGTAGCGCATTTATATATCTAAAATTTAATGAGTACCTATATCTACATAATATATGTTTTAAATGAAAATCTTAAAAAAATTATATCACAGATACTAACTAGTTAAATCCTCTCAAACTAAGACAAATTATAATAAACTAGTCAAGTGGTGTTTCTGATTACACCAATACTAATTTTATGAATAAAAAAATAAACATTAAACAAAATATTTACAACTTTTGTACTCAGACTTATTTTATGGTATGAAATATTCAAGATATTTATACAATATCAGTTTTCATTGTAATTAAAGTTGGCATTGTTCTCAATTGTTGTATGAAGGATGAGGACGTACTTATCTCTACATTTAAGAATTTCTGCTGTCACCTCAAGAACAATAAATAAAAACTTTGTTAAAATAATTCGCCGAAAAATCTAATTAAGATTACATCCTTTTATATTTCCATTAAGATGTTTTGTTTTGGCCTTTTGTGCTGTCTAACTTTTATCAAATAATACCTTCCTACCTATCTACCTACTTTCCTATCTATACTATATAAGTAAAAATCTAATTAAGATTACATCCTTTTATATTTCCATTAAGATGTTTTGTTTTGGCCTTTTGTGCTGTCTAACTTTTATCAAATAATACCTTCCTACCTATCTACCTACTTTCCTATCTATACTATATAAGTAAAAATCTAATTAAGATTACATCCTTTTATATTTCCATTAAGATGTTTTGTTTTGGCCTTTTGTGCTGTCTAACTTTTATCAAATAATACCTTCCTACCTATCTACCTACTTTCCTATCTATACTATATAAGTAAAAATCTAATTAAGATTACATCCTTTTATATTTCCATTAAGATGTTTTGTTTTGGCCTTTTGTGCTGTCTAACTTTTATCAAATAATACCTTCCTACCTATCTACCTACTTTCCTATCTATACTATATAAGTAAAAATCTAATTAAGATTACATCCTTTTATATTTCCATTAAGATGTTTTGTTTTGGCCTTTTGTGCTGTCTAACTTTTATCAAATAATACCTTCCTACCTATCTACCTACTTTCCTATCTATACTATATAAGTAAAAATCTAATTAAGATTACATCCTTTTATATTTCCATTAAGATGTTTTGTTTTGGCCTTTTGTGCTGTCTAACTTTTATCAAATAATACCTACCTACCTATCTACCTACTTTCCTATCTATACTATATAAGTAAATAAACGCCATTCCTAGTAAGTGAGGGTGGCTGTTAATACTTGTGTATTTTGTGATCGAATTGTTTGTATAGGTCTTTGACATGATTATGACTATACATAAAATCCGCTCCTTTACAGATATACTACATAAATATAAAAGTTAAAAGTTTTATATGTATAATAAGATATACATTATTTGTTTTATTATAATTGTATAGGACCTACTCAAGGCTTTACGAAAATTGATGTTCTTTTTAAAAATATATCAAAGATGAAAGTAAAGGTATAGTACTCCCGTACTCGATGCGAATCTTACTTTAAATCTTGTCTAGCGTTTTACAAACGTCAAATGAACGATTTTGTAAAAAAAAAATTGTACAAAAACATACAAAAATGATAGTTACACGATTTTAACAACCTTCAGTTAGACTATCAACTCTGTGTAAATTGTAGTTTATCAACATGTAAAAATATATCAATTTAACGTTTCTATAATACTTGTGCGTTAGATGTACATTGCAAAATTCTCATATTTTCACAGATCTAAAATGTATGCGTGGCAGAGCTTGGCTCTTTCATAGCAAATATAATAATTCACGCACCTACATTATCATTATATATTCAAGAGAGAGTAGATTGAAGTAGCAACTTCCATCTTTTGTCAAACAAATCTTGATTCTCATTCTCACTGATCCTCTACCCTCTACCCTTCACTTATTCACCCCTTCACATAGGAACTTGTATATATATACTCGTTTACACATTATGTGTTCATACAATGTATGTTTGTAGCCACATTTTAGAGATAAATTATCAATTTTTTTTTATAATAATAATGAAATGTCAAGAAATATATCCCGACAAAACAAACAAAAGTGTTGAATCACATTCGCTAAATTAATTTGTACAAAATAATGTTAAATATTTTAAAGAGTTTGAGTTGTTTTATAGCCCCTTTATCACTTTTGTCCACATGCGAACCATAGAAGGTCACACGTTTCCACTTAGGATAGAAAGATTTGAACCTTTTCCTCCAAACATTTACGTACTCTGCAAAGCAATTTACGAATACATTTATTGTACGAGTATCAACTAAACCAATACTAAATTGTTACATCATTGTTAGATTGGATAACTACTATAATTACATGTACACATTAGACATTTCAATTGGAGAACCATGTATATAATAATGTATCATTATATATAATCTATTCGGAAGAAGTGAGAAACGTCTTCCAACTCTTACGAATTGGCTCTAGGCTGGCTTCAGTGATAATTTTTCTTTGAGTTGTGAAAAAGTGTGTTATTGCCTTTTAAAAGAGATGACAAATGAAAAAGAAATAATATTTTACTTTATAAATCTTGGATTAAAGGAAATTGAATTTGACGAAGATTAATGGTTTATTTAGCAGAATATTTCACGTATTTATTTTCTATATATTATACCAACACCCAATTCACACAATACAAGATATGGAAATCTAATTTTATTGACTATTCACTGTAGGTACATTGATTATAAGGTATTTTAATAATGGACATAGGTACACCATAGAGAAAATAATAATAGTTGCTATTAATTGGAATACACAATTACAGTTCTGTGTACAAATAGCGAGTTATCACAATATTTTTCCACTATTCAAACTGATTTTAAAAAAACCTGTAGACGGTCAATACCATCACGGGATATGCCACACGTAGGATAGCTGGCAGATCAGCTGCTTGTAATACATATGCAAACTGTCCTCTCCGTGCCAACAAAACATTCAGGGTGTGTGTCAAACTTCATCGCTTAATTTGAGATCTAAAATATGTTTATTTTAGCGAACACCTGCTTTTTACAAGACACTCGAAAATTTAAGGAAAAGAGTGGGAGTCCAATTCTTTGCAGAACTTTCTTCAGCTTAAGCCTAAAAAAGATTTTAAAAAAATAATCATGTTTATTGTATATCTTCGTGTCATTGTCCTTAATTCTACGAATCGTGATCTGCCATTTTTGCCTCGCTACACTATTGTTCTCCAACAACCCTTCCAACAGAACGCCGTGGTTCATATTGCTTTCAACACTGTTGTACCAGTGCAGTGGGTTTGATCTACTCACCTCGTAGTGAAATGTTCTATTTATCTTGTCCTTCTTCTCGTATTACGATATGTCCAGACAACTCAAGTATCTACTCGTATACGTTGAAAGCAGATGAATGAATGTCTGTCTTATAATGATAGACAGTGCAACATTGTACGGAATCTAACTAGAAAAGTCCCGATGCAATTAGATTTTGCGCAATATTGCAGTTTTCGATTGAGAATAGAAATGTTAAATTTCAAGTTTAAATTATTTCACTTCTAGTATATTTTATGACAGTAAATTATTTGGTGTAATTCACAATGTGTTGCTGTTGTTGCTCCACTAGGTACTGACAGTGAATTTACATCGAGGTTATCAAAAAAAACAACAACAAAAATTAAATAATAAAAAAGTTGAATAACACATGCGAACATTAACATAAGACACTTAACAATAACAAAGACAACAATATGTCCCTTCATCTGTGTTTGATGTTATCGTTTAAGTACTCTATGTATGATAAATTTTCTAAATTTTCCCATTGGTGCAGGGTCTCTTATTTTATTAGGCAATAATATTATGTTGTATAGTCTGATGGGTCCTGTGAACATGGTATCCCGTTGCATGAGAATAGTTCTCACTTTATAATGTATGATGTACTATCCCTCTTGTATAATGGACAGCATCTTTTCTTTGGACATTATGATGATAATGATGATTTTGGATGATTTTTTTTGACGCCGTTTAATAGTCCCTAGACCGTCTCAAGGGCGCCCGTGAAGAGTTCAGTTTTTAATTTGACAGTTTGACTATCTCTCAATGGCACCGGTAGGCGATTCCACATAACCGGTCCAACAACACCAAAGGCCCTCTCATAGACGTTAGACTTACCGGCTCTATTGAGATGTTTTTAATTTACGCAAACCCTAAGCTTCAATTTTCTGAATAAAGTTTCTCTCGAATATAAAAAAAACATCTTGAGTTATTCTTATTATCACTTTATATCAGCAAAGTACGATTTAAACAAACTCCGGATGGTCTAACACTTTAAATATTTGCACTGCTATACCATTACGATTGCCAACGGACTAAGTGTAAGTAATAATCACGCAAATTGTCCTCTCCATCTTCTTCATTTCCTTGAGCAATTACAGCAATTACAAATACCAAATGATAGTGAGGTCTGCTTTCTTCGTTTCCATTTACCATCTGATTCTATCCAGTACGTTATTCTGAGTGAAATCGCAGTCTCGCATGCCCTGCCATCACCTACGTTTGGGTCGCCCTATTGGCCTCCTATTCGGAACCACGAGCAGATTGTGCTCTCCGTGCCAATAAAAAATAAGACAATCAGGATTGATGGCATGCCCCATCGATAAATCGAAGACAGTGATTGTTTTATACCTTAGATTTTACGAACACTTGCCCTTAAAGCGACACTCGAAAACTTGCAGAAAGGAGTGAGGGACCTATTCTCAACAGGGAAACTCCCCGAGGCAATTCCATTTCCCTGTGTGGATTATTTACTTATGAGATTTACAAGAGCAGTCATGTGCCCTGTTATGTAACAATACATTATACAACATAATATAGTACCTACATAGTTTATATATCTGTAATAGAGAGTGGCACGTATGCATGTATGTATGTAGGAAGGAACATTTCATACTGCAGAATAGTATTGCACTCGCGTTTCATTTTCCATTACAATATATACAGAACTGGAAAACTCCTTTATCCGTTAACCGTTAATTAACGTTTCAATTAACTTATTAGTTATCCCCAAATATTTTAACGGTACCTAACGTTGATTTTTTTTTCAATTATGTCCATTATTTTCCACAAGAGGTCCACCATGTGAGTGTAAAACACCTTACGCAATGATAAATGCCGTTAAAGGCAGGTATTCCTGAAACATTATACGAAAATGTTTCTTTTCAGTTGTGGGATATGCCACCTATTTTGAATATCATTCAGTCTATTCAGGCTACCTTCCTTATGGCAAATACCGTGATTATATAGACAAATATATTTTATCGTCTACAGATTAATGAATAGTGAAGTTAAATTTTTGATTAATGCTGTCCCTATCTCTGATTATTCCAGCGTTTGAATTCTTGGTCTATTTGAACTCCATTTACTTGTCAAGATAACATGTTCCCCAGAGGCTTGTCTCAGTGTGCATTGTAATTCTAACAAAATGATTCTCGTATTCATTCTAACACAATGTATGTATAATGTATATATATTCTATTCCATTTATTCCATTTGAATAAACATTATATTGAAAATATTATTATTAGGTTAATGGTAATAATAATTGGTGGATGGTCTGAGAGATCGTGTGCGTAACAGTGATATACGAAAGGAATATGGAATGAAAGTGGGTGTAATAACAAGGATGAATGTAAATAAGTTAAGATGGTTTGGGCACGTGGAAAGAATGAATGAGGGCAGAATGACTAAGAAGATATATTTGGCTGAGAGGAATGGTGCTCGGAGACGTGGACGTCCTAGGATTAAATGGCAAGATCATTTAAATCAAATCCTTCAGGACGGTCACGTGTTGAGCACATTGAACAGGAGAGCATGCATGAGGAATTGTATGACAGTGACGGAAGCGAAAGATGTATGCAAGGATAGAAGGAAGTGGCGCTCGATCCTTTCTGCCTACCCCGCGAGGGAAGCGGCGTGATGGTAATAATAATAAGGCTGCAATTCTGAGTAGTTTTGCAAACGATACTTAACATGCATGACACAGAAATAGGTGACTGATACAGATTGACAAACTAACACAGAAATTAGTAACACTGACATAGAAAAAGGTTACACTTGGCCCATGTGGCCCTGCGACTTGGAATACCAGGTGAAAACCCTGAGGAATTGAAACCAACACATCAAAAGTACCTTAGCAGCAATGATGATGAGAGGCTGAATGATGTCTCTCTGAGTACAAATTTAAATGAAATTAGTATTGTGGAGAATATTCAAACAAAATCTAGTGTGTTGATAAAATTTAATAATATAATTTAATAATAATGAATAATGAAGAATTTTATTTTATTATCTGTTTGACAAATAAAATTAAAAGTAAAAAGTGCTTAGAATCTTAGATTATAAACTGAAAAATTAAGTTCCTATCATTGATCTAACGTGTTAACATGTGAGATCAATGGTTCCTTCTGAAATGTTATTGAATGAATGAATAATGTGGTACCTGTCTACTACTACTACTACTACTATACCATCACGGCATATCCCACAAGTGGGTACCTGTACTGTACTGTAACTGTACTGCTGGTACCTGTCTATCAAAATTACAAAGGATTTTTTTTTATTTTCGTTATACGTGTACGCTATTTTCATTTGACAATAAATTGTATCACAAATTTAAAAATACTTTCACTTTCAATTTAAAAAGGAATTTCCTACTGTGTAGTTTTTTTTGTAGAAAGTTGCAAGAGATCTTGACTGTTCTTATTGGTGCGGAGAAGACGAATTTGCTTGCTATATGGAGTGTTTTTAACTAACTACCCCATTTGTGGGAAATTTCGGGTTCGATTCCCGGCCAGGGCAAAGTGAAGAATGACCTTTTTCAAACTGTCCTGGGTCTGGTTGTTACATGTATATGTGTGTAGTGCATTATTATATGTGTATCGTCGCGTTAGTACCCATAATACAAGATTCATCTTAATTTGGGACTATCTCGATCTGTGTGAATTGTCTATGTAGGTATGTTATGTTATGTAGTAGGTATAGTAGTGGTAGCTTAGTATTTTTGTGTCTGTCGGCTGGAAAATCATTTCTCAAATATTTTTGTCTGATTTAAAACTAATGAAAGATAGTTATGCAAAGTATTTCTTGATGTTATATTACATATTGAATTTTCAATATATTGCTTTTATACGCTGCTACAGCAAAATTTTCCCTCAATTGTAACGTGTGGATAATTCCAAGTTGTCGCTTATAAATGTTTCGTTATGCCTTAAAATAATAATTATTTTCTCATAATGTTTTACTTAGCGAAGTTATGATTTTTTTCAATTTTAATGAAGAAGTTTTTTTTTGCGATTTTATGGGAGTACTTATTTTATCACTTGAAATGAAACGCGAAAGCAAACGACCGTGTCCTAGGTTGTGATATAAAACTAAAATTTTGAGTTATTGTAATACAAAAAAAAATGTAATATAATAATATTTCTCAAATATCAAATCCTGTTTCAATCATTTATTTCATATTTACAAGGGGTTTAAGGGAAGATGTTCTTTTATCTAGTAATGGTGAAAATGCAGCAATTTGGACATTAAAAATATGTACCTTATTAGATAAATTTATATCCATTGTTTTCGGAGCATTTAGATTACAACTTTTTCCTTCCGAGTGAAGGTCATTCCGTGCCTTACAATGTCATGATGAAATGGATAGTCCTGTAGTGTCTATTTTGTAGCTAAAATACACAATAGTTACGAAAATTGACACTTTGGCGCAACGTCGTCTATATTCGAACGATTGCAACACGAAAACTTAACGCTAAAATGTGTTTGACTCAGGCCTCTGTTCAAAGCAATAATTAGTAATTTCAGAAAGGCCTGATAATCCTCTAAATGCTCTATGGCAGTGGTTCCCAAAGTTGACTGGGCTCAAAACTCCAATCTTGGGACCCACCTTTCAGTTGTCTTAGAGAAAAGAGATCATAAATATTGATTTTGCTCAGATTCTCTATAAACGAGTCATGTAACTACTTAATACTCAGGGCCCACTCAATATTTGCTCACCGGTGGGTCGCGGCCCATAGTTTGAGAAATACTGCTCTATGGTGTTCCTTCACTCTCGTACAGATTGCTCTGCCAATTTGAACAATGTACATATCTAGCATTACAATCGTTATACCATTTATGCAATATACGCCACTTCCATTTTTATCTATTTGGTCTATTTTAAAAAGAACTGATAAACAGTATTATACAAGGAACAATATTAGTAAACTTTGTGTTATTTATACGCCAACATTATTACCCTTATTTTGACCTTTATACTTTATATTCTGTATAATCCTCACCTTTTATAACAAGACTTTATCAGTTTTGTCAAAATACACAACAATGCAGTGCGACATTATGGATACATATATGGAGTAGGTAGGTACGTACCTGAAACTGTGACGAATTAAAGTAGGAAGCGAAATTAAAGCCGTTTATTTTAATAATTTATTTATTTTTTATAATTTAAGATTAGTTAAGTAGTTAGATAATTTTCTTTAATTGTTATTTTTTGTGTTGGAGTAGGATTGACTGGAAGACGTTGCTCAGCAACAAGTCCTCCCTTTGGTCCAAATTATTTTAATTATCGTGTTGTGTGTTTATTGTATATTTATTTTAAATTTGGCCAATAAAGATTTATTTATTTATTTAGTATTGATATGGATATACACATTAAGGGTTGCACCCTCCCTCACCCATGAATGTTACAGGAATGGCAGTTCCTATGTCATCCATACTCTTCAAGCAAATTCTTTCTAAGGAAGGGCTCAAGGTTCGACAAAACCCTTCCTGAAATTAAATACAACCGTTAATGTCCACCGACTCTCTATTTTACAATATGACTTAGAATTAGCTTACAGTTACGATATGGATATAATAATAATTGGAGATAGAGTCTCGGCCTCATGAACAAGGGGTCCGCCGTGGTTCGATCCCAGGTGCCAGCAAACTCCCCTTTCACGCACAAGCTTACTGTGAAAATGTATAACGTTGTATTTGGGTTTATAAAAAACCCAGATAAATCTTCTTTTAAAAAAAACGAAAAATTTAAAAGTAGGTATTGCTGATAGTCAGTCGATGATAGTGTATATGTATAGCTTGTCCACGATGGATATAATATTATATGTAAGTACCTACCTACTAAACTTCAGACTCCTACTACTTGTGAAGGATGCTTATCAATAAGGTTCAGATATCCAAAGCACTACAAATTAAATGTTATTCAACAACAAATAAGATCACTTACGGAATCTGGATCAACCTTAAACTTTATAAGAGTGTTATAAGAGGATTAGATATACCATCTGTAGGTATACATCGCTATTTTCAAAAAGCTTCACAGAATTTACTTCTACATATAAAATGTGGTTTTATTATGAGCATATTATATCATAATCTCGCCACTGCATATCATCACATTATTTTTTATGTATACTGCTTTGTTACTTTGTTATATGTATGATGATGTGCAAGAAGAATAAAATTAATAAATATTCTGCAAATTAAATCTATTGGTCTACAAACAATAAGAAAACTTCTTAGATTTTTCACTGCAGAAAAAAAGCATCTTTTTGAGAACATAATGTGTTTTTGTGTAAAAAGTTGAAAAGTACAATTTTAAACGAAAATGACAGACACTGTCGGATTTTCCCTATTTTTATTAAAACCCAAACATTTTCTCCTTTAATCTTGTGATTTTTTTTAAATAAATTTTCACAGTGCACACACAGATACATTAAAACAATTGAGAGAAGTTCATGTTATCTGAAGTTACACATTAATAAGATTTATTTATATATATCTATATATCCCGTGGAGCACCCGGTAAAGAATTCGTCTCCCACTCTTCTGCGTAAGTTTTCGAGTGTCCTGTAAAAGGCAGGTGTTCGAAAAAAATAAGACATTTTACATCTTAAATTCAGCGTTGAGGTTTGCCACCCATCCTGAATGTCTTGATTTTATACTGGCACAAAGAGGACAGTTTGTATGTTTCTTACATACAGCTGATCTGCTGGCTACCCCACTTGTGGGATATGCCGTGATGGTATAGTAGTATAGTATAGTAGTTTATGGTTTTTCTAATATCTGGCTCAAACCTTAGCTTAAAAATAGAGAATATTAGAAGATCTAGCCTTACTAAGCTTTAATATCTCCATTTTTTAATTACCTCTCATAAAGAAAATTATTGTTGCAGTGTTATGCGTCCACAAATATTCCTAACAAGACTATGTACTTATTCAAGGTCATGCACCACTCATAATAATTTATTTATCAATTATTATTACTCCCATAGACGCTTCACCCTCCTCCCTTTGTAGCAGGAATAGACAACCAGGGCTCATAATAGATTTTCAGAAGAGGTATATCTCAATTTTATTCTCAATCTATTTTGTATTATATAAGTTTTTTGTTGTGTGTTAAAGCTGATACCAATTTAGTTTGTTTTCACTTAGGTACTTATTTAAAAAAAAAATATCATTGATTATTTTCTTATTTCTCTTATTTGAAAATTGCGTAATGTTTTAAAAAGGTTATAATATATATAATGAGTTACAATCCATTGGATTGGTCTGCAGCGAGTTTGAATTTTCTTCTCTATTCCTCCCTATTCCTCAGCCAGTCAATTCAGCTCTACATATAAGCCACAGTTCATGTCCCTCTTCAGTTGGTCTATATACGATCTCTTGGTCAACCTCTGCCATTTGTGCCCTCGGTCTTACCCTCCACGATGGCGATGAGTAGTCCTGGGTGCCTGATGTTGTGGCCAATCCAGTTAGATGTATTGTAAAAGGCAAATGCCTGCGTTGGTTGCATAAATATTTAAGTCAGGCAAGTATAAAAATAATATCAAAATGGAAAAGCTGATGATGTGTAGTGAATCAATTGAAGATTTAACAGACATTATGTAGATAGGTATGTGTGTCTTGAATGGACTGGAAACACTTCATGAATTTTATTTTCCCTTAGAGATTCCATTATTGTAAAGAGTAGGTGATACAAATAGACAATTTGTATCATTACTCAAAATAAAATAGGTACATGTCATGTTTACATAAATAATATTTAATATCTACCTACTTCTGTAGTGAACCAACAATAATAATACAGATGTAAGAATGACAAGTGACAGGAGTACTAAACTTTTGACAAATTGTCACTTGAAATGCTCAGTAAGTAATAAGAAAACTTATTTTGTTAGAAACACTATTTCATACACATTATAGATAATCGATAGATAATAATATGTTGGATACATACACCTAAGTAAGTAGATATTTATAATAATGATGCAAACATCTCTCAACCGCAAAATGTTATGACGTATGTTCAAGAGTGTTTACTTCGTACACAGTTGTATGTATAAAACCTTACAAGGTATGTACAATTATACATACATAGGTACTTTTAGTATTACGACATTAAAATAATTTTGGGAAATGGTTATGCGTAGATACCTATGTATGTAGATAGTGTTCATGTAACTACAGATGTGCGAACAAAGAATCATATATTATACCAAGTTGTAATTTATTTTAAAAAAAAGATATAAGTATCTGGGTTTTGATTTAAACTCAAACACAACCTTATGCACCTTTCACAGTAAGCTAAAAGCTTGTGACGTGAAAGGGGAGTTTGCTGGCACCTGGGATCGAACCACGGACCCCTTGTTCATAAGGCCAAGACTCTATCTCCAATTATTATTATATCCATATCAATACTAAATAAATAAATAAATCTTTATCGGCTAAATTTAAAATAAATTTAAAATAAATATACAATAAATACACATCACGATAATTAAAATAATTTGGACCAAAGGGAGGACTTGTTGCTGAGCAACGTCTACCATTCAACCATAAACTCCAAAACAAAAAATAACAATTAAAGAAAATTATCTAACTACTTAACTAATCTTAAATTATAAAAAATAAATAAATTAATAAAATAAACGGCTTTAATTTAGCTTCCTACTTTAATTCGTCACAGTTTCAGGTACGTACCTACCTACTCAATATTATATAATTCATAATATTATGTATCCATAATGTCGCACTGCTTTGTTGTGTATTTTGCATCAGCCCTAGATTACATAATAATATGATGTTTTACTCTCCATTATTTAGCCTTCTAGTTCTACAGGAAATTATTTAAATATTTGAATACCATTTCGAAATTCTTTTAGTGTTCACTGTAGTTAAATGTAACATTTCGAATGGTATTTAGTTTAATAAGTACGGCGTAGTTAGTATATGTAAGTATCAGTGCTGTGTGTGTTATGTATTTTTACTTACCTTTTTCGCTTGAAGGGTTATATAAAAACAAATGGATCTTACGTGGCTTAGAATATTAACCACCTCTTGAACCATCTATTGCACTAATATACTCGACTTCGTTATTTTCTATAAACAAACTCTTCCTTTAATAGAATATTTATTATTGCTTTACTTTCAACTCTACGATTTTGTTACTCTCATCTAACCAACCCTCATAAAGTGACCGTTAAAAAGATATATTTTATTCATTTTAGTAGAAAAATATGTAAATTTGTTACATTTGAATTATCTACTAGAACTCCATCTGAAATATGTTTACTTTTATGGTTGAACTCTTTCTAAGATGATTCCAGTAAGTATATGGAACTACCAACTCATAAATTGTATCTCAAGTTGTTCAGAGCACCTGCAGATACGTACCTATGTACACCACCTTCATGCTATACTTTCTTCCAAACATTAAGGTTCTCATTAATATAAATGTGAACTAAGTTTTAAAAAAAAATTAGAACGATCTTGACTTCGTTTATGATTCTTCAAATGTGTTATCTTGCAAGTTGTGGGCAAGCAAATTATTTAAATTTCTTATTAAATCAAAAATAAAATTGAAACCTTTTGTAACTTTTGAGTTAGTCCCAAAGTAAGATATTATGTTTCTTGTATCATGGGTACTCATGTAATGATACACATATACACATGCTATTCGCCCTTGAGATGATAAATAGATGTTCCATTAAAAGCGCCATATAAATTTTCTAATGTACATAGATACACATACAATGCACTATACATATATGAATTTAGCGTCCAGGCCCAGGACAATTTGAAAAAGGGCATTTTTCGTTTGCCCTGGCCGCGAATCGAACCCGAAAGCTCGTGACTCAAAGAACGTTACCTTTGTACGACACCGATAGTCATTATAAGTGCCAGCCATCATCAGTATGCCATGGCGATGTCATCGGCTTTAGCCAAATAATTAATATCAAAATCTATTGGGACGTGCTCACGTGGCTACAGATTTGGCACGTCGCCAATCGTAGAATTATTTGGCAACGTAGCCGGCGAAGTCACCATGGTGTCCCGGTGAGGGATGGCACTAAATACGGATGGAAATTTACATTATAATATGTACCTATATAGATTGTCAACATAGCATCACACATTATTTTGGTTAGCTGGAAGATATTGCCTCCAGGCAATAAGCTCGCCAATTGCTCATGATTTTTTTTTTTCTGATCAATAAAGTGTTCTTATTATTATTATTATTAATTGTTTATCCATTTCGTGACGACTTTTATACCTAAATATTAAAATGACAAATTATAATTTTTATATCTATATAATATAATATTATATTTTCTACCTGTAAGTCTGAAAAAGCAACTAGATTGTGATAACTATTGATGCATGGATCTATTAGTTTCCATGTTGATATGATTTTCATAACATATATAGGTTATTTGTATATGCCAAAGTATCTAATATTTTATTGTCTCCCACTGGCATTTCAATGTGTAATGCGCTCACTGAAGCATTTATTTTATCAGTTCGATTATTTTTATATATTATGTACTTCTTTTTAAAAAAACGCATGACCTGTTTCCATTTTTTACATTTGTCACAGTATGTGAATAATGTTCTTCTGCATGGAAAGTCACATGTGGTTGTCATATTTTGACATTTATTCAATTTTCACATCTAACTTAATAGTCTGTAAATGTATTTGTAAGAAATCAAATTTACCGTCTGTCATATTAATATGACATGAGTCTTATTTTTTTTATTATTGTTATAATATTCAATATTTTACAAGTTAACTTCAACACTCAAATAAGACATATTGTTAAACGTTCATATAAAAAATAAAAAACCGTTTTTCATTTGAAGAGACAAATTTAATATCTACATTTTCAGCTGTATGAAATATTTGCTTGAGGATAAATATGTATTACAGTGAACCCGAGTGTAATGAAGTTGGTAAATGTTTTTTTTTTATGTAAGTAAAGTGTAAATATTAACCAGAAAACTGGGTTGACAACAAAATAACAATAATCTTTGCTTAAGTTTCAAAATTAATATTATATTGTACTTACTTTTAGTTAAATAATAGGGGACTTTGCTGGTCCACTTATGGTTTTGTATTATTCTGATCAACATTATTTATAATATGACTGTTTGTATCCCTGTTGAAGATGTAAATAAATAAATCAATAAATTATACCTGAAAATATCATGATTGTGATCTGAATGGAATATATTTTCTAAGATAGATTAGTGTGAATTTCTCCTATACCCTTACAAGAAACAATACGAATATGTATATAGTAAAGAGAGAGAAAATAAATATATTCATAGTATTTTTCTTTCCAGGGACATGGCGATTAGGATGGATGTTGTGCGACATTTGGATATCAATGGATGTGATGTTGTGTACCGCATCCATCTTATCATTGTGTGCCATAAGTGTGGACAGGTACCTGGCCGTTACACAACCTTTGAAATACTCAAGAAAACGTAGATCTAAGAGGCTGGCTCTACTTATGATACTGGCTGTTTGGGCTGTTGCAATGGCTATCACTAGTCCGCCAATGCTAGGATGGTAAGTGAATACACCTTTATTCAATCACATATTATTGTGCCAATATTTCATCTGATTTTATCCAAATAAACTTGGGTCTACTTTGAGTCCATCAAGTAAATAAATTCATTTAGCTATTGAATACTTTGTCCTCTTGGAATTGCATATATCAAAATCTGAGTACCTACTGATATATAATAAAGAAACAAATTAAAATTCTCATTCACAACATACCTACTTGGAGCAAGACAAGAACAACAATAAAATTAGCGAAGAACCAAATCCAAACGGGAATCGAATTTTAACATTTGTAAAATTAGTCAAATCAAATCGGCCGGTGTGGCGTGGAGGTAATGCTCTTGCCTTTGAGTCACGAGGTCCCGGGTTCGATTCCCGGCCAGGGCAAAGTGAAGAATGACCTTTTTCAAATTGTCCTAGGTCTGGGTGTTACATGTATATGTGTGTATCGTCGCGTTAGTACCCATAATACAAGATTAATCTTAGCTTGGGACTAGCTCGATCTGTGTGAATTGTTTATGTATGTTATGTTATGTTATGTTAAATCATTAAGAAAATTAGTCAAACCAAACCCGAAGTGTTTATTAGTTTTTTATTTTATTTTAATTTATGTGTTTGTCCCGTTTTCCCGTAAAAAGCATTTCATATCTTGAATTCAACGATCATGCCCATCCTGGGTGTCCTAATTTTTTGTCGGTACAGAGAAGACAGCTAGTAACCTCACTTATGGGATATGCCGTGATCGCATAATAATAGTAGTAGTAGTTGTTATTCCGATTGTAAAGACAGTCGTCGTGACATTTCGAAGGATTTAAACAGCTGTCTTAAATTTAATAATGTTTAATTTAAGCAAAAACCATTTGTAAATAACTGAATCGTGGGCTGGGTCACAGATTATTCAAAAGAATCTTTCAAAAAACAACAGAAAAGTAAATTACGAAACTGAGAAAAAAATTAAATTATAATCTTCTTTTTGGAACCATTTTCAAAGCGTGACAAGATGTGGGTTTCAAAAGAATTTACTCACGAAAGAATTTTAATCAAGTGTGACATTTGGACATCTAGTTAATACATTTTATTGACAATGTAATGTAAAAGTAATCCTGATAATATTAAATTAGTCTACGGAGAAAATGAAATTGTAAAGGAGTAAGGAATTGTTCATTAGATATATACTGTAATGAATCAGAGAATATAATATACCCAATGTGTCAAGATGTGTTTGAGTGAAAAGATTCCTGATAATATATTAGACTCTCCTCATATATTCTTCCCACTCCATGTTCCACATATATTTACCTCATGACTTGTATTCGATGGTGAAGTAAAAAAAAAGCATCATGAATATTATAACCTTACATTTATATTTCATTGGTGGGAGATATCTACAACGCCATATAGATATATTCCTACATACTTCCTCCATTTCATACAATTCATCATTCACGTACACCTGCTTCTCTTACTCTACACGCAGCCACCCATGAGAATTTCATCCACGGGATCAAACCACGTAGTTCTTGGATGTCCATGCTTTCTCATACCTCATTCATTAAATACATCCTTTTCGTCTACCTTTCATCGTTCATCCGCTCCACATGTCCACACCATCGCAACTTATTTACACGCAGATCTATACACAACACTCCTCACCTCCTCATACATTCCCTCATTCTCCTAATACCTTCATTCCTAATTCTATCACGCAAAGTTTTACCAGTCATTTATCTCATGTCCAAGTTTTGCTTGCATATAATATGAATGTCGATACCAGAATGGTATTGCTCAACAACGTTTTTGCCATGTTCGACACATTTATGATACTTGGTCGAGGTGCACCATTCACTCTAGCAACGGCCACTCGATGACTTTATTGTATCTTCTATCCCTCGCAAACAAACTTCCAATTAAAACTTCTAAACTTTATAATCTTGAAGGATAAACGTGACGTTGAAATACAGATAAATACAGATAAAGAAATATGTACATATAACAAATACATACATTAAACATGATAAAACTAAGCACTTGTAAAGTATAATATTATGAATGGTCACATTGTTTTTGACTTGGTATGTTTACTTGATTTTCTAACAATTATGATGAATGATGTGTATTTGATTGATTATTACATAGTATATGATTGATTACAACTTTTTTCAAGTTTATTTAATTATTTAATCTAGGCTTAATTCGCTCAATTGCTAGTTTATTACAATGACATAAAACAAGAACAATCATTAATGTGTAGATGCTAAATAAATTCAATAATCTATGAAAAAAATTCACATTCAGAGTAAATCAATACGTTGATAGATACGTTTCTTTGAAGATGGTGAAAATTAGTTTAGGTATATTTTTAGCAATATGTAAACGTACATTTATAGTAAATATTATTTGTTATATATCTTATGTTTAGGTATGAAATTGAACGAGGAGAATGCCGCTACAATCAGAATCCAGGATATGTTGTTTTCTCAGCAATGGGGTCATTCTTCATTCCTATGGTGGTGATGCTGTATGTGTATGTGAGAATATCCTGTGTGGTAGCCAGGAGACATCAGCAATTGGCTTCCACAACTATCAAGGGACCCAAGGTTATTATTTAATTTATTTCATTATATATAAAAAATTATTTTTAAGTTTTATACTAAACATAAATACAAATTTTCACAAGAGTGAATACACTCCTAAGAACTTCACAAAAAGAATTCTATTTTTTATTGTGAGTGCGGCACGTATCAGTAGCTTTCAAACTACATCATATATAAGCAGTTTACCCATTATTTGTTTGAATATTTAATGGCACAATGAGAGATTTTATTAAATATCTACATTTCATTTTCAATTACAAAAACAAAATGCCCTTATGTCCTACCCTTTGGCATTAATAATTCATATTATTCATCATTCTTGGCTGACTAGATAATGGATACCTACGAATTATTTTAAATAGGTACCTACTTACTTATTTACTGCTATCTAGCAAAAAAAAAACGATTTTATATACCTACCTAACTACTTAATGTACAAGAACTAACTAAGTTCTATATCCTGCTCTCAAAAACGCTGAGCAAATCAAATAAAAATAACGTCCTTTAGTTTTTCAAATGAAAAACCTTAAAAAAACATATAAGAGTTTGATGCGTTAAATATTCTTAAAAGCTTGCGATGAATGAATAGTTATTTCTTTAAAAAAAATACAAATACGTCGATAAGTTCATTCACAACAAAATACACTTTAATATATGCTTTAGACATATTTATTATTTCAGTTTAATTATCAGTAGGAAAATATATGTCCGATAACTTGAACACTTCACATATAGCACCAACCAAAGAAATAATATCTTATCGCGTATATTTCATCAATTTTTCTCTGTCAGTGTGTAACATAGGTAGGTATATGGTAGCTATTACTTTTTTATTTCTTCATGAATAAATTACTTTTATTTAACCAAAAACACTCGAATATTTGGAATATGTACGTCTATAAAAAATAAGCGGCTTATTTCCTATTAATATTTTATTATTAAAGCTTTTCCACTTTGAACGTCCCTTTTATCACGATCTCTAAAGTACCGATTACATAACTTTGAAGATAATTTTTAGGTAATTTCAAATTATATGTTTAAATATTGCTGTTGATGATATTTTATATAAATAAGAATATTAATTCACTTGACAACTCTTCGCCGGCCACTTGAAGCCAATTTGTTTTATTAATTTTCCAGAGCTTTATAAAATTATTAACTTGTACTTCTTATATTTTAATTGGTAACCTTATTATTAATATAATTATGAATTTCATATTAATAATAATTGTATTGATGCTGTCATCTTTTTCCTATTTCATTTCATCTTTGGTGTTTATATTCAAATTGTAATTTATTTACTCCCCGCCTCTCTAGCGACTTATTAAATATTTTTGTTATGCTGTACCATCTACTACCTACTGAGTTTATGTACCTTATACGAGTACAACAGTAGTACAAATTTAATGTACTGTGAGCAGTTAAGTAGAGTAGCTCCACTCAATATTGATTTTAATCATCACAGTAATGCACTGTTTAGTAAATATAATAAATCACAGTATCCTTCATTTCTATACGGATTATTATTCAATTGAACCAACCCACAATAAAATAGAAGTGAATATACGAATGAGTAACAAAATGTTGAGAAAACCCAATTCGGTTTTAGAAATGTCCTCGGAGGAAATAAGGCATAAATGGCAATTAATATCCTGCTTCAAAAATGTCGAGATCTACGGAAAGATGTGTTTGCTTGTTTCATCTGAGAAGATGGGAATAATGCGAAATCTCAAATATTCAATTTTTTTTCTTGCTTGTCGAAATACTTAGGAAAGTATATTATGACATATTTTATCCAATTGCCTTAAAAATGAATAGATATTCAAAATGTGAAAGTATTCTTTCTGTGTTTCAGAAACGAGGTAGTTAAGAATTTCACATAATTTGTCTCTTTTATATCCCCTTGAGAAAAATTCAGAATGTATAATTTTACCCTTGATTTATTTCTTTCAGAAAAATGTATTTTTATTTTGCCTTTTACTTCCGATTTTGTTCTCTTTTCAACGATGAAAATGTCATAATAACAGCGAGATGTTACAAAACAAGTTATTCAGACTGTCAGTCAACGGAAATTTTGATTAATGATATATTCATGTTCAGCGGTAGCTCTAATTAAATCTGTACCTACTTACCTTAATATAATATTAGTTAGACATACATACACCACTTAGATTCATTTCCAGTATAGCGAAAGCTTTATTATACGAACACAATACATAAATAAATTAGGTACCTATCAGATAAATATAGAATATATACCTACCTTTAATGATTTGTAACTATACACTAACAAATAATTAAGGCTAAATTCGCCTAGCAGACGCAATAAATTGGGATTACTTATGATGCATGCTTGGATTTTTGTTTGAATTTTTAAGGGAAACATTACTTTTGTTAAACACGTAGATAAGGTGTGTTTTTTCTCTGGCGCTAGCATTTTTCATAGCTGTTGACGATAGTGGAATCATTGGTTTGTTTTCCATCCAAACTATATAATACATAAATCAACGCCACTCTTTCAAATTGTTTGACAATCAAACAAACAAGGACAACTTATGACTTCAACAGCGCAGTTATCATATAGAATATTATGTCATTTATTGCAATTTTTCAACCATAAAAAAAAAACAAAATTTAATTTTTTCTCGAATATAAGACAATTCTACTTACTGTGTCATGGAACTGGACAGATAATATATTTAGTGTATGTGGCATACATCATCGTTGAATTGAGAATATTTAAATATACCTATCCTGCGTAATATACCTTCGTAAATACCTTAAACAGGACTCTCAAATAGTTTCAGAAATGTGTACGATATACCATTTCTAACCACCATATAGTAATGAAAGATTTTGCCATGGATCAGCTCGGAAACGTATAAATTTTAGCATATTGATTTTATCAATTTTACGTGATTAGATATAAATCACTTATTTATTTCACTAACGGCAATGATTATATCTTATTAATTATATAATGTCCATGAAAACAAAAAAAAACGTTCATTTTATATGAGATAAATTGAATAAAACACTGTATGTAGTTAACTTCCAAATGACTTTTATTAACTTCGCTTACTAGTATTCGAAGACTCGACTCCATCATCAAGCGATTAGTAAAAAGTGAAATATGATACAGTGAGAAGCAGTATGTATAGGATTTGAACAAAATAATGTTGGGAGAAGCCCGTGTTTATAATTATAATTCTTTGATAAAAAAAACTATCGAAAAGTGTAATAATATCGAAATTCTTGTGAAGTGTGTGAAATGTATT
Organism: Athripsodes cinereus; assembly: GCA_947579605.1. NCBI lineage: Eukaryota > Metazoa > Arthropoda > Insecta > Trichoptera > Leptoceridae > Athripsodes > Athripsodes cinereus. The sequence goes on from OX388309.1 coordinate 16,380,729, forward strand.
AATAATTTACAAATTCCCATACAGATACCGATGATAATATTATATTCATTCATCTTGTACGAAAGGATATTGGGAGTTAATATCTCATTTATTTTCAGTCCTTTCATTTTGACCTTCGGAAATATCTCACGTTACCATTTAGATAACAGTTTGATATTTTGCTCTTTTCTTTAAATAAGTTAAATCATTACATAAGTTGGATAACATAACTGTATAATATGTGTGATGTTATAATACCTATGTAAATGAGTACATACATAAATGTACATTTATTGTTACACTTTGACCCAAGAGAATAGGAAAGGTGTTTTCATAGATAACTAATATATAAATTTTTCTAAAAGGTAACTACCAAAGTTACATAATCAACCTTACAAACAAACTTGGGCTTGACTAAATTACATACTTTTATAAAAATAAACAAAACATTTTTTTTACAAATTCATTCGACTGATGCTTTAAGAAGTATTTTTTTCTATAGATTTTTTGACAAATGTAGCACACTTTTATAGGATAAATGCATTATTTATATTTTTATCTCTTTATATTGTTCGTATTCATATATATTATTTGAAGTGGATCATTGGTTTTTTTTTAATTAATAAATAAATAAACAAATTATGTAAAACTTTCATGGTGTTTTTATCAATGACATTTGACATTTTACTATACAAGTAATATTAGTCCGGAAATGCGTCTACAAATCATTCAGTTGTTTTTATGAAAATCTACGAGATCTACGAGCATCTCACGAGAAACATATTTACTGTACTTATGGTCCATATTGGGCCCTTACTGGGCCCTTATTGGGCTATCAAATGCACAACTCACAGTACCTTCAGAAAGTTAGAAACTCAATTTACATCACAGAATAATATGCGACAAATAGACCATATCCAGCAATTCCAGCATGTACTCTAGACAAAAACACGGTTTGGTGTGGTTTATGGGCTGATAGAATCATCTGTCCATATTTATTCAAAAATGAGGCTGGCCAGAACGTTACTGTCAATGGTGTCCGTTATCACGCCACGATAACGGACTATTTGCTATCTGAAATTGAAGCCTGTAATCTCGAGGACATTTAGTATCAACAAGACACGGCTACTTGCCACACAGCCCGTGAAACCATGCCATTATTACGAGACAAATTTGATGAACAGTTAATTTCACTCTTTGAATTGGTGAATTGGCCGCATTGATCATGTGATACCTTACTTCTTGACTTTTTTTAAGACTATATATTCCAATGTCTCACATTAAGGGTTGCACCTTCCCTCACCCATGGATGTTGCAGGATTTTCAGTTAATTTCAATGTCTATAGAAGTCAGAGATATTGAGATATTGGATAATAATAAATTAATATCATTTGAAATGTTCGGACGCGTCATCGAAAATTGGATCTTCAGAAGAAGTCATTGCAGATTTGAGAGAATATAATCTTTAAAAAAATAAATTTACCCAATTATTTTGCATGACACTAAACATAACTCGATAAAAAAATCTTTTTTTGAAAAATGTAATTCAAAATATATCACCCGTAATAAGAAGATAAAGGAAATAAATATTTAATCGAAATTTTACTTTTTGAATTTTCAGTGTAATCCACACATAAATATTTGAGTCCGTTCGTATGTATGTATGTATGTATGTATGTATGTCCTTAATGGACTCGGAAATTAGGAAAGACCGAAGTAAAATAATACACTCTATACAAGGTCTCATCTTCTGGGCAGGTTTAGTAAATTTTAGTAAATAGCAATATTCACAGTCAAACATTTTTCATTGTATTGAATTAATATCAAAATGGATGTAACAATAAATACAACAATTCTGAAACTAAATATTTAGGGTTTATTTTCGTAATAAAATATCGTGTTTGCTAATGAGAAAAGCTCTTGAATTACGTGAATAAAAATTGCATATTTTTGACATATTGGGCTATTTTCATAATGGAAGACATTATGAAACCATAGAAAACTATACTGTAAAATAATAATAGTTTTACCTATAAAATCCATAAACAATGTTAAATGATTTTCAATGAGTGGGAACCTATTTATTTTCACCTAATATTTTTTACATAAATTATGAAATATTTGATAGTAAAATATTCTGAAATATTGAAGGATGCAGATAATCCATTTTTAAGGTTTTTTGGGAATAAAGAGTAAATACTTAGGTGACAATTTATTCTTGACTTTTTTAATTTCATAGCAAATACCCATTTATGCACTGCAAACCAAAGATACAAATTCGAATGTGGACAATTATAATATTTTAACATTTATGTGCCTACAATTTTTTCACGAAATGGGATGTTTACCCTTTTTTCTTATAGAAATTTGGGATGACAATCTTCGAGTTTTTACACATTTGGAAGAGGTTTTTAGCACTTTTTCCATGTAGGTACCTACCAATATGTGGGATTTCTTAACTTCAAGCTTTTTCATCGGGACGAGGTTCTTAGTACTTTTTTTCCATGTAGGTTCCTACTTATTATTTTTTTACATAAATGTGAACATCTGAGGTGCCAAACTTCAAGATTTGTCAATGGGAAGAGGTTTTTAGCACTTTTTTCGATATAGGTACCTACCTATTTTTTTTACCTGAGTATGGGCATGTGAGGTATCAAACTTCATGATTTTTCATTGGGAAGAGTTTTTCAGCACTTTTTTCGATGTAGGTACCTACCTATTTTTTTTACCTAAATATGGGCATGTGAGGTATCAAACTTCATGATTTTTCATTGGGAAGAGTTTTTCAGCACTTTTTTCGATGTAGGTACCTACCTATTTTTTTTACCTAAATATGGGCATGTGAGGTATCAAACTTCAAGATTTTTCATTAAGAAGAGATTTGCAATGCTTTTTATGATGTAGGTACCTACCTATTTATTGTTACTAAGATATAGGCATGTAGGGAGTCAAAAATTAAGTTTTCTCATTGGGAAGAGCTTTTTACTTCTTTTATCCACGTAAGTGCTTACTCCTTTTTTTTTCAATAAGATTTTGTTGTTTTAACCCATGTATTTGCAAGGTTTTCTATTTAATTAAACCCGAGCGATGCCGGGTTACATACGCTTGTATTAAATACACGCACCAAAGCAAAAAATGCTTTGTCTGTAAGGTTTTGATAAAACTAAAGATATCAAATTGTTGGTGAGTAGGTAGGGTTTTAATATTTTACCAAAGATATCAAAAATTGTGTTTAATTTGTTTTGGGTTAAGATTTGGTATGTGTAATTGAACACATTTAAATTTTTATTTTCTTTGTGAGCTTTCGTTTGACTGAATATATTTATTGAAAAGTGTATTATTTGACTGAATGCCACTATTAAAAAACATTGCGCATTCGTTTTTTTTCTCTCCAGTGACTGCGGATGAAATTGTTAAGATTATTGGATCGCTAAAACATAGTCGAGCTACTGGACAGGATCAGATAACCTCCATTCTTTTGAGAAGGTGTGCCACCCGTCTGTCTAGTCCTCTTGCTCACATGGTCAACTTATGTTTGCTACAGGGAACTTTTCCAAGTCAGTTAAAGCATGCAGTTGTGATACCTGTGTACAAGTCGGGGGACAGGAGGGTGATTGGCAATTATAGGCCAATTTCATTACTAGGCGTTATATCTAAGGTCTTCGAAAAGGCAATAAAAGCAAGGTTGGAGAAGTATCTCATTAAGTTGATTTTTTTTTCTGCTCATCAATTTGGTTTTAGACCTGGACTGAGTACTCAGAATGCCTTGAACTGTTTTACAAACTATTTAACTGAGGCCCTCGATAACAAGGACAAGTGTCTAGTAATATTTCTCGACCTTGCTAAAGCTTTCGATACTGTGTCTCATATCTTATTACTAAAAAAGCTCGAACTTATTGGAATTAGGGGCGTAGCACTGAGTGTATTTGAGACCTACTTGAAAGGTAGAACCCAGTCTACCAGGGTGGGAAAGTATACTAGTGCTTCGCTGAATATGGGATATGGGGTACCACAGGGCAGTACGCTGGGACCAATATTGTTTCTTGTGTACATTAATGATTTGTGTGACCTCAGCGTGGGTGGCTCTGTTGTCTCTTTTGCCGATGACATGGTTCTTATGTTTAGGGATGTGTCTTGGGATGGGGTGTATGAACGAGCTGAAAATGGGATCTCTCAGGTGGGTAAGTGGCTGAGTGGACATCTGCTTACGCTTGATACTGATAAGACAAAGTATATACCGTTCTCCATCTCGGAGGCGGGTAAACCAGCCTTGCCTCTTCCTCTGAGGCTGCACAGGTGTACGCTGGGCCAAATGTGTGACTGACCCTTCATTTCACCATGTGAGACAATGAAATACCTTGGTCTGACGATTGATTCAAATTTGAAATGGAATGTTTACCTGGAGGGTCTTTCGGTTCGCTTAAGAAAGTTAATATATGTTTTTAGAATATTGAGGGATGTCTTGGATGATAATAGGTTGAGATCTGTTTATTTTACGCTTTGTGATTCTATACTGAGCTATGGTGTTGAGTGTTGGGGAAGTGCAGCTGGTGTTCACATGTATCCTGTTGATGTGGCTCAGAAGGCGATTGTGAGGGTTATGAACCGGGCGCCCTATAGGCATCCATCGGATCCACTGTTTAGGAAATATGGTATCTTGGATTCCAGGCAAACGTACATCAAAAATGTTGTTACGCGTTACAGGAGAGCCTGCCCGGGAGAGGCTGCATGGGTGGACCGGCGTGGTACTCGTTCGGCTACAAGAGGTATTATGTTTGTTCCGCCGCGCCAGTGAGAACAACCCTGGGACAGCGCTCAGCAAGGTATCTTGCCCCGAGGCTCTACAACTCTGTTCCCGAGCACATAAGGTTGTTTGGTGGGTGAGATGCTTCAGCCGGGGGCTAAAGATTTGGTTGCTTGACACGGGTATTATTTCTGCATGTTGTGTAATTTCTTTGTGCGATTTCAAGGTGGATTGGTTGTTACGGTACTTTCTTGATGTTTTGTAGCGGCTTGCCTCGATACAGGCACTCGCCTAGTGAGGTTGCTGCGGGTTTTATGACTGCATAGTCCTAATTAACTTGCTTGTTCCGGCGCGCACGTACAGTCACGTTGTCTGTCTTCTATGCATGTTAGATTGGTGTTTTGTTGTTTTTTCGTTTTTGTATAACTTTTGTAATAAATGACAAACTTGTGGGCTTGGTATTATATAGCAAAAGGTTAAATCATGAATGCGGGTTGAGTAGGATGATGATGCATTGTCTTTGCTTTGTGATTATGTATATTATTTCTGTCCATATGTATTTTCAAATGTTTTGTAATGATGATGAATAAATGAATAAATTGATATTACGGTGGTAGGTATGATAAGTTCCGTGGAGCACCCGGGAAAAGAATTGGTCTCCCATTCTTTTTCGACAATTTTCGAGTGTCCTGTAAAAGGCAGACTTGTGAACAAATAGAGGTATATCACATCTTGAATTTGGCTATGAGGGTCTCCACACATCCTGAACGGCATAGTTTTTTGTTGGCACGGAGAGGGCTACTAGTATATTAACCCTATAGTCTGCTAGCTCCTTCACTTGTGGAATATGTCGGATGGTACTGTAATAGTGATAGTAGTAGGGTTTGATTTATCGACCGACGGTTCTTGGTGGAAGTTCATAATAATATTTTTAAACTTGAAACACGGTATATAGTTATTCCACTATTGACTTTATTTATTTTTGCAAAAATTAACAGTGGAATAACTATATATCAGTATTTCCCAAACTATGAGTCGCGACCCACCAGCGGGTCGTGTGGAGCAATGTTTGGAGAAAACAAGCTAAAAGGCGGGTCCCAAGATAGGAAATTTTTCGTAGATGGGTCGGAGCCCAGTCAACTTTGGGAACCACTGCTATATATCGTGTTACATTTTAAAAACTATGGTAGTAGAGATTATGGTTCGATTGAATCAATATCTCAAGTGATTATAAGCACTATGTCACATTTTTCTAGGGACGAAGATAATAATAATAATATAATGTTAATGTTATAATTTTATATACCTACCTTCGTATTATAATCATAGTGACAACCTTGATTCTACCAGACTAAATTTTTACAATAATCTTCGTAGAGAATACAAATAATAAACAAATAATTAAGTCTTTTAAATAATAAAAAATAAATTGGGGAAAAAATATAAGTAGGTAACTAACTAATGAACTGAAGAAACCAGTACACGCCTACTCTATGATACATTGCAAATAACTTTTCCGGATAAATACTTGTATAGAATTTAAAAAGGTAGTTTATAAATCTTTAATAAAAATCTCTAATAAGTTTTTGTTTCCTTACAGAAGTTTTCTCGCTGGACTTGTCTCAGAGCGGAATCAGATATGTCAGAGTCTTTGAACCAACCACAGAGCTCCACACAACCAAATCACGCAGCCCAGCCGAGTGAATCGGGTCAACCAAATAATCCAGGAAGCAAAACAACCAATCAACAACAATCTTATGAAGTAATTCAATCCAGGCAGTGTTGTTATAGTTGTGAAAATATTAAAAAGAAAAATTCGCATCGTTCCGCTAGTTCTATCAATAGAAGTGTAACTAACTTTCAAATTCAATCAGAAGGTGATGATTATAAGTTAAAAAGGAGTGCCACAGTTACTTATAAAACTGGTAAATCATCGAGAGTATCTATTAGATCCAAACAACACTTTATTAACGAACATGATCACCAGAACAACAGAGTCTCATCTCTCAGAAGAGAAACTAAAACAGCTCAAACTTTGAGTATAGTAGTGGGAGGCTTCATAGCCTGTTGGCTACCTTTCTTTATATACTACCTTATTACACCATTTCTCCCGAAGGCATATGTTAACCCAGCATTGATGTCATTCATGACGTGGCTGGGTTGGTTTAACTCTGCTATAAATCCTTTCATCTATGCTTTCTATTCACCGGACTTCAGGATTGCATTCTGGAGACTGACTGTGAAGAGATGTTCTCGCAGCACTCGGAGAGCAGACTTTGCATTCCATCACAAGTAAATATGTATAATCATTTCGATTACGTTAATACAAAGGAATGGATTGTCATGAAATAAAAGTATAGTACTTATTTGGCTACATCACCATGAGATATACCTACTTACCAATCTTCCTATGAACCTACCTTTTTTAGAGAGGGGAAATATATCATAGACACCCAGCAAACTACGTAGAGCCTAACTTCTACCGGTTAAAACCACCCCCTTTTCCTTACCTTTCGATTTAACCACTAACTCTTTTAGTCATTGGTCATTGTCATCTCGTCAATTTGCTTTGTCTTTATGACCACTCCGCGAAATTTTTGATAGCATTCCAGTTGCTATACAAGACTTTTCAAAGACTGCACTTTAAAGATTTTCTCGACTTTTGCCGGCTTCCTTTTCCATTTGCAGCACCGAAATACGGTGTGGTCAGTGTCATCGGTTTCTCCGCAGTATATGCAGTCTTCAGAGCATGGTTTTGCAAGTACAGGTGCACACCATGTAGGCTTAGAAACTGTATGAATTGGAAGCTCAGATTCCCATGTTTTCTTTGTAATCACAGTTTAATTTTTCAAATCAGAGGAAACGTCCATCGACCCTGTGTTGTCACATCCCATATCTTTTTTTATACATGTCATACAAGTCTTGTTTTTATGTATTAACGGCTCTTTTGGGACACGATCAGCTATCAGCGGCCTCCGTAGAGATCATCCTGTATTCGCTTGTGACCCTTAAGGCCATTTTTCAGTGCGTTATTGAAAACTCCTATTGAATGTGTCTATACTGGTGCTCCATAAGAATGGAGGTAAGGGCTCTATTGTTTTTTTTTTACTTTACTTGTTTTTCCATATGTGTTTTCTCCTCGTCAGTCCTCTGTCCCAGAGTGACCCCAAAGTATGTAATCATAACACTGTTAGTTAATCTTGCTGTACTGTTTCCAATAATATATGTATATGTAATAATTATGTTCTTCTAGTTACGTAATTACATAGGTATTGAATTAGTGTACAAAGAAATAGTGTAAGAAAATAAATAGTGTACAAAGATATTTTTATTCAATTGAATCTCCTCTATTTGTTACAAAATCTCGTAAAATGATTAATGTGATATGATGTAGATATTATGCATTTAATAAGTGCAAAGTTCCTTAGGCACTTTTGTTCATAATCAATTAACGAAACATTTGTAGGATATGTTAGAGATAGTGCACTATGTGCATTTTGTCATTATATTGATAACCACGATTTATAAAGCATAAAATAAAATATTAAAAACTTTGTAAATATATTAAGGGGGAAGAAAACGCTCTAAGATGAAAGAAGTACCGTAAAAACATATTTTTATGTAATGTTAATATTTAAATGTGTAAAATACTCCAATATAAATTCTATTTACTTAACTGTTGGTTCCATAAAGATAATAATATACAGCTGAATTCATAAAGATAAACGGCCAGTTACATGAAATAGACTCCCTCTTCCGAAATATCAAAATGTTATTACGTACTATGGTCACTCCTAGAATTTTATTACGCTAAAATTTTAGGAAAGTTTTTCATTTTTATTTATTTATTTATTTTATTCTTCACTGTACATTGTTTACAATAATACAAATTAACATAGAAAATATTATTTATACAATTCAATGTACAGAGGGCGAGTTTATCGCTAAAATGCGATGTCTTCCAACTAACCCCTAAAATTTTTACGGAATCAGCAGAATTTTTTTCTACAATTTAAGCTCGTTAAAGATGTTTTATAAATATTTGTTAAGAGATATTAAACACCCACTGTTTGCTGAAAGAAAGAGGATTATAGATAAGCCTCACTATATGCTAATTAGAGTTCAAACAAATAACATCACTTTTACTTTCCTACTATCTACTTAACAGAAATCCTTTTTATTAAAAATAAAACGAAAAAATTTCAATTACTTATCATTTTGCAAATGTTATCTTTCAATTACCTTCTTATAAATTTGATAAAACGACAGATAAAACCTTTTCTCTAATCTAGATAAGATCTAAAGATAGAAAAAAAGATAAAATCTAATCATTTTACAGAAATGAAATTGCGATAGGGACGAAGGAGAGTTTTAATTCCGCGTATTCAAAGAATATCATTCTCTATGTAGATCGCCGTTACTCATGTCACATGACCTCAAGAGCAACATACCTACTGTGTTTTTATTGCCATCAGCTTCTTTTTGAAGCACTCTCTATTCGCCACCTCTTGCAGGCTAAGAGAGAACTTGTTACAGTATCTGGGACCCGCGACACTCAAGTTTGAATCAAAATAAACATAAAAGTGTATTCAGCGAACATATATAATTGAATAGGTAAAGGGCTTCAAGTGCCAATAAAAATTCGTGTGATATTGAAAAGAAAATTAGCAAATAGGTTTTTGATAAATATTAAAATGAAAACATTATGAATGAAAATCTCATAACTAGTTGTAGACATAGTTTTACCCACTATAATTTTCATCTAGTCATTTCAGCCAAAATCTTAAATGTAAAGATTAAGTAGTACCTATTAGGTATGTATTTAGATAGAATATTATTTAAGTTATTAATTTAACCAGGGGCCGTTTTAGGATATGCTGGGACCCTGGGCGAATAAAATTGTGCACTAGCTCCTCCCTCCCCCCAAATTAAATTGAGTTAGGTAACCATCGCTGCGCTGAGATAAAGCTAAATTAAATAACTGATTCAGTCACTCTTGGTACGGGCTCATGCTCAGTTTGGCAGATATTATGACATAAGTACCTACTATATTCTCAAAATACTAATATAAAATTTAATTAATTAATAAATAAATAAAATTTTCAATGCGCTACAAAGCGCGGTTGTTCAATTTCACCAAATACCTACCCAAAACTAACGAACTCTTTTGTATTTAGGCAAGCATACGGGGCTCTAAACACGAACTCCGCATGCCTTTACGTTAAAAACGGTGAGAATTTTATAACAGTGAGAGAAAATATAAGAATATTATTTTTAAATGGGTTAGTATTGATATCCAGCTAATATTTGGATCTCCCAAATAATTTTAGGATTGTATATAATCGAGTGACAGAAATTCAAATTATAGGTAATAGAAAAAATATAGAAAATACTATCTGACTTCTGACCAACTTTGCCTTCGAAATACCTACTTAAGATTTTATAAATGCAGTTCGTTTTCAAAGTCGCCGACATACTTCACCTTTGCGATAGTACTTGTAAACTATGGTTTTATGTTAGGATATATTAATTTTATAAATAAAAGCAATACATCTTGACAAAAATAAAAAGATGTACAAATACACACTATTTAAAATGATTAAGTAAGTTTAAGAATAAAAATTGAAATAACGTATTCTCTTAGTATTTGCTATCGTTCACTTGAAGTATAATAATTATTATAGTCACTCAGTCAGTATTTTTTGTAGCCCGTTAAATATTTTCACTGGCTTACCTGGTTTGCGGCCTATTTTTTCAACTCGGAAATGAATTACTTGCAGAGATGTGCAAAATACTTTCAAAAAAGTATTTAAATACAAAATACAAATACTTTTGAATTTTTGTATTTGAAATACAAAATACTAAATACTTTTTCAATTCAAATACGTCACATCTCTGATTACTTGTCACTCAATATTATATAATATGTCATCAACTTAGTTTTTTGTCACTTATAGTATTAGAGTCAGTTCATTATTTGTCGACCATTTGTTTTTTCGGTCACTCATTTAAACATTACTCATAATTGTACTTATACCTAAGTAAATTTTTGAATCTGTAAAATACTGATATTTAACAAAAAATGGATATGAAAAGGTACTAGGAATAGGAATCTAATCACTGAAAATATTATGTTATCAATAATAAGAATGCTAACATTCTCTACACCTTTGTTGTATTTTGTTTTTGTATTGAAATAATGATTAAACTCAATTACCAATTATACGAGGGCGGTCCGATAAGTACTTAGCCTACAATAGAAAAAACGAAATTTTTGGAAAAGTGGCAATTTATTTTTCAACATAGTCTTCTTTTAGCTCGATACAGTTAAACCACTGATTCTCCAACTTCTTTAACCTGTCTAAATATACGTTTTCTCAAGGTCTGCAAAGTTGCCTTCCGTGGCGGCAATGCCCTCCTCATTCGACTCAAATTTCTGCCCAGCGAGTGACTTTTTCAAGTTTGGAAACAAAAAGAAGTCGCGCGGAGCCAAATCTAGAGAATACGATGGATAGAGTAGCAGTTCGTAGCCCTATTTGACCAATTTGGCCGTGGCGACAACGGAGGTGTGAGCCGGTGCATTGTCATGGTGGAAGATCACTTTTTCTTCGTCGAATGGTGCCGTTTTTTCTGCAATTCGGCGTCGAATCGACCCAATAATTTGGCATAGTAGAGCCTTGTGATCGTTTTACCCTTCTCCAGGTATGGAGAAATGAAGATCACACCTTGTGAATCCCAGAAAACGGTGACCATCACCTTTCCGGTCGATAAGACAGTCTTCGCCTTCTTTGGAGCACGTTCGCTGGGTAAAATCTACTGTTTCGACTGTTCCTTGGTCTTTGATGTGTACCAGTTTTGTCAATGGCTACGAAACGATGCAGAAACTCTTTCGGATCGCTCTTAAATAGCGTCAAACACTGCTCTGAAGTGGTCTCACGGTTGCGCTTGTTGACTTACGGTGACTATCACCTTTCCGGTCGATAAGACAGTCTTCGCCTTCTTTGGAGCACGTTCGCTGGGTAAAATCTACTGTTTCGACTGTTCCTTGGTCTTTGGTGTGTACCAGTAGATCTAAGTTTTGTCAATGGCTACGAAACGATGCAGAAACTCTTTCGGATCGCTCTTAAATAGCGTCAAACACTGGTCTGAAGTGGTCTCACGGTTGCGCTTGTTGTCTGGAGTGAGAAAACGCGGCACGGTTTGCGCCAACAGCTTTCTCATGTCCGAAATTTCATGAATGGTTTAATCCATGTAGTCTTTTGAGATGCCTATTATCTTAGCTTTCTTACGCACCTTCAACCGGCGGTCTGCCATTAAGATACCGTGGATTTTTGTCACGTTATCTTCCGTGGTAGCCGTTTTCGGGGCACCTGGGCGTGACTCGTCAAAAACCGACGTACGACCATGTCGAAACTCTTAAACCAATTTATGACGATCGTTATCGAAGGAGAAGAGTCACTGTACACAGCATCCAAGCGCTCTTTGATTTCGCTGCGCGATTTCCCTTCCAAAAACAAGAATCGAATCACCGACCGATATTGCTCTTTTTCCATTCTACTAAAATCCGTGGACCCGCTTCCACACGCGGTCAAAACAAAACCATAAGTCCAATTTGGCTGAAATTTTGACAGTGACTGTCCACAAGAATGCACTACACGATGGTATATTTTTCTTGTGATAGTGACATCATCAGGCGGAGAGGCTAAGTACTTATCGGACCGCCCTCGTATTTACCTACTGTAACCTTTTGGAAGCCTCTGTATATTTTTTACCTATCATTATTTATATTGTGGTTTAATTTATCTGGGGTAAAAAAATTGTAAAGGCATAAAAGCCGTTTATTATAAGGCATTGAATGAAATATCAAAAACTTTTCCTGCGCTCTATCTTATCATGTCAATATTAAAATAATAAAATATTCTAACTTGGTTCTCAAGAGAATTGCTACAAGATAATTGAATTATTATATTCAAAAGCTTTCATATTTAATTATTTATGTAGCTTACAAGTTTATGTAGGTATTTAAGTGGAGAATCTTAATTATTTTATAATCTTTTTATAAAATTCATACTAGAGGTAAATCATAATCGATTTATTTTTCACAGGCATTTAACTATGAATACATAAATGCTTTCTGAAAACCTAGTTTAGTCGCAATACAATTAAAAATTCATGTCTATCCTCGGGAAAATCAATTTTAAAAATACAATACTTTATCGACTTAAACCAACTAAGTCAGTCTTGTATTAAATTTTTACAATAAGTTGTATTTTACAATTAGTATTTTATAATTTCAAGATATTATAACTGATCAAACTGTCGTTTGCGTGCAATCTTTCTTCTTTCCACACTGTTAGAATGCAAAAACTCTTGATCCAAAATTTATTAATATTTTTTTGAAAATGTACTTAAACAAACAAACAAAAACAACAACAACATACATAGACATTTCACACAGATCGAGCTAGTCCCAAACTAAGATGAATCTTGTATTATGGGTACTAACGCGACGATACACACATATACAATGCACTAAACACATATACATGTAACACCCAGACCCAGGACAATTCGAAAAAGGTCATTCCTCAATCTGCCCTGGCCGGGAATCGAACCCGGGACCTCGTGACTCAAAGGCAAGAGCGTTACCTCCGCGCCACAAGGCCGACTTGGATTTATTAATTTAACAATTGATTATTATAATGATATAAATGTTAGTATAGTTATGTTAATAGTTTTCAAAACATATCTAGGTTTAAATATTATAGACATAAATAGAAATATGCTCTTTTCCCAGCTTTAATGTTCTTGAATCCATGGGGATTTGCATGCCAATGTCGCAATAATAAACGAAAAACTTAACAAAAATTAATGTATTATTTTTTACTCAATATTGTGTCAATGTTTTGTTATTTACTTTTTTAGTAGGTTTTCAAATGTTGAGATTGCAGCTATTTACCTAACCTTTTGTTAGAATGAGAACACCTTCTGTTTTGAATTTAAACACATTTATTTGAAATAATTTTACACACAATTATTTTGCACAATGAGAATCTGCCCCCCTAGACAAACACGCACTTGTCAATCGACTACAAACGAATTTACGACAATCTACCTACACGTAGCATGTAATTATACGTTATTGTTGCAGTTATTGTCGAAAATTTGTTTGTAGTCGATCGACAAGTGCGGGTTTGTCTACGGGTCCAGATCTGTATTTGGATTGAAAAATTTATTGACGAGCAAAGAAATTATATTTACAATAATTACACCACCTGCCCAATCCTTGTTAGATTATCTATAATTCCTATGGTAATTTATTAATCTTTTAAATAAATGTATTTATTTATTTTATTCTTCACTGTACACTGGTTACAATATTACATAGTAAAATAGTGTCATAAAAATAACAGTTATACAATTCAATGTACAGAGGGCGAGTTTATCGCTAAAATGTGATGTCTTCCAACTAACCGGTATCCCATACACCTGAAAGGAGGTGATAATTATCTAATTAGGTATACAGGCTACAGGGCATTATTTAAAAGGTGACATCTTTTGCTAGAATGTTTGGTAAAACATTGCGGGATAGAGTGAAGAATGAGGATATCAGGAGAATGAGCGGATGCGAGAAGAGTGTTGTGGATAGAATGCGTGTAAATAAGTTACGATGGTTTGGACATGTTTAGCAAATGCAAGATGAAAGAATGACGAAGAGGATGTATTTGTCTGAAAGAGGAGGTGTGAGGAAGCGCGGACAGCCAAGAACCACGTGGCTTGAACACATGGATCAAATCCTAAAGGACGGCTGCGTGTTGAGTAAGAGAAATCGGCGAACATGTATGAGAAACTGGATGAATGTGGAGGAAGCGAAAGAAGTTTGTAAGGATAGATCTATATGGCGTTCTGTTCTCTCTGCCTACCCCTCCTGGGACACGGTGTGAGGGTATAGATAGATAGAGACATCTTTGTTTTGAACACTATGTTATCTTTTAACTCAGTACCTGTTCTCTAGTCCCCCCCCCTGTGCGCTAATTTATTTTTTTGATATGTTACTGATATTGATAATATTTTGTAAGTATATTTGTTTAATTTAGGTACCTATATGATGTGGTTAGATAAAAGAAATAACAATACAGTGAAAATCTTGCCACTGCATAATATGTATTATCGTCCTAGTATTTTATTTATTTATTTATTTATTTATTTATTCAAAACCAGTTACACACTTCAGACAACACATACAAATAAATACAAACAATTATAATCATTACAAGAGACCATGCATTGCCCAATTTAAAAGTGTATACAAATTAACTATTTGATATATTTCATTAGCCCATAAGGTTGTCATGTAATATAAAAAAAGAACAAACAATAATAAAATTATTAGAGATAAAGCATTAATCCTAAAACAAACAGTAATCACCATCAATCAATCCAATACTGGATCAATACACAAACATACAAGAATAATAAAAACATAACAACACATTACAAATCAAATATAAATTTAAAATTATGATAGTCATGTTAACATCAATCGAGCACAGCAAGTAAGGGAAAGGGAAGGGAGGAAACTCATCGTAATGCAGAAGGATAGTCGCATCAAAAAACAATTTTAGATTATTAATCCTGCACATCATCTCGCAATTTGCGCAGTATAGACATCTTGAAGCCATTAGGGCTGAGAGCGAACATGTCAATGTCACAAAATTTATTATTGTAGCTATTCATTATACGGTAGAGAGGATTTCGCAAACCGGCGTTTGTATTAGCTCTACTTAAGTTAAGGGGCCGGTAAGATCTTCTTTCTGAGGGGACACGAAAGTCAATTTTGGTTAATAATTGGGACACACTCAACTCCGAAGTACACACCTTCTGTAGAACGCATGCGTCAATAAGCTCACGCCGCCCCGACAACTCCATCAAACCACCACTGTACCCATCACCATATCTACGTTTGCACATTCTCAAAAATTTGCGTTGAATACGATCTATTGCCGTAATATATTTATCGTACATTGGATTCCAAATGGTCGAGCAATATTCGAGCCGTGTTCGAACAAGAGTAATGTATAATATTGTCATAGAATTGGGATCTTTAAATTCCTTAGTTGCCCTCAAAATGAAGCCCAAAGTCCTATTGCACTGTTCAGTAATCTCATCAATATGCGTATCAAAGTGTAGTTTACTGTCAAAAATAATACCCAAGTCCCTTATTTTGTTCAGTTGTTCCAGATCTATTCCATTTATTGCGTATTTATGTTTTATAATTTTTTTGTTTTTTGTAAAAGTTATAGAATTACACTTTTTAAGATTCAATTCGAGCTTGTTTTCAACACAATATTTGTAAACTCTCCCTAGATCTTCCTCCAATCTTTTTGCATCATCCAAGTTGCGTATTTGCCTGAAAATTTTAAGGTCATCCGCGAAAAGAAGAAACCGAGAGTGCAATATGCATTTACCAATGTCATTTATGAAAATTGTGAACAATAATGGGCCTAGTACTGAGCCCTGAGGCACTCCAGATGTCACGGGAACGCAGTCCGATTCGAAACCATTCATTGTTACAGACATCAGTCTGTTCGTTAGATACGACTTAACCCATCTTAAGAGATCACCATGTATACCATATTTTGAGAGCTTTCTAAGTAAAAGGACGTGATCCACCTTATCGAACGCTTTTTTAAAGTCGGTATAGACTGAATCGACCTGTATCCGACTATCAAGTGCAGTAAATAAGTAATTAGAATACACCAAGAGATTTGAGGCTGTAGACCGGCCCCTCATGAAACCATGCTGCTCCTCCAACAGTTGAGGCCCCAAGAAGTGTGCCATGTGGTCCTTTACAATAGTTTCAAACACCTTTGAAATAGGGGAAAGAATAGATATTGGTCGATAATTGGTCACGTCGTTCTTATTTCCCGATTTATGAATGGGAGTAACACTAGCCATTTTCCAAATTTTAGGAAAACACCCTTCCCTAACGCTCTTATTGAAGATGATACGCAGGGGTTTAGCTATATGTGGTGCACATCTCCTAAGAAACAAAGGAGACAGTCCATCAGGTCCGGTCCCCTTATTGATATCGAGATTAGTGAGCTTGTCATAGACCTCGGAACACAAAATTGTCATACCAGACAACTGGATCGAAGACTCTGCGTCCGTTTCCGTAATCGTATCCGAATTATCAGACGACAAATCATTGAAAACGGACTGAAAAAACGTGCAAAAGAGGTTAGCGATATCTTTGGGGTCATTCGACATGTTGTTATTATAATGCATATTATTGGGATATTTGTCGGAGGACTTCATACTGTTGATAAATGAAAAAAATGGTTTGATATTGGATTTGATTGACTGTTCTACACCGCTTAGATACACCCTACGATCTTCTTTGTGTGCCTGTTTCAACCTTGCCCTAGAGAGTGAAAAAATAGCATAATCACACTGGTTGTGGAATTTTTTCCATAATTTCCAATATTTATTTCTCGTTATAGCTAATGTCACTGTTGTTCTTTTATACCATAATGGAAACTGAGAGGCTTTAGGAACTCGTTTAGGAGTATACTCGTCAATAATGGAAAACAGCACCTCATAAAAAGCATCCACAGCACAGTTTGTGTTTTTCTCGTCAAGTAATTTGCACCAATCAATTTCATTCAATTTAAAATTTATCTGCTCAAAGTTAGCTTTTCGATAATTATACATAGGCTTACAATTGACCTTTAGTCGAGTCTCATTCACAAAGGTTGGAATACTAACTAATAACGAGGGATGATACCCATCTTCAGGTACTAGTGGGAAATCACATTTCTCAACATTACAATCAATATCCGACAGCACCAGATCCAAAACGGAAACATTACAATTGTGTATGAAATTATATTGTTCAATATTTGTGAAACGCATAGTCTCCAAGAGGGCACGTAAGATGGGGCCACGCTGCGGACCTACAATTGTCCGTCCCTCGTTATCTCTACTCCACTTGGCATTAGGAATATTGTAATCACCTATGATACATATATGAACCCCGTCACCCTCTTCCATGAGCATATCAGACAGTTTGTTTAAGTGTAAATCGTAATCACAAAATGGAGTTACTGGGGGAAAGTATACTACCCCCAAAATGAGTTTTTTCTTAAATTTGATAGATTTACTCCCAGTAGTCAGTGTAAGTTCAACAAACAGATTCTCGCCTATTGTCTCCCACCTAGGTTCACGAATACAGTCAAAGACACGTGACACCGCAATCAGTACTCCTCCCCCGTCACGCTTATTTGAAATGCTGAGATCTCTATCCTTGCGAAATACACTATAGTTATCGCAAAAAAGCTCGCCATCAAGAACACTAGCGTTAAGCCACGTTTCTGTGAGAACAACAATATCATAGCCACCGATGAGTATATTTGAACGAAATATACCGGTTTTGCTTCTTAATCCTCTACAATTTTGATAGTAGACTGTAACAGCGCCCAGGAATGATGAGACACCAATCAAACCGCAATTGCAACACAACACGCTCGCTCACACCCACGCTTCGTCTACAAAATGCCAAGCACACAAAACCATCCGCATAACGAGTTAAAGGAAAATGAGAGTTGGAGGATGTTGGGAATAAATTTTTGCTGTGAATAAGAATAATACAAAAGTCTAGATAATACTTTCTAAATCGCTTAAAGATGTGATGACTATAGCTGGCTCGTTGACATCTTTTCGTGCATAGATTCTTGCATTCTTCACCCATGTAAACTTCCAACCAGAGGCTCTCGATTTCAGTCGAGCTTCTCTGAACAGAAGTTTTTTTTTTAGAGTAAGATGTTCTGAGATATAAATTTTTCGATCCCTGTCGGGAATTCCAATATCTTCTGTAAGCAAGCCTCGCTTGACCTTCGCACCTGCTAAAAAAGCATCACGAGTTTTTTGCTGAGAAAATTTGATAATAATGTTTTTAGGTTGGTTTTTAGTGGCAGAACCATGCGAAACCCTGTGGACTGTGACAATATCAGTATGAGTGATTGGAATTCCTATTTTATTGGCTATAGTAGTCACCACGTTCATCAAATTTTCACCTTTATGTTCGGTGACATTTTGTATTTCAACGTTGCAACGTCTTGCTCGCTGTTCCACCTCGTCAGCACGCATCTCCATATCACGTAACTGTTTTTCCATTCCGTCCAATCGAGTTAGGACATTCTGGTGTTCGATTTTGAGTGTATTATAATCATGTATGACGTTCTTAAATTGCTTAGTAACTTGCTCGAATTCATCGACTTTCTTAATACAATTATTCATGGATTCGAAAATCCCACTATATTTCTCATCCATTTTACTAATCATTTCATCGAACTTAGAAGTAATATTTGTCATGAAGTACTCGAGTTTTGTATTTATGTAATCTTGAAACTCCATATTCATCACATTATCCTTAAGTGACAGTGGTGAAAACGGCTTCATGCTACTGTCAGTGAGATTTTTGTCTATGACCACATCAGCAGACAACTTCACAGGTGTCGCCATTTTTAATGTGGTAGGAATGGCGGGAGATGTTGATGTGCGCGGGCTTTCAGTGATAACGATCTTGCTACTAGCTGGAATCGGCATATCATCATGTTTTAATGTATTCTTTTTAATGTATTCTTTATATTGTTTTATAATTATAAAGTGCAGAAAAAAGAAATAAATAATACAATGTGCGAGCTTCTATTTATCGTCTCCATTTTTAAGCCAAAACACTTGATTACAATATCATGGTACCTTATTTACTCAATAATGTTCAAAAGTATGCACAAAATTATGCTGATGTTCCCAAGAAAAGTAGATTAGATGTATGATTATTGAATAAGAATTCTTATTCTGTAAATATAATTATTGTCTCATCTTTATTCTAGTCGTGCTTAGCCAGTTGGTAACTTGAAAGTGTGATATTGTTACCTATTTTGTATTAGTTATGTATATACTATATGTAGGTACTATGAGAATACTCCAATGTGTTTGTAAATATGTTTCCATTATTTGTATTGATGTAATAAAACTATTTACAATAAAAATATGTGATATTAATATTTTTCTCTTCAAAAAATATATGATAAGATGAGAACTGATACTGGACAGTAATAATTTTTGTAACATGTCATTTGATCAGCAAATAATATTCAAAATGACGTGTAGGTGGGATGGGGTAATCCATACTTTTTTGGTATTTTTTTTTAAACCAAACAATATTTAGAGAAAACGAAAGGAGTCTAAATAAACAAACATAAAATCACATAACAAACAGTCAATTTATTAAGGAACTAAATACAAAATTATCAAAAGACAATACAGAATTTAAAATATATAAATTGACATGCATGCTAAAATATTTGTAAACAATTTACAATAAGGTACAAATTAATTGAAGAGCAAGATTAAGATACTATCATTATAAAATCTAAATAAATATAAGTTATGTTATTCACTGAAAACTTGGTCATTCTAATACACAACATAGAGTAAGTCTTCTAATCTGCGTAGCACGGTACATTCCAAGTGTAAAATCAAGAATGCAATATCTGTGAACAGATTAACTCAGAGAATTGTTTGAGGAATTGGTTGTTGACTTGTTTCCCATGAGATTGGCAATGATCTCTTGAATCCTCTGCATTTCTTCCAACTGGGAAGTCAACTGTGTCAATCTCTTCTCTCTTTCCAGAAGAGTCTTTTCCAAACTTTTTATTGTCTACAAAAAGTTAATTAAATTACAACATCTACAAAGAGTAAGTTGTTGATGAGATTTAAACCAAGAACCTGTTAATCACCTCCACAAATATGGACATATAAAAACAATATATAATAAACAATTATCAATTTAACACAAATGACAACATAGTACTATGAATTGATTTATGGAGTGTATCAATACTTCAGATGCTTGTGTCAAGTAATCTATGAAGTACCTATATTATAATGAAACCATGAAAATATTTATTAAAAAAGGCAAGAAGAATACTGAAAGCAATGTAATTCTAATGAATAAGTACCTGCTGTGCTTGATGTAAATCATTCTTAGTGCTAACATTTTGTGCATTGGCTTCTTCTATTTTCTTGTCTCTCTGTTTGACTCTTTCTTCAAATTTAATCAACACGTCTGCCAGTTCACTATTCTTATTTATCTAAAACACAACATCAACACATTGACAGTAGTTTTGACAGCATTATAACACTAAAATTAAAACAGCATAACACTAATTTTCTACTTACTGTACGATGAATGTAATTACCTGTTCTGTAAGTTTAGTTCTGAAATTTTTATTGTTGTTTTCCACTTCTGACAGTTTTTCTTTTATTTCAATTAATTGTGTATCTCTAGTTTCTATCTCAGCCTCCATTTCCTATTTATAAAAAAAACACATGAATCAATATATTTATATAAATGTAATAAAAAATTAGGTACCTTTTTACTTCACTTTGTAGACACAATGAGAAAAATATTAGTATTCTGTGGTGCTTGAGCTGTTCACACCCAGTTTACAATAATTTTTGGCCTAGTATAATTATGTTTCAATAGGACACAGCGTATAATTTAGAAGATTTAAATACATGTATGATATGTCACCTTAATTTAAATACATGTATGATATGTCACCTTAATTTAAATACATGTATGATATGTCACCTTAATTTTCTGTCCATGTTTATGTTTAGCATTAACAATCTGTTGTTCTCTATCAAGTCTCTCAGCTGCCAGTTTACCCTGAAACCTCTTTATACTCTGCTCAGCATCACTCAACTGATCTGACAATCTTGATATATTCTCCTTTAGCCTAAAAACATAACAAGCTAACTATACATATAATCACACACTTAATAAATGTCATCCAGGAAAACAGTATTTTTGATCTCTTTAAAATGTTAAATGTACATAGGTTTTATAAATCCATCAACAATATCCATTTGTTAAATCACAACTGTTGGTTTTGACTGAATACAATATATGTACCTCAGTTTGATAGTATTGTGTTACTTGATAATTATAGTACATTACACCAAACATTTTAATTAAAATTAAATAAGATTTGTTTATTTACTTTTCATTGTGGCATTGTGTCCTGTACATAGTTTCCAGTTGACTCTTGTTGACAGCTTCCAGAAGAGACATGGAATGATTTAATGATGCTACATTTTGTGTTGCACCCTGAAAAAGAATACATAAAGTCCAAAACTGTTTTAACTCAAATATAATGAATATGCTCAGTGATGGAGTTATAGTCAAGGTGGCCTGATTCTGGCAAACAACCATGTGATACCTGTCGCCAGCTATTGGAATGAGAAGATTTATATTTTTTTAATTTTATTTTATTACACCAATAAATAACAAATCTTATACATATTTTCATTGATGCTGCCCAACTAGGTATAACCTGTTCTGGGGCAAACATCTCACAAACATATCAATCATACTGAAACATATACACAATCACAAAAAGCATTCATCTCCTATATTAACACAATCACATTCATAACAAGAAAAACACTGCTGCAAACCATCCATACATGAAACAACACACAAACAAACCATTTCTCCATATAAAACCAGAATAAAAAAATAACACATCCCTCAACCACACACATCACAAATCCCACACCACATACAACACAAGTATATCACCCCACATAAAACATGGAAAGTAATTAAAGTAATTAAATATAATTAATTTACACAGTGGGAAATAATAAATGTTATATAATCGTACCTGTAGTCCGATTGTGCAGGCATTTAATCTTTGCTCCAGACAACATATTTTATACCTATACAGCTCCATAATATTTGAAGTGTTAATATCTTCTATCTGTAATGTGTATACATACATTATTAATACACATTAACACATAAATATTTCAATAAATAATGAAGGAATCAAAATTTTAATGGCATCAGTAGGAACTCTAATGTTCAAAATCACATTTTGTCAAATATATTTTAATTAAAATTTGACTGTAATAATGAACCTAGCATTAATATATTTGTCACATATCTTTTAGAATACTACCAACATTTTATGATGGAATATATTACCTCATAAGCAGTGCTGATCATTTCGCCACTTTGGGCAAATTTTTTTATTTATTTCTTTATTTATTTATTTATTTATTTTTCTTACCAATCACTTTAAGCCTATTACAACCAATTTACATTCACAATAATTATCATATACAAAAAAACAAACAATAGAAAGAAAAACATCAATAAAATATTAAAAAATATTAGTGCACCTAAACTTTAAAGTAATAAAGATTTTACATATTATTTGTACATGAGTCACTGTAAA
The DNA here is from genome assembly GCA_947579605.1 of Athripsodes cinereus. Taxonomy (NCBI): domain Eukaryota; kingdom Metazoa; phylum Arthropoda; class Insecta; order Trichoptera; family Leptoceridae; genus Athripsodes; species Athripsodes cinereus. The sequence goes on from OX388309.1 coordinate 16,403,766, forward strand.
AAAGTCCTTTATGCTGTTAAATGTTTTGAAAAATAAAACAAACATTATTGTACAGGTATACATACTAGCATAAATAATACAAAAATATATATCCATATAGATACCCACATAAATGATTCACCAGTAGGTACACTGGTACATATATGCATAATAATAACTTTGCCCTAACGCACGCTAACATTACAAAACCGCGTAGTTTTTGCATCTCATCATCTCTTAAACTTCATCAAAACTCGAAATAAATTAATATTCATTACTGTTGATTGTCTCTTCAAAACTTTAACAAGTCATCATTTTGTGTTACATTCGCGGGAGCGGTTCTATTGCCAAAACACGTGTTAAAAAAATCATCCCCTTCCGGGAATCACTCTATTGTCTCACAAGTGCCAGCGTGTAGTGATCAGTGTATATCCAGTAGTGTAACAGAGAAGGATAACAACACCGACTACTCGTAACAACACAGCGGGTGAAAGAGACAAAAATACTGTTTTGTCTACCACGATGCCTATCTCAGATCTCCGTAAGAAGAAGCTTCTCTATGTGTCTAACGTTTTCTTTGATGTCAACCAAAGTGGAACGCTCGAAAAGAAATACTTCGAGTCGGCTATCGAGAAAATCTGCACTCTTCGTAGATGGCCCCAGAGTCATCCCAAGAACGTAGAGACGTACGACACCATGACCAAGATATGGGATGGCCTGAGGCAGAGAACTGATGCCAATAAAGATGGAGAGTCCTCTGCAGTGGCAGCAGCGTTACATGAACTTCATGCTTGATCTAGAAGATGCTTCCAACTTAACTAAAAAGCCACGGCGCTCTTGAGATTGTCACGGACCATTAAACAGCGCCGATTACAAATTATCTTTTTATTATTATTATTTGCCATGCTATATAATCTCACCTTATAATCTTACTATGACATCTTATTAGGTGACTCATTAAGTTATTCCTATTTCCCCAATTTGGTATTTATTAATCAATTTTCAAAGAACGTTTTTTTGTGTCAGATTCTGAAAATTCATGATTTCCTTGACATATTTTTTTTACACCCCTTAGATTGGGTGCCGCTCATAAACTAAGTGCCATGGAGAATTTGAAGATTTTTGAAATTGGACTAAAACATTTGAATAAACACATAGTATGTACATGGTTTCACTAAATGGAGCTCTCAGTAGTACAAAGCAAAATGAGTCCAATCCACCCAGAGCATCTCTGCACCAATTTGGTCTCCCGAGTCTATTTCAGTGACATTTCTGACATTTCTCTAATACATGATTATAAGTGATAATATTTGAATACATACATAGACAATTCACACAGATCGAGCTAGTCCCAAACTAAGATGAATCTTGTATTATCGGTACTAACACGATGATACACCTATACAATGCACTACACACATATACATGTAACACCCAGACCCAGGACAATTTGAAAAAGGTCATTCTTCACTTTGCCTTGGCCGGGAATCGAACCCGTGACCTCGTGACTCAAAGGCAAGAGCATTACCTCCGCGCCACACCGGCCGAATAATGAGATATATGTAGATATTTGTACTCACATCATTATTATCTAAAGCCTGGCTGAACTTCTCGATGGTCCTATCCATTATAACCTCCTGGGAAGGGGACATGATTGATAATGTAGAATTAGTAGGAGTGAATGTAGATAGCTCAGATGATAAGTGTTTTATTTTACTGCTAACAATGTCTGTTGTCGTGCTTGGTTCTATTGTACACTCTACGCAGAAAACCTATGGCAAAATTAAACTTTATATTAGAAGAATCAGTTGTTAATCCTAACTTACACTGAGTGACATCACAAAAGATATGTTGGTATTGGCAGATTTCATGAAATAGGTACTTAAAAAAATATTGTATAAATTAATATTATAGCATGATGCAGATAAGTCAATAGCATAGCTAAAAAGAATATCATAACATAGATAGACTGTGGAACATATATTCATATAAAATTGAGTATTTATAGTTATTAAATAATAAATCTCATAAAAATGCATACATTGGTCAGTTTGTCAGCAGGAAACCGAGGGTGTTTGACAATATTTAGAGCTCGCTTTCTATCTTTACCTGATGAACTTAAACAGTAACTCATCACTTTGTGAATCTGAAAACAAATTGAAAAAAAAAAAACATATTTAAAACCTTCATATATTTCTAATAGTATTGGACACACTGCAGGCTCTCTGTATTTTACTCACAGATGTATTACTTAGCATTCTAATAAGAACAGCGTCCCACGGTGAAGTAATCTGTGCAAGATCCAAACAAATCAAACAAGCGGTAAGAACAGATTCTCTTGTTTCAGGTGAATCTAAACTCCCAGCCTGAAAATAATAATAAATTAATCTTTATTGTCATACCTAGACAAAAAATATATTTATATAAAACCATAAACAAAACAGCCATAAGTACTACTTATTGCTAAAACAGCTTTTACAATAAATCCATACTTTACTGAATACTCAAAAATTTTCATAATGAGTCAATTTTTCTTTTTATATGAATAAAATGGTACACATTGTATCTTACTCTTCGTAGCTTTGTATCTTGACAAAATATAATTTCCAGTTATTGGTTTAGTGAACTAGACAATCCCTTAACTTATTTTTAATTTAATATGTACAGTTTTTACAAACCTGTGTTGAATTTTGTAATATCTGATACAGAATATCCTCAAATTGATCTATTCGTACATGCGCTATAACCATGTCTTGTGTTGCCGTGCATTCATACAATGATTGAATCATTTGCAACTGCAAAATAAAACAAACAGAATCCAATGTGGTGTTTTGACGTCTCACATACAATTAACATAATCTAACCTAACCATTATGCTAAATAGTATAAGAAAATTGACAACAAAGAGAAATATTTGCATAAATTCTAGATTTTGTATTTTAGATCTGAAATATGACATTGCAAAAAATAGTTACTGGTAAGGTCTAGATTTTGAGACAAAATGTTCACTTACCCATTGCTGGCCACATGTTATAGAATCAATTATGGTAGGAGCTAATAAAAGAGAAACTTTGGATGATATTACAGACATCACTTCATGAGGTAACATTCCATCTTCTGGAATAAAAAGAAAATGGGATTGATATAAATACAGTAAAGGTCTTCATTTATTTATAAGCAATGAAAATGTTTTACTTACCTTGAAACTGTGATACAATGGCTGCTACTATGCTGTACACAACACCCAGACACAATGTAATGTGACTTGATTTGATGCAAAATTCACACATGGTACCAAAAAATGGCCGTAGGGAATACAATTCTGAAATATTTAAGTATCAAATATGTGTAAATCAATCTGCTCTAATTTTCAAGAAAGAAATAATGTTATAGTTCAAAGACTGTGAAATTCACCTGTCTTCACTAAGGTCAAAAGGAATTTAAGAGTATATTCTAAGCAAACGTTTCCATCAGAATCACTTTTATCGCCACCAGTTTTGGACAGTAAAATAGGAAAATGCTGAAAAAATAAATAATTATGAATCAAGTTAAAATAGACAAATTTAAAATAATCAGATACATATATAAGAAAATAATTAATATTATTGTAACCTTTATAGCCTCCTGTAAGGGACCTTCATACTTATCGTAGCTAACAACATAACTTCTAGTCTGGGTATCAGAACATAGATCTTTCAAAAAAGAAGCACTGTGCCGAAGTTGTGCTACATCACAATTTCTAAAAGAAATAAAAGAAAATTTTCAATATGCAATGCACATGTAATAGAAAAGGAACAATATCAAAATTAAATAACATACAATAGAAAGAGATAAAGTGGGTGTTCATCATCATTATAGATTTAAATAAAATTAACAGTAAACAAGCACCAAATTTATTATTAATTATTTACTCTTGTTGCGACAACATTATTTTGATTCATAATGAATATTGTTTTTATAGCAGATCAGTAATCTGTTTGAAATTAGGTTCCTTCTGCAATGTTGAAGGCCAGCTACCCTTAAATCTCTCATATGGCCTTCCTGGTATCATTTTCAATACAAGTGAATTGAGTGTATAAAAAATTAAACATTATTTAAATCCATAAACAAATTTACTATTATTTTGTTAAATAACTTTTATGAATGAGATCATAATAGAATATAAATTTTGAGTATGATAACAATAAAGATTATGTATAAAAATCTTACTTGATTCCCTGGAAAAAAGCCTGTAGAGTGACAGTAAGGAAATTGTGTACATCATGGCAAGCTGGAGCACACTGCACACCTTGTAGAATTAGAAGTAATCGGCACACCTGAACACCACCACTCTCATCATCCTGAAATCATTTATGACAAGGCACCCTAACTTAGACTTGAATTATGAAATAATAATATTTCAAAAGTACCTATATATGTTGTTAAAAATACCATTTCATACCATAAAGTAAGCATATAACTAAAACAACAATTATCATAAACCTTACTTCATATCATTATACTGGACACTGTAAAGGTGAATAAAACTCAGATAATACTCACATCAAAATAATATTCACACCAAGTACTTGAGATACTCATACTTCATAACACATCCAGACTTTTTAAGATAATTAAGATGGAAAAATAATACATTGTAAATACCTTTAAACTGAGAACTTTCTTAGTCAATTCTCGTGTATCCACAGTTCTCATAAGAACGTAGGTAACTTGGAGGTTCTGATAGCAGAGGTTACACAACACTGTCAAAGCTAAATTGCAAACTTTCTTCTTTTGAACATCACCTTCATCATAATTTAAGACCCACTCAGCTAATTTCTTAAGCAATCCAACCAAATATGATTCTTGCCAGTTTATTTTAATGTGATATGTGAGTTCCTAAATAAATAGAATTTATTTTACATATTCAGCTGACACACTACATAACACAATTTACAAATATTTTACTTCCATTACAAACTTACTTCCATTAGGAGTAAAAGATTTATCTTCTTTTCAAAATTCAATTGATCTATAAGAAGTGGTGCTAAAGTTGGCATATATCTGAAAACAAAACAAAAAATTATCAGACTAAAGAAATATATGTCGCTTGCCTTCTAAAAAAGCGTTACAACTCAAAAAAGTAGATTTTGAGAAAAATCGATTTGAAAATTTTATCAAGAATCAAGCAGTATTTAATCATTTTTGAGAACAATGTTCCATTTTTTTTTCAATTTGTTATATCCCTTTAAGATTAATCTCATAGATTTTCATATTTTCAGACTATGTTTCGACCTCGTACACATTTTTTTTACAAAAAAATATATGTCGTTTTGAGTTATTACACTTTTTTAGAAGGAAATATTTATGTGATAAAAGGCTGTAAAGTGGTAGGTTGTTTAAAAAAACACAAAAAATAATAGTGTAATTACTTTATTTCAAATTATAGAATAATAGAACTGTAGAAATCTGCATAATAAGGTTTTATGTGATTATTTTCAAGTAAAGATTTCAGCTCCTTTTTCTTGTTATCTTATATTTGGATAGCATCCTTTTTGTAGGCAGGTTTTAAGATGTATTGGGAATTGTTGAAGGGTTTTTTCAATAATTCTATTTCCGTAAAATGTTCCCGGCTGTATGATGTCTTATCTCGTAAAAGTGTAGATTTTTTTTGATGAATTTTAAAGCTTTAATTAACTTAAATGTCTGTTATGTTATTAAAATTAAAATAATGAAAAGTGATATCATCCACGAGAGCTTTGAGCGAATATAAATTTTTTGATGTTAATTCGTTTAGTTTATAATAGTTTATATGGATTTCCTCTCTTTTTTGCAGCACGAATTATTTGTGGTTAGTGGTTGGGTACGTAAATGGGACCTGATTAAGAGATCTTTTATCTCCTTCTCAATACACAAACGCATTGAATCTCCCTCGTTTTGCGAGTGTCCTGTTATGAGGAATTTATGTGTAACAGAATTGATGCCAGGAAATTTGTTTAGCGCCAGCAGGTACATGCCAATTGTAAACTTATTTTTCTGCTGCCCGCAACAGTTATCCGAATAAAATATAAAATCCAAGTCCTCCTAATTTCCCTCTTTGACTTTTTTTGTAATATAGTCCAAGACGCATGAACCAATTTCATCAGCTCCTCTATTACCTTGACCCTCATGCCAGAAATAGCAGTTGAACCCGATTTTAGTTCAGAAATTGTAAATTTGTAATTGTTTAGTTTGGATGTGTAGTAAAATACAGAAATATCGCCACGAGGAGTTGGTAACACAGCTTGTAAATCGTAAACTGATACATTGCACTATTTACATGATATATTTTTGTCTTCATTTTTTTTCTTCGTGGTGTAAATCGTATTTAGGTTTCAATTTTTTTTTCTTCCTTCAATCGTTTTCATATCTGTCGCAAAATTCAAAAGTCGCCCCCGTGAGTTGGGAAAACTGTGCATCATGAATATAATTACTGGAAATAACACAAAAAATATTAACCACGGTGTGTAATATTATTTTTTTGGAATTGAAATCATTCACGTTGAAATTTGTAATAAAAGTAGTATTTATTTTTTATAACAATCAATTGTATCTACTTCTAAAAAAGTGTAACTAGTCAAAATGAAACACTATTATACTCTGCACTATTTTAATATTGTTACCGGTAGGTACTGCTAAAAAAGTGTAACAATCAAAAATTAAACAGTTTTTTACTCAGCGTTATTCTTATATAATATTACGGGTCATTCCAAAAAAGCGTATCAATTCAAAATGATACACTTTTTTACACAGCTATACTCTTATATTATCACAGGTCTTTCTAAAAAAGCGTAACAATTCAAAATGATACACTTTTTTACACAGCAATACTCTTATATTATCACAGGTCTTTCTAAAAAAGCGTAACATTTCAAAATGATACACTTTTTTACTCAGCAATACTCTCATTATTATTATAGGTCTTTCTAAAAAAGTGCTACATTTTCAATTATTACACTTTAGCAATTTTTCTTTTTTTACTTTATTGCTGAAAACATTCTAAAAAAGTGTTATAAAGAAAAATGTTACTCTTTTCATTCAAGTATAACAAATATATACGATAACTTAACATTTAAATACAGTAATAACTAAAAATATCACACTTTTCTACAATGAAATAATGAAAATTACTCACCATCTCACTGCTCAATCCAAAATGTTACACTATTGAGGAACGTAACCTCACCAAAATGTATTAATGAAAAAACGTAACTTTTGCTATTTAGTGGCAAATAATTGAAGTATCTTTACGTCCTTTTGATGGATTGTAAAAGCAGGAATTTCAAATATAACGGTATTATTAACTAAAATTTATGGTTTTTCGAGTTGTAACGGTTTTTTAGAAGGCAAGCAATATAATATAACAAAATTTTTAAAATATAGTGAGATATTCCGATTTCTAATTTCACCATTAGTCAGCAGGAATTAAAATATCTTGAACTCAAGTTATTAATAACCTATATTTCTGGACCAATGCATGTCTGGCAGCTGTATCTTTGACAGCTCTTCCTAACACAGCTACCCCTTGCCAGTGGGGTCCTGCCTGATGTGACATCGCTTCTGCAAGACTGGAGTAGAAGGCACTCACCTCCAATCGGCCCGGGTGAAAAGATATGTTTTCTGACAAAGCAATCAACTGAAATCAAACAAAATTTGTAAGAATATCCTACACGAGAATGTTATAGCATTATTATTCCATCTTTAAAATTTACATATCTCAAATATCATTTTTTATTTACGTATAAAAACATTCAAGGATATATTAACAGTTAATGTGCAAAAAATAATAACAATTATTTTTACGATACAGTTTTTATAATATGTATATTATGAACTATCAGTTTTCTGGTAAAATTCAATGATTGCATTAAACATGGTAAATACAAGAGTTCAGTTTGAATGACAATTTGTATTTTTTTTTGTATTTAACTTGACCAGGAGCTAATTTTCAAGATTTATGAAAAATAAATTCATCTATGTGAATAATTTATCCTGGCATACTGCAATCAGTAGTTTGGGAATTGTCACAACAACAACTTGTAATAAATATAATAGGTACTTACATAAGATTCCAATTTAAGTTTATTCAATGCCTTAAATAATATTGAAAATATTTTGTTTACTTATTAAAAAAAATATCAGGATATCAAATTAATAAATTCTATAATAATGTTAAAGGACTTACCCCCAGGCATTTATTCATTGAACCGAGTGATTTTTCACTGTAGGTTGCCATGAATTCTCTGGCAAATGATACAAACTGCTTCATTTGAGTAAACCTCGACTTGTCTTGATTACTAAACTCCATGTTCAAAGAAATTCTGTAATATAAAATATTTGACCTGTTTTCAGAAAAATAATTACTTATAATAAAAAGAAAATTTGTTTAAATTTTATCTCTACCTCAAATCCAAACCTTTTTGTTTCAAGTTTACATAAACGTCACACTGAAACAATGACCTTTAATATAGGATGGATCTCAAAGTGAAAATTGGTAATGCAACCAATATAATTTTATGTCAATTAAATGAGTATTGGTTCATAATAGTACAATCATTTTCCCTCAAGTCTCTCCTTGTAGATGCATTTATAAAAGTATGCTAGTGTTGATTCAGATATTGATAGTCCATATCTTGAAAGTGCATATTTTTAATAATCACCTCTGTTTATAATATTGTTTATATAGGCACATAATTTGATCATTTTATTGAAAACAACAAACAAAACAGATTTAACAATACATATTCTATTTTATAAAAACTTAGATCTAAACATCCTCCTGATAAACAAGTTTCCCGTAAAGGAATAATATCTTGTGTTTCAAACTTGAAGGGCATTCATTATTTTTATTGTATAGTCTTTTTGTGGATTTCAGGTATAAAAGATACTCTATACTTCAGTATTAGTAGGAAACAGCATAAAATTATTACTGTTATTATTAATTTTGTGACATTATATAAAGTGTGTATTGGGCTGCACAAATAATAAACTTACCTATCATGAGCCATGAATATTTGCAAAATTGTGTTGAATTAAATTTTTAGCTTTATTAAAATATAACTCTTTTTATTACTAGCAAATAGATCAAATGGAAACATAAATCGGAAAATTAACAAAATACGAATTCTACAAACCGACAACCGTTGATCAAACGTCAAAACTTGTAAAATTCAAAAATACAGCGATCAAAATAAACGTGACAACCAGTGCTGCCAGCTGAGATTTTGAAAAAGATGTCAGTCGGATTTTAAGAAAGACGTACATAACTCAAACTAAAAAAGTTTGTCGATTTCATAAAGGTAAGGTATGGAATTCAAATACTTCAACTTAGTGGCTCGTGCAAGAGGTCAATTTGCACACTTAAGAAAAAGTGAAAAGCACGTATATTAGGCAAAAAAACTACTACAAAATGGGAGCAACTGCAAATTGGTAAACTTGACATCACTGGGGAGAATGTAATAACCCCTAGATTTTTATTTGTATCACATAATTCCATACGAAATGGTAGTTAAAAATTAATTGTAAAGTTGTATTCACCTCTTGTATTAATTTTTTTTTCATTCCATCACATTTTTTATAGGTAACAATTCAACAATTGTCACTGTGACAACTGCTGTCAAAATATTTGTGACATTGGCTGTGTTGGTGTTTTTTGTAATTTTTGTAGTGTTTTATGAACAAATTGCTAAAATGGGTTTGTTTGGTAAATCTAGTGAGAGAAATCCAAAGGATTTGGTAAATATCAATTAGTGATTTTATGATATAAACGATTTGCACCCGAAGTTTATACCCAGTGTTTATATTAATGATTTTTTTTGTAGGTAAACGAGTGGTCTCATAAGCTGAGGAAGGAAAGCAATCAATTGGACCGACAAATTAGAGGTAGTGACTCAATTTTTATTTACATTTCAGTTCTATTTTTTAATCGCTGATATCATCGGTAGGTGCACAGTATGTAAATATATATTGTGTAAAATGTTGATTATAATGGCAGATAAAGATGTTAAACTTTCAAGGATAGATAATGCAGGGTTATATTTTGTAGAAATAGATCACAATATTATGGTATAACTCTACTTGTTAAATAAATGAGAGTAATATCGAGCATAATATTAAACATTTACAAATATAATTGTAACTAACAAATAAGTATAATATTTTGGTGGAATGGGTTTTTGGGGATTATTAAGAATTACCAAACCACAATTCATCTTTTTAAAAACCTAATTTGCAGCTATTCAGAGGGAAGAAGATAAAATTAAAAGATCTTTGAAAGAGGCTGCCACAAAGAATGATAAACAAGTTTGTACAATATTGGCAAAGGAAATCATAAGGTCCAAAAAAGCAATTGCTAAAATATATACTAGCAAGGCACATATTAACTCAGTTCAATTGCAAATGAAGAATCAACTTGGTAAGAAATTAATATTACAACATCTGTATTAATAACAATATATCTAATCTTTAAAGATCTTTATCTTGAGAGATATCATATAGGTACGTATATACTAACTTAAATTGTCTTTTCAAAGCAAATTTGATTTTTTTAAACATTTTTTTTATTTAATTTTATCACGGCAAGGTAAAATAATATTCAAATTCAATAACAACAAATTTGCTGGAAGAGATAACTCCTACACAATATACACACCAATCGTATACATTCCTATATATGTATATAATACTACAATTTTTATTATTATTACATCTACAATTAATTTTGTTTCACGGTTATCAGCAAAGTGAAGTTATTTATTTATGTTATGTTAATTCGTATTTATTTTACATTAATTTACTTATGTTAATTCTTCATTATGACTGTTTGGTTTCAGCCACATTAAGGGTTGCAGGATCTCTTGCTAAATCTACAGAGGTATGTGAACTATATAAAAAAAATTAAATAATATTTGGGAATTCTCAATGTTGACAAATAGTTATAGTGATAAATGCAAATTTACATTTTGATAACTTTATTTTACAAATATTAAATTTGTGTTTTAGGTAATGCAAGCTATGCAGTCATTAGTGAGACTTCCAGAAGTAGCAAATACAATGAGAGAAATGTCCAAAGAAATGATGAAGGCTGGAATCATAGAGGAAATGTTAGATGAGACTATGGAAGGATTGGAAGATCAGGAAGAGCTGGAAGAAGAAGCGCAAACTGAAGTGGATAAAGTAAAAATCATTACTAACTATTATGAAATATTATGAATGTGAAACATTTTACAGTAATGCTTTATAATTTCATTGTTTTTCTAAAATGATATGTCAAAAAGTTATAGTAGTTAACCTTGTTAGAATTTTCAATCTTAAAATTCATCTGTGTTGCATGTTGATTTTGGGTGTTTGTTTGTTTGGGTGAAAAAAATCTGCATTATAATAATTCTGTGTGAAAATATCCCCAAATACCTTCACAATAAGCTTATCTTGTGGAGATATTGTAGGCTGGTAGTGAAATGCAAACTGTGAATCTCCCAATTTAAGTTTGTGATACTAGGACCATTGTATTAGGAACATCCAAAATTGCCAACCATTTTAAATAATTGTTACAGACAACTAACTGTTGTAACATAAGATAACTTTTATAAATTTATTGTCAAGGTTTTGTGGGAGTTGACGCAGGGTAAGCTGGGAGCAGCTCCCGCACCACCAGAAGGAGAAACCGGAGAGGCATCTACCAGTAGGGAGCCAGAGGGAGAAGAAGAAGACGATCTCACAGAAATGCAGTCCAGACTTCAAGCCCTGCGCTCATAATTTATTATTTGTTTATGATGTTGTTGTAATAATTATTTTAATATTAATTTATGAAATATTAAAGTATTTTAAGGCACCTGCATAATAATACAATACTAACAATAAAATAATATCCGTGGGGAAGAAAATCAAACTGTGTCAATTAGGACCAGTAATTTGGTCAACAAATTGTAATTGACCAATACTGTTTTAGCCCTCATTTTGGTATTTCTAAAGGCATATTTCCCTATGTTGAAAGTGCATTATGTAGTTTTGATAAACCTTCAAATTCCCATACCGAAAAATGATATTTTGTGATATACCTACCTACTGTTATTTTTTTATATAATTTATTATTTTTAAATATCTTCAGATTGTTACATACTTTTTAATTAATTTTATGAATTATCATGCAACTTCTTCCATAAATTTATTACCACTTTTTGTAGTTTAGAAATGAAAAATGAATTGCATACTTTATTTAGGGATTTTACTGTTTAACATGCTGGATTGTGTTTACCTTTATACTGCTTTGTTTAATTAAAATTTGTAGATGAGGCGAATATATTTGTTATATTTGTTAGAAGTAGCTACAACAAAACTTGTACTTTTGAGTATTATTATGTATAGTTATAGTATTTATGTTATATTTGCTTTATTTGCTGTTCTTATAAATATAGACTTGCCTTTAACTCACATATAATGTGTATTTCATTTATATTCGCAACACACCGTTGATGTGAATCAAAAATAACATAGCACACTTATCTTAAAATGTTATAAACATTATTTATAAGATTGATTGCCTTATAAGAAATATTATAATATATGATTAATACAAGTTTAAGATTATATTATATTAATCCAAGTTGTCTTTTTAATGTACATTTTCATACTCATATTTAAAGAAACATTACAGATAATTTAGTTTCAAACTTTAAATGTATATTTCTTATTGGCCACCTGGAAAGCTTTTTTTTGTACTATATTTATCTATGAGTAGACAACAGAAAAAAATCATGGCTCATTCACAGATTATCTGCACACTCTGCCAAGCTTTTGTGATATGCTGAACAATAAGATGTTATACTAGTAATATCATCTTCCCAAAGTTATTTAATTTTTCATAAATGGTTTTTAGGCTCGTAATTTTCCTCCCAAAGGTGCATACTTTTATATTATGTATTTTTCATGCCAGAAGAAGAGCTTGTTTAAATTCCCTCATTGGGGCCCACAAGAGATTTATATTGTTAAATTACTTATATTTGAGCGCTCTCACTTAGAAGTTTGCAAACCATGTTCATCTTCAGTAACCTAAAATCTAGAAACAATCATTAATTGGGTGTAGTACTTTGGTATATACAGAAATTATGCAACCAAACATTTAAAATCTAATTCTTTTCTGTCGGTGCTGAGGATTATGACCACCATTATGTATAAATATAATGTTTCCAATGACCCTGATACTCATCTCTTTGCAGACCCTCATGAAATGTGTCTCTCGTTGGATCCTTCATCTGATCACCCCACCTCATTGATGGGCATCCCCTAGATCTATTGTCTTTCACACTTACGGTTGGCCATCAGCTGGTTTTTGATACAGAAAATCTTCATACGATTCTCTCTCTTGTTACGATTACCTTGACAAAATATTCGTACTATGGTTCTGCTAAGGGACAATTCATAAAATCTAGACCCTTTAAATAAATTATCTTCAATATGCTCATTTTCAGTAATATTTCCTTCAGTGCAATCATCTCCTAAAAGAATTACTGTGGTAATAGTAAAGTATTGCTTTTGTAAAATATCTAATCAAATACTATTTACATATTTTCTTATTAATCTAAGAGCAATAAAATATATATGTATATTTAACTTCTATAGCATATCCCATAAGTGGGTTAGTCAGTGAACTAACTGCATGTAATAAACATACAGATTGTCCTCTCTGCATCAATAGACATTCAGGATGGGTGGCATGCCTCATTGGTGAATTTTGCATGTTAATTATCTTACATATGGGATGTTTTACTAACATCTGCCTTTTACTTTCTGTCTATTTAATCATAAGATTATTAAATGTACTAAGTAAATGTAGTACCTCTGCTCTACATACAGAAAGGCTGAAACAATTAATTTTATATTCTGTAATATATCTCATTTGTAGCAATTGAAAGGCAACTACGGAAAGAAATTTTATTACATGCATAAATATTTAATAACAATATATTATGTATTTAATATTGGTGTACAAAATAGACTACATATTTATATTTTTCATTTTACTTAAAACAATGAGTGATTAATAATACAAATAAAGATTTTTAAATAAGGAATTTGACCTCATTCGTATCCTTTATATGTCATTAAACTACTTGTATCAATCTCTTATGTAATATTTCCTAAAACTGAATAATTAATCCTTATAAGTTTTCCATTTATTTATTTTTTTATTCTGCTGTCTTGCCATTTTCATGCACCATACAAGATGAGAAGCATCGTATTATCTCCTAAAGAAAAATATTTTGTTGGAACGCACAATCTTTCTTCAAATTACATAACCAAATATTAATATCTCTATCTATCTATACCCTCACGCCGTGTCCCAGGAGGGGTAGGCAGAGAGAACAGAACGCCATATAGATCTATCCTTACAAACTTCTTTCGCTTCCTCCACATTCATCCAGTTTCTCATACATGTTCGCCTATTTCTCTTACTCAACACATGGCCGTCTTTTAGGATTTGATCCACGTGCTCAAGCCACGTGGTTCTTAGCCGTCCATGCTTCCTCACACCTCCTCTTTCAGACAAATATATCCTCTTCGTCATTCTTGCATTCGCTCAACATGTCCAAACCATCGTAGCTTATTTACACCCATTCTATCCAGAACACTCTTTTCGCATCCGCTCATTCTCCTGATATCCTCATTCTTCACTCTATCCCGCAATGTTTTACCAACCATTCTTCTTAGTGAATGCATCTCCACGGCATTTATTAATATCATCCACCAAATACAAATATCATAGAGTAAATAACAAAACTTATTTGTTCTTTAATCTATATAAAGTTAATATCGTCCACCAACAGGTACTTGATATAGATAGGTATATTTAGTTCTTTCACCGTGATTTTTATTAATCGCGATCCAGGGTTGAAGAGCTTCCCCTCTCATCGCCACGTTCACTTTATGTTAGCCTGAAAACTGATATTGATAAAAGATACAGGCCTATCCTATCATATTCTTTCCAATCACATTTCCTGTAGAGTATACAAAAAAAAGAAATGTCATTACGATCTATACTTGCACACTTCTTTCGTTTTTTCATCATTAATCTAATTTCTTAACACTTGGCCAAACAGAGCAAAGAACATATCGTCGCTCGGCGTTCAATACAGCGAATGTAACAATTACAAAATTTTATAGGAGGCCGAATAAACTAAATAAAATTACGGCATCACCCAAATGCAAATTCGCGGTTTTGTTCCGTAAGGCATTTTTGGACAATATTTGTGGAATGTTTTGTATACACAATCGCGTATTTTAATATTCTATACCATTATTAAAAAAAAAAAACAATTTCACCTAAATTGTCGAATTCACGGTATTGAACGCCGAGCGACAATAATGCAGGAGAAAATTTATAGGAAAAACAAAGTATTTAATTAAGATAATTTATTTTATATTATTGAAACATTTCATAAACAAACAAGAAAATATAACATCTGTTGATCAAAAAATATTCGATTCACATGAGACATAATTAATATCACTTTATAGTATTATAATATGGTAATTGTAGATGTGTGGAAGTGTTGGTACTATTCTCACATATCAAGGACATTTAGTACAATTAAAATCTTTATTCCACTTTTAAATATGACAGAAATATAGGTAATATAATTTCAATACTAAGAGCATAATTAAATCAAATTTGTTAATATTACACAAACTCAAATTTACCAGCATTTTTACTCACTATATTGTAAAATATAAAAATGCAGTTTTTTTTTATTATGTGACACAAATGACAATATTAGAAAAGTTGCAAACCAAGATAAAGATTACTTTGAAAATAGTGAACATTAATATATTTTGTAGTTTGATTTATATTAAGATTAACATATGCGTAGGGACATTTTTTCATGGCAAAATAACCAGGAATGCAAAAGTAATTAGAAAAATATTATTGTTTAAGTAAGAACAACTCTTAAAATAAAATCTATTACAAAACTAAAAATAAAACAGGTCATTGTGATACATATTATAAAATTATAATAATAAAGATATATATGTATCAAGCAGCGGCGTGCCTTCCATACATGCAAATATGCAACGCATGCCCTACAATAAATGTAAAATCTTAAAAATTGTCTAATATAGTAGTGTAGAATATCATTTCAAGATTATTTATGAATTTCTAACTACTATAGTATTTCATTTTTAAGATTTATTACCTTATTTTAGGGCATGCTTTGCACTTTTGCATGTATGGAAGGCACGCGCCTGGTATCAAGATGGTGTTGTTAACTACTTCACATCTTCCAAATAACGTAAATATATAGCAAATATCTCCACATCTCATGAGCATTGATAAAATCAATCCATTCATCTAATACACGTTACTGAATGTTCAAAAACCATAGTAAAGTGACAAAAACATGTATCACTTCATTCAGCAATTGTATTTGAAAATAAAATAATTAAAGTAAAAACATTTTTGGAATTTATTTTACTATTATTTAATGGGAAATCACATCTCCAACATTAAAATATCGCTTTATACAAAGAAATACTTGCGTATTGAATAAACAGAACCTTTCACCTTAGTCAATGAAAACAAAAACAGAACCTTTCCCCTTAGTCAATGAAAACAAACACAGAACCTTTCCCCTTAGTCAATGAAAACAAACACAGAAACTTTATCTATGCCTAGACACTGACAGTTAACACCAAACATCAAAGGATTATTTAAATTCATTCAAATAATAATTACTATACAAAAAAGCAAACATTTCAATATATACAAAGATTTGTTTTGTGAATTGCCCCAGTCCCAAATTTGTTTAACAATCATTAGCCGTATTTGTATCTCAGTTGATAACAAATGTGAGTTGATAACCAATGATTTTTAAAAAGGTGTTTTGGTATTAAACTAAACACTAATATACCTGGTACTAATACTTCCCTATATATTTTTTCATCAAAATGATTCGTTATCAAGTACACATTATACTCCATACAGATACAGTTCCAGCAAAATTTTGTAATAACTGCTTTCTGTGATGTTAAATGTAAGATACAAAGTAGCAATATTAAGACAATTTAGTTTCTTCGCTTACATTACATAATTTAATACTAAGATTAAATTTGAATAACTATGAATTTGTTTAATATGTATTAGGCTTGTAAATGGATATTAAAGATAAAAATAAAATATGTTAGCATTAAAGGTGTTACACTCACCATTACCAAAGATTATCTTGTATGTGTTATATTAGAATTAACATCTTAAATTTCATAAGTTCTCAATCTAAAGAAGTTCACAAAATAATTTGAAAACAATTTCTCGTGAATGACTCACGGTTTTCTTTAGTGCGATTTATAAATGACAAATTCTCTACAGAAGCTTGTTAATATAACCTCCTTTTCTAACCAACACATTAATGTTTGTATTCAAATTTAAACGGCTAACTATGTTTAGTGTCAACTAGTAAAATACTAAGGATCAAAATTTAGATTTTAAATTCATATAACTATTATTACATAATAAAGTTTTAAATTCAACTTGTTAGAATAATACTTTGTACAAACTATCAAGGCGTTTTTAACAATTGCTCCACACCCTACCTTTACCTGGAAGTATAATGTATTATAAATATCATAGATGGGTGTGTATTGTTTGAGGCAGTGCACGTATATATCATAAATTATTATTTTATCCAATGGCTATTATACGCATTACTATATTATCTTACACAAAAATATTAATTTTAATTATTAAATAAATAAAATGACAGAAAGTAACAGGATAAACTATATAATGCAAAAATTTATCGTAAATTTTTATGAACCCCCTACAAAATTAACAGTTCTAATTCATAAATGTCATTAACATAATCATACGCACTGCGATTATGGAACATAAAATTTTCCCAACAGAATTGCCTAAGAAAATAATTCTGTACCTGAGAGCCATTAGGACTAGTGATGTAACGAATGTGTAATTTTGGATATTCGCGAATGCAAATATTTGTTGCCGACATTCGCGAAATAGCGAATATTGACTTGCTTAAATTTTTACAATATTGCTCAAACAATAAAATTTCTACCCCCCCGACGCTGAATTTTCAAAATGGTATAGGAATTTGAAATATTTCAAAACTCCTCAGTTTTCTTAAAGAATATTTTCTTGCAGTACCTTTTTCTACAATGTACCGGGTTAGTATCCGGTACTTATACCGAATTACCGATACTTTATTATCAAAATAATATTCGCCAAACATTCGCATATTTTTTTGCGAATACTTTGAAATATGCGAATATTCGCGAATACGAATATTCGTTACATCACTAATTAGGACTCAAGTGCATTTTTGACAAAAATGGCAAATTGACAAGAAAAGCGGAAATAACGGAAAGTTGTGAGTCTTAAGTACAGAAATGCTCAGGGTCTATGTAATAAGCTATATATAGTATACAGCTTATCACTAGTAAAATGTTGAGATTTTTTTGATTCAAAAATTGAATTTGAAAATGGCATTTTAGTACTTAAGACTAAATGGCTCTCAGGTAGATATATGAATCAATATAATTTTAATATCACTGAATTATCTACACAACTATTTCAAAATGTTATCACTATGATTATTGCACTTGATATAGTACCATAAATAATGTTGGAAAAGCTCTTAAATTGAGCTCCCAGTATACTCTATGCACTGAATCTTTTCATTCTACCCATCAAGGTAATATAGTGTGTCTTGGGGAAAGCTGATTCTATTTTTTGTATTATTTTGTATCAAAATTCCTCTTTAGTATTCCTTCTTACGGTTGTAAAACAAAAAAAAATCAACTTTTATAAACGGACCAGTGAAACAACATGTTCTCTACACTATGTCATGGGTATTATTAATATCAAAAGTAAGAAAATTCCAAAATATGTACATATTACAGTTACTGATACGAATCCAATTTTTTTATGTTTTTTTTTTTTGTATTTTTGTTCTGTATAAAATGTAAAGAGGAAAAATAAACTAAAAATATTTCTCAAGTAGTTTTTGAACAAAATTTTATATTTGTATACTCTCATTAAGAATGCATATTAAATCAAGTAAAGCATATCTAATATAAATAAATAAAAAAAACATATTTCTTGACTCAAGACCATGTCCTACAACTCTTAATTTGACATTCTACTAGAATGATTACTAAATTAAATAATAATTTTTTTAACAAAAAATTAATAATAAATTTTCAGCACCATTGAAAATAAAACAACAAACGAATCAATAAAATACTAAGAATCTTACTCGGAATATACATATTTTAGTAAATATTTACAAATATATTTATAATGTTTATCAGTAATTATAAGATATTGATTTCTCTATTTGTACAATAAATCACTCATGTTAGGAAATGGTGTTTTTAGAATAATCTAGATAAGGTTAGGTACATTTAGAATACCTATAAATGGTAAATATTATTCTTCAGCAAACAATTCTGTGAATCTTCACAAATATTCTCTATACAATCTTTCACATTATGCAAATTATGTAAGCAAATGACATTAAATTATTATTGAAATTAAAACCTATAAAAATAAACAAATTACAAACTAAGTACAAACACAGTTATTATTATTTATAAGAAATAACTCACAGAATGTCAGCTGATGAGAATAATATAGCCCAGTGACATATTTAGAATTGTATGTAGATGTAGGTTGAATATACTGAAATACCCGCACTACATATTTATAAAAAGTTCACTAACATAAATAAGATCAAAAGGCAGGGGCAGAGGCAGTAAATAGCAGCTACATTAACAGTAGGTATTTAGGTGACAAGTGATTAAAGAGAATAAGTAGTAGTAAAGAGATCAGTGATAGAAACATATCAATTGTTAGCTATTTTAATCACAATACTTTATAATAGAACTATGAGACATCGTCAACCACTCACACGACTCAAATATTCGCAGATTTTATTGGAATTTCAGGTTAAGTTTTATTCTTCATCCGTCTCCCCATCACTTGAAAATTCATGAACCTGTGTTGACAATCTTGGAGGAAATGGACCAGCTGTCTGTTGCCTACAACAGTAATTCATAAAATCAATTAAATTAAAAGATTATATCTATATAAAATTATATATAAAATTTACAATATAATGTATACTGGTTTAAGTATAACAATATTAGGTTCTTTTTGAATAACGACACGTATTTTTATATTTACACAATATATTCAATAAATAATTCCTATTATAATTTGTCGAACACTATTTGTCAAAACACGCAGCCTAACAGTGCAAGTCAAGGTTCTATCAATTAATGAGCGCCGCTCTCCACAGGCGGCCAACCTATATAGACTACATAGTATTGCTACTCACTCATCATAACTACTGTTTTTGAAAACAAGGTTCAAGGTTCACTTAACCTGTACTGTGTATCAAAGTCCAAACACTACACTCTCCCCTCACAACCTTGAAAACCTTACTATTCTACATATTCCAATCTTTATACAATTCCAATGCGAGTGACTGTGTTCTCTACTTATTTCAAGACTCTATACATATAAAACAAAACATTACAAATACACGCAGACATGTTCTTCCTTCCGTCCAGGGCCACCAGATGAAGTCTTCCACCAGCCTAAGTCCTGGGTCTCAGCTGTCCCCGCCAATGGCTTCCAATCTGACCTGAAAAATTCAGAACCGGTGAGAGCTTTGCCTTCAAACAGGGGGAGGGGACCTAAACTCCTACTATTAATCAGAGGGACTGTCATCCCAATGCACAGATCCCACAACTATCCGATCCATATGTCTTTTCCAGAGCTGACCAGTACCTTTGATTCTAATAAGAAAAGTTGTATTGCCTAATACCTTTTCAATTTTACCTAAAACCATCTTTTCACTTCTGAGATCTTTGACAAGTACTGATGTACCCAAATTAAATTCCTTTTTCCTCCCCGAGACAAATTTCGAACCCCTGGAACTATCTTTACAAGTTTCCTTATTTACATACCTTTTCTCATATCTATACCTATTTAAACATTTACATCCATTGTTATTCCGCTTTTTCACTAAATTCTTAACTATATTCTCAATGTCTATATTAAAATTAACCCAGTAAAAATAACTTCTAACAAATGATTTCATTTTCCCAATAACTGAATAATTTTTACACAAATAATTTATCACAATACCTTTAACTGATTCCGGAATAACAATTCTATCTCTGTAGAATAAATAATCCTTGTACACAGTCAAATGTTCCTTCACATTAAACAACTTCGCAATAGATTCATTTAACTGTCTTTTGCACGGCCAATTATTTTTTTCCACATATTTAACAACTTTTTCCAATGTATAATCACTTTTACTTCTCTCTAAAATTAATTTCGAATTAAAACTATTATTTTTATTTACAAAATCTAATTTTTGTTGTTTCACATTACACGCAAGCGATGCGTTCGCACTGAAATTCGAAATATTTTCAATGGGCTTACATGCAACAATTTTGTTTAATTCACTGCCTTCCGTGCTATGTACTTTGTACCCTATATTATACCTACGCATAAAATCTGTACCCAATATTATTTTATTCCCGCTCTCTGTTACAACAAATTTAATATCTTTTTCCATTCCATTATGATTTATTTTACAATGTTTAATACCTAACACATTCAAACTGTGCCCGCTATACGTAGATAAATTAATTTCATCACACTTCTCTATTATATTATTTTCGTTGAATATTTCTTGCAATTTTTGAATAGATATACAGCTAATATTCGCTCCCGAATCTAAAATACATTCAACATTTTTATTCTCAATTCTTACATTTAATTTTATAAAATCGTTTTCGGTGTCTTGCGAATTATAAATACCTTGTATCTTATAACAATTTTCACTCAAATGCCCTTTAGATCTACATTTTCTACAAAAAAATTCTCTATTAAATTTACATTCACTTTTATAGTGATTTCCCTTACAAATAAAACATGAAACATTTTTATTATGCTTATACCTACTCGTATTTACATTTGAATTTAACCTTGAAAATTTTGACGGTCGATTATTTTTCTTATAATCTGTATCTGTACTACTTGAACTACTGAAACTATTATTGTTTCGCCTGGAAATCTGGCTAATTTCTTCAAAATTTTCTTCCTCTTTTTCTATTTTTCTCTCTAGTATGTGCTCATAACTAGAAGCCAAAGCAACTGCTTCGTTCAAAGATACTTTATCTTTATCACATTTTAAAAATAACTGTTGTTTAATCTCTTTATTTCTAATTCCGATTATAAACAAATCTTTTATATTACTTTCTAATCTAGTACCAAATTCACAATTTATACTTAATTCCCTTAATCTTAAAGCAAAATCTTTAACATTTTCCGAATGACCTTGAGTAGCCTTGAAAAAAATTTCACGCGACTCAAATACACTTTTTTCCTCTTGAAAATAACCATTAAATATCTGAATCAACTCTTTATAAGACTGTTTTTCCACAGAAGCTGGAAAACACAGATCAGACAGTAGCTTGAAACTGCCTTGGGACAACGATGTTATGAAGAAAGCACGTTTCTTCACATCAGTCCAACTTTCATCATTCAATAATAAGGCGTTCTCCCACCTTGTCCTGTAAGAAGGCCAACTCATTGTCTTGTGACAAAACGGCTCTAAACTTCTCGAAGTCATTTCGGAAAATACCACAAGCAACAACAACCAAGAATAAAAAATAGACTTAGCTGATGAGAGTCTCCTCCAATCGCCCCGGTCTTCTGGATTTCCTTGCAACTGCAATGGACTCCGCCTGGCTGACTAGCAAGACTCTCCTCTCCTGGCTTCCTGGATCCACCAACTGGCTCCGCCTGGATGCTGGGTGACCCCTGTCTCCCACTGCTGCCTGCACCTTGCCTCAAACTGGCTCCTGAGACTTCCTGTCTCCCTGCTGCTACCTGCAACTTCTCCAACTGGCTCTTGAGACTCCTGTCTCCCTGCTGCTACCTGCAACCTTGCCCAACTGGCTTCTGAGACTCCTGTCTCTTTGCTGCTACCTGCACTGCTGGCTAATCTGGCTTTGGAGACTCCTGCCTCCTTTCTACTCCTGTAGACTGCCTTACAACTCTTTATTTCCGCGTACCGCCGACAAAACTTTCGGCGCGCAAAAAAAGACTATTGTTGTATGTTTACGACAATTTTGAACTACCGAACTGCGCCACGTATTGTATACTGGTTTAAGTATAACAATATTAGGTTCTTTTTGAATAACGACACGTATTTTTATATTTACACAATATATTCAATAAATAATTCCTATTATAATTTGTCGAACACTATTTGTCAAAACACGCAGCCTAACAGTGCAAGTCAAGGTTCTATCAATTAATGAGCGCCGCTCTCCACAGGCGGCCAACCTATATAGACTACATAGTATTGCTACTCACTCATCATAACTACTGTTTTTGAAAACAAGGTTCAAGGTTCACTTAACCTGTACTGTGTATCAAAGTCCAAACACTACACAATATATATTTAATACGAGATTTAAAAAATCCCCTTGAACATAAAGAGACAGAGTGAAACATTTTGTCAAATAAATAAGCACATTTTACATATTAAACTCAAAGATGAACTTTGCTATCCATTCTGAACAACTTATTTTTTTGTTGGTACGGAAGAGACAGCTTGTGTGTTTATAACATGCAGCTAGTTTGCTGACTACCCCATTTGTGGGACATGCCATGATGATAAAGTAATAGAAATATCCAGTCAAGTGAGAGTAAATGGCTAACAGTGTGTCAAAGACGTGAACTTCATATTTTATCTCTTGTTCATAAAATACTCTATTCAACGTCTTTTCCTTACTATTTGAAAGAAAAATTCGAGTATCTAGCGAACCATGGTCTACCACTACGTTCCAACAACGAGCGTCTTCTGGCAATTCCTACACATAACACCAATTTCTTTTCTCAATCATTCTCAGTATGTGGTGCTCGTTGCTGGAATAATCTCCCTTCTTCTCATAGAATATCTCAATCTTTTAATGGGTTTAAATACGCCGTCAAGAAGTATTTATTGTCTTCTAACTCAGCATCCGTCCCCTAACCTCTTCCCGATCCCTTTGGAGTGTTAGGTGTGTGAATTGTAGTTTTTTTCATTTTTTTTTTCAAACTAATTTGTGTGGCTATTTTTTATAATGTTTGTGTTTTTGTTATTATTATTTCTATTTCTGTTTAGTGTTAATGTGACGTGGTTAGATGGAAGAAATCACTATATAGTGATAATCTCGCCACTGCACATCACATTTTTTTTTCTTGTGTATACTGCTTTATTTTATTTGTTATATGAATGATGATGTGCAAGAAGAATAAAATAAATAAATAAATTCAAATTGTAATAATATGATTTTATAACATACGCAATTCTCCTATAATGATTGAGCCACTCCTCCAACATCTGAGCCACAAGCAGGGGTCTGTGTCTGGTTCTCTGTCTGGCCACCAAGACTCCTCCTTCAGTGCTGCAGGTCATCATCCACTGCTGCAGTATAGTCTCTTCGTGACCCAGCTACCCAATATAAATTATAATTATTTATATACTGACAAATTTCTTTGTCTGTGTTTATAGACTTGCAGTCACATATTTTTTTTTTTTTAAAAGATATATCTAGGTTTTGTTATAAACCCAAATACAACTTTATACACCTTCCACAGTAAGCTAAAAGCTTGTGTTGTGAAAGGGGAGTTTGCCGGCACCTGGGATCGAACCTCGGACCCCTTGTTCAAGAGGCTGAAACTCTACCTCCAGGCTACCGACGAACTCTAGTTATCGGATATGTATCCTACATTTCAAACTGCATGCTGGAGTCATCTTCAGAAATTTGTTCTGTCAAAACAGAAGCGCAGACAATGTAAGAGGACAGAAGATGTAGAAATCCCTGAAGATGGTCACAGTTGTAAACTTACAAACATAGAAGAAGAAAAATTTGAAGAATCACGGTGAAAACCTTAAAACTTATTTACTCCTATCAGACTATATATTTGGTTTTGTGTACATACTAAGACAATTGCAGACATTAAATAAATCTTTCACTGTGAATGTGACTGGCTGGATACTGAAACCACTCTGGTAGATGTGAAATGAATTGATCGGTACCACAAATCACATCTCATACTCCTTTCTTTAGGAATGAAATAAATAAAACAATGTTTTATTCTACTTTTTCTTCTTAAAATACCATGTCAGGTCCCTTTTATTTATTCTACTATTTTTCTTGTTAGGACATTGTTAATCGATGTTGGTCAATGTAGATTGACAATGTTTTAACAAAATGAAAGACGTCTCTCAAGAATAAATGGAATAGTAGAATAAAACATTTGTTATCTTTTATTTCATTATGGGATTCTACTACCTAAACACGGACACAGTGAATTAATCCTTTCTTTATATGTAGCACCCATTCCATTTTGGACAGTTTGATGTTTTTGCAACTAACAAAGTCAAAAGTAGGATGAAAATTTATTTACCTCTTCACAAGTGAGAAAATGTACTGGAAGGAGTTTCCCTTCAGAGTCAGTGAGGGGAAGGAATATCTCATCTTGACCATCATCTTCCTCTTCTTCTTCTTCTTCTCTGCCATTCTCAGACCTAATTATAAAACAGTATACAGACAAGAATTATATCAAGCCACACAATAAATGAGACAAATATACAAGAAAAGTATGCAGATAACATTACATATAAATAATTACCTGCAGATGTATCCTGCAGTGTTCCCTGTGTGCGAGTAAGGTTCTACAGGTACAAGGGCTGAGAAATGCCCCCTAGTGTAACCGAGGCATATTGGAGACTTGGAACAAAATGTGTGCTCCCACATCAGGGGTAAATATACTCCTGAAAACAAATCGCAACATATACTTTTGAGTCTTGATAAGTAAAACAAAAGAAATATATTCTAACTATGTTGGTTATATAATTTGTGCATATTGCTAAGTAAAATGCAATAAATAATACACAGTGAAATTAAAATATAAATAAGTATACACATTCTCTTAGCCACCTGTAATCATTACTCGTCTTCAAATATAGGAAAATTAAATGCAGGCATTATTAAAACAATATTTAGGTGTTATAAACAAAAAAAAATTAGTAAACAACTAAAAAGTTTTTGATATGCAAACCTTGAAAACAGGCATATCCAAGGGCTTCTCCCCTAAAGGAATTGACAATATCCACAGCATAGACCAATATAGGCCTCCTGACAACATGAGCCAGAGCCCAGACATGCAGGTGGGCAAGGGATCGTCCAGGCTGTGCGGCTGCGTGTAAAGCTCTAGCCCAGTCTGTTTCTAACTGTCTTTCATCAGGAACGTATCCTATTCTAGTTGCTTCTAGTATCTCATGAGACCGCCAACGGGAATAGAAACTAAAAAAAATATTCGAAATAGACACCACTTATAAATAAAGGTGAAATTTTTTAGAGAATATTTTAGAATGAAGTTTAATAGCGGAACTTACGCTCTGCCAGCATGGTGTAATGTATCAGCCAAAGCTCTCCTCAAAGTGTTATCCCTATCAAACACACCCCATGTTGCTTGGAGAACTGCATCCAATAGACAATCACCAGCCGATCTGTTCCACAGGGCAAACAACCGAGAGCCTAGAAAAAGAATCAAAATATTTCAATTATTTAGAAATTTATTCATTTCTTTTAATAGACATCACAGCTTTGACAATGAATAAAACAATAATTCAGTTAAATATTTCAATTATTTAGAAATTTATTCATTTCTTTTAATAGACATCACAGCTTTGACAATGAATAAAACAATAATTCAGTTAAATATTTCAATTATTTAGAAATTTATTCATTTCTTTTAATAGACATCACAGCTTTGACAATGAATAAAACAATAATTCAGTTAAATATTTCAATTATTTAGAAATTTATTCATTTCTTTTAATAGACATCACAGCTTTGACAATGAATAAAACAATAATTCAGTTAAATATTTCAATTATTTAGAAATTTATTCATTTCTTTTAATAGACATCACAGCTTTGACAATGAATAAAACAATAATTCAGTTAAATATTTACATCGCCAATTAAAGTATCTAAACTCTGAACAATTTAATAACACAATATTAATAAAATAATTATTGAAAGAGGAAGCGAAGGAAAGGAGAAGTTAATACAACTTAGTTCAACGCACAATGCTATTTTGATAAACTCGCCCATTGCACGAAATTGTGTTCAGTAGTAATGATGTCATGTTTTTTTTTCTATTTTAAATCTACTATTTTTGTGCATTTTTTTTTAAGTGGCGGCAGAATTGCCATCCACACTTCTCAGCATTATACAACCAGATAAGTCTTCATATGATCAGTCATGGTTACACAAAAACTTAACAGTCTAATGCCGAGAAAAATTCACTTACTCAGATATACTAATATCAATATCAATTCACTACTAGGATAGGACACTTACGCCTGTATTCACCAAGAAAACTGAGCGAACGATCAGCTGAGCAAACAATCAGCTTAATACCTCCCTCAGCATTCCTCAACGTAGATAGGTATTCACCAACGAAAATTTACAATGCTTAGCTGAGTCGAATTTGATCGTGTGTATCCATGGATACAATGTAAATATTATGAAATGAAACTGACATTTATTTATGGAAACAGCCATTAAAGTAACTAAAAAGTATATTTTTGATAATTATACAAATAAAAATAATTTTTAACCATTTAAAAAATATATGGATCATTTAAAAAATTATGTATATTTTTTAAATATTTATAAATGCCTTTATTTATACAAAATCAAGACTTGAACTTAAACAAATATTACTTTGATAGCAGTCGATTTGACAGCTAGCATTTCATAGAATCATGCATTGTTATCAAAGTAGTTTGCCGGTGAGGTTAAAATTAAAAAGAAATTATAAACAAGGATAGAAAAATAGCTTGTGGGATATGCCGTGATGGTATAGTATAGTATAGTATAGAAAAATAGCTGAAATACTCCGTATGTAACTAAAACACACAATAATTCACCATCAAGAAATAATTTTAATTCCTTGCAATATTGAACTATTACACTATCCGTAGTATTTTATAACATAGATATGTACAATATGAAAAATTATAAATAAAAATCTTGTTATTATTTTTGTATTTATTTATATTTATTTATAAAAGGCATAAGCTGTTTATACGATAAATAAATAAAAAATATTCATGTTGTTTCGTAAGTACTCTGTAACATGTTTAGTCGAAAGTAGAACTATTATAATTATTATTATTGGACAACATTAAAGTGTCTTTAATGTGCCAAAGCATCTCAATGATACTGTACAATTCATCAATTCTAGGACATTACATCCACATCATATAGAATCTCGGATACACAACAGCATCCATGTCAGAAGAGTTGAATTAAATTAAACGTTTTGGATACAATATGTATCCACGTCAATAATATAAAACAGAATACAATATTTAATAGTAATTAGTAAATTATAAGGTTTTTAGATCCTTTATGAATGTCTTAATTTCTGCAGCTTGCCTACGCTAGCGAGGCAATCCATTCCAGAAGTTGGGTCCCGCCACACAAAAGGCTCTATCCCCATAATTAGTTAAAATTCTCCTCTATTTCTTGATATTTCAACCTGCACAATTCAGCAATATAAACTGGGACATTCTCACACTTTGGACTATAGTCTCCACTGGTAGCCAATGAAGTTCCTTTAAAAGTGGAGTCATACGTGTACACCTTTGTACTCCAAAGATAACACGTGCAGCGGACTACAAAACTAATTGCAGCCTATCGATCTGACAAGCAGGTAATCCCACTAAAATACTGTTACAATATCCTAGTCTGGATATTACCAGAGCCACAATTAGTGACTTCTTAGAGTCTAATGTGAGACACCTTTTTATCATCCCAATTTGCCGCAGCTGAAAGAAACAAGCACTGACAAGAGAACTAATGTGCTTCTCAAAAATTAGCGAGTTGTCTTTTATGGTTCCCAGAAGTTTGACCTACGTTGACGGTGCCTTTTATGTGTGATAAGAAAGTGGGACTGCGATTGAAAGGATTGTTGTATTGCATTGAACTATTTGTGATTTTTTTGTAGATGTTTAATGGCCTTGTGCCGTATATGTAATTATAAATAAATAAATAAATAAATTAATTAAATAATTTATTTATAAATATACATATATATAAATTAATACATGCCGCCTACAAAAATATATTCAATAAATTGTAAATAAAACGCCAACAATACGAAACAAGTATGACGGACATTATAGAATAATTTTGACAGATCGACGCTGAGCAAAAGTTAATCCACCTCAATTGGCCGATCAAATTTGAGGGAAATTTTCACTCAAATCACGCTGAGGGAGCCTAAAATATTTTGGTGAATACCAATTTTGACGTTGATCGTAATTTGAGCTGATCGAACGCTCAGTTTTTCTTGGTGAATACGGGCGTTATTCTAGGACATAACATCCAATAATATAAAAATAAATGTATCCACATCAGAAGTAACATTTTACATACATACACAATCAAGATAAAAAAAACAAGCTGATACTAATTTTAATAACACTAAGTATAGTTGACTAATTTAAAACAGTCCCCCCCCCCATTCCGAGTAACTCTGCAATAATCAAGTTATCATTTCACACTATGTAATGGTATTAAATAAATAGTATAATGTTAAAAAGGGTTGTACAAACTATCAGAAAATATAAATAAGAAAAAAAGGTTCTCTTTTGCTTGGTCAATATTAAGATAATATACAATTTATTTTGTACTAACCTAATCTGACAGTAAGTTCTAAGCTCCAATTGATGACAGCAGCATCCCCTTCAAGTTGCTGCTGTGCATCCCTGTCTAGGAGCTCATCAAACAACTGATCCTGGATATTCTGGGGTAGCTCCTCTACATCTGTAAAAACAGTCATGTCAATATAATGAAGTACAATTGATATAGGTCTCTCGCACTTTTATCTGTTATCCAGTGTCCTATATGTGCAACATACATAATCAATTCTGCATTAGTTCATTTCAGTAATGGTCCCAGTAGAAAATAATATATGTATTTTCAATACAATAAACTTACCAGCTGGAAGACAAAATGTAGTGATGTCATATAAATATCTGCACGGAAACCCTTTCTTGTGTCGAATTATAGAAGCCACATGACGTCTAATCGCACTGGCTAAATCAGGAGCAACAAAAGATGGAGCTCGCTTAATTCCTGAGCCTCCGCCAGAAATACGGGAAAGTAACGAAGAGAGAATATCTTCCCTTTTGAATCTGGAATATAAAAATACATCAAAACATTTACAACATCTTTCAAATATCCTGCAACAGACAAATATAGATAAACATATTTACATATACCTATGTTTCTAAAACATAATGTATAAAACTTAAATATCTTCATTCAGCAATTATGTAACGCATATTAAATGTCTATTTCTTATACCAAAGAGAAACCATGGGATGTGTTTGTTCAGTACTATTATTATAATCTATTTATTCTGTGTGGTTGTTATATGCAATATTACGTCTGGCTATTAACGACTTTATACCTAGTTCACCGGCTACCCCACTTGTGAAAGACACCTTGAGGATATGTATAGGCAGACAAAGAGTGCTTACCTAATAGCAAGATGAATAAGAGTATATCCAGCATCAAATGCTGAAGTCCTATTGAGGAGACTAACTTCTGATGCAGTCAACTGGCGCTTGGGGTCCCCACCAGTAGCTAAATACT
Organism: Athripsodes cinereus; assembly: GCA_947579605.1. Lineage (NCBI taxonomy): Eukaryota > Metazoa > Arthropoda > Insecta > Trichoptera > Leptoceridae > Athripsodes > Athripsodes cinereus. Next base: position 16,434,527 of record OX388309.1, read on the forward strand.
TTTCTACAGGTACTATGTCACCATCTACAACACCTAAACAAGCCTGCAGCCAAGCCCAATCAGTTTGTCTATGTCTTTTTATTCTCCTATTATTTGTGGCTTCCATTTCGTGCACAGGACTTTTAGGACCACAAATATCATTAATACCTGAAAAATAAAATAGCTTAAAATGTAAAAGTTTATGAACAAAGAATGTAATTTAAATATATTATACAAAGATATACTAGATCGGTAATTCAAAGAAAAAATCGGTCATGCGGCCGATCAAATTTTGCATCCAGTTTTAAACTGACATTGGTTGTAAGACAATACATTGCTAATGCTTGAACGACATCTATGTCTATGATATTATAGTGAAATGTTGTGATGAATTAATGAAAATTATTTTGTGTAAAACAGTTACTAACCAAATGGTGACCGTGATGAATGTTTAGAATTATTTTTGGTATCTGTAGCAGTGTCATAAGATATAATGTGGTCCCTTTCTTGTGAGGATGTCCTCTGTGGACTAGTAACTTGCACAGCACTTCGTTGTGTTGCACACATAGCACACTTTATAGACTTCGGCCAATTCTCAAATGTACACATCTGAAATTTAGATGAACAATATATATTATTATATATATATATATACATATCTCAAATTACTAAACAAAGGGTAAATAGTCAAAAATAAAATTGAATAATATACATATAAAAGGCTGAGGTTTTCATAGTTCAAGTCTTGATAATTCAATAAGTTTTTAATCAACAAATTTCACGGAGTTCTGATTTTACTTCATGTTAAGAGCATACCTGACAAGTCCACTTCTTAGAATTTGTGCAATGACTGGTGTCTGATATACTTGGAAAATCAACATCCTTTGAAACACTTAGGAAAGACATTGGTTCTTGGATGCTTTCAATGCTGCTGTGTTTACCTAACAACAAAAAATAATTATTAAAACTAACTGAGTGGTGGAAGAAGAAATATCACAATGCATTTTCATTAATATAATTTTATAATTCAGGCACAGTACTCAATAGCTGCAAGTTTGCATGAATATCAATAAAGTTTCTGTTAGTCATCTGATAAATAGGATATTCTAATATATAATATATATGTCGAACGTTTGATGAATGTACATGAGCACTGAAAGTTTGCTATTTCTAACTATTATGTCATTGTTTTTGTATATGTTTTTTTTTTAAGTGTGCATATTCTTATGTGTATTAATATTATAGTTGAAATCTGACCCTCCGCACAAGCATTTGGTCGCTTATGGAAGGAGCATTTTACTATGTGCAATATTATTTTGTTATTGTAATATCAATGTATACTGTGTATTTATAAATAAAATATAAAAAAAAAATAGTTATAAAATATAATTGTACAGAAGGAGTATGTTAATGTATGTGGTAATGTACAAACCTTCAGAATGTCTGCTAATGTTAGTGGTTGAAGGGGAATTAGTTTCTGAGGGTTTGTGGGAGACGACATTTTCTCTAGCTGCAGCACCACACACAGAGGATGTCTCCTCTGCTTCATGTAACCTAAAGATGTCTTCATTCATTAATGGCTTGGGGCAGCGGCACATGGTACACTGAAAATTAACAAGTCACTTTACTTTTCAACATATCATTTTTTTTTTTTAAATATGAATCTATATTGGAAATAAACAAAACACTCCAGACACTCACCGTAAGCAATATGCTTTTGTCTTGAAGGTTAAGTAGGTCAATAATAGAAAATATCGAATCTGAGAACTTTCAATGTCTGAGACCTACCATCGGGCCACGGATCACCTCCATTAGATTGTTATTAATAACAACAATAGTGCCCGGAGCTAATTTATTTCAAAATGAATATTTTGTGTAAAAACATCGCAGAGACATATTTCAGGAGTCCTAATGCCTGAACACCTAAACCATATAGAATAGGTCCACTCTACCCAGAGTCCCCTTATCTTGTAATTAACAATTATATAAATTGATCAAAAGACTGACAATATAGAGAAAATATGAGGCTGTAAATTTTAATATTATAAACACTAACCTTTAATGAGAGAGGGAAATTCTCATATGTGCAATATTCACAGTTCCACTTTTTGTTGGATTCACTGGAAGCTAAAGACACAGGGGGTGAAGTGGCACTAGTTGATGTCATAATGGCTTCCGTACTCTGGAATGTAAAAAAGTTAGATTGGCACATATGTTAATGCAACCCATAGAACTAATAACATCTTGCAACATACAAAAAAAATAAACAACCAACTAGTCTTATACTATACTGTTATGTTTTTGAAAAATGCTTTACATATGCTCAAGTAAACAAACGTATATGTGAAATATTATGTATAATAAAAGAACAGGAATATAAATGTCGAGAATATTTTTTGTTTGTTTAACTGGATTTGGACAGAATGTACATATGAGAATAGCGGAATCGGTAAAATTCTTCATAAACACTGAAAATGATCTTTGAAGCTAGCCTAAAAATAATCCATAAGCATCCAGATGCTTTTCTCACTTCTTCCAATTAAATTTTACACGATGTTACATCGTGGAAACATGGATCTCCAACCAGAATATCTTTTTTTAAGTGAATATTCTAAGCATTTATTTATTTATTCAAATTCAAAACACACAACAGATGACAACTATTTATTTATACCTATATCTAATATATAAAATAATCGTGTCACGGTGTTTATTATCATACTCCTCCGAAACGGCTGGACCGATTTCGATGAAATTTTGTGTGCTTATCGGGTAGGTCTGAGAATTGGGCAACATCTATATTTCATACAAATAAAGGTCAACATTAATTTTTGATTGACAAATAACTTCCTAACTAAATTGATAGACATCCGAATAGTAGAATCAGGGACAAGGTTAATTATATTCAAGATATTGTCGTACTATAAAAACTTAATCATTTTCTAATTCCCTGTGATTATGAGTATTTAAGAGATGTATTACCACTCAAAAAACAACAATAGATTGCCAACAAATTTGGCACTACTATCAAAGATTACCCATTCTTACCAATACGCAATAAAATGAAAGTGTGTGTGTGTGTCTGTGCCAAATACATAAGTGTTGTCAGGGAAATCTTCAATAACACAACATACCTAACATTCAACAATTGTTATATAATCCAATGTATCTCCACAGCATAAACAATGCACTATTTGTGTAAATACAGTTTGGACAGTAGAATTGTCAATCGGATAATTCTACAAGTATATACGTCTAAAATAATACCATACTAAGAATATAATATATCAAAATAGTAATAACAAAAATGCTTAGATGCTTGTTATTATCTACTTTAATTTATTTGTAAAAGTTAGACAGAAATTAGAATATGCAAAAGAGGGTATTCAATAATGATAAAGTTGATAAGATTGATTAATAACCTTTTTATTACACACACAGTACAGGGCCTGTAGTCAAATCACATTTTAGCGTTACATTTTTGTTTCGTTTTCCTTTGAATATAGACGATATTGCGAGAAAGTGTCAATTTCCGTAGCTAAAATACTCAATAAAATACAAACAAAATGAAAAAGTAATGCTAAAATGTGTTTTGACTACGGACCCAGATCTGTACAAATCATTCATGTCAGATTTAATGAAAATACTTGATTGATCTACATTGAGAATTTGAATATGGATGAGGATGTAGGCAGATGGTTTTTGCTGTACTGAATACAATACTTTGTACATATATAATAAAACACAATATAATATAACATGGTGACCTTGCAATACAAACACAAAACATATACAAAAAGTTATATATACCTGTAGGTATATAATATTATATAATGTTGTACATTTAAATACTATGTAGATAAATGACAGATAATTTCATCACTTAATTGGATTGTTAATTTGCAATTGAGGAGATAATCATGTTCAAATCAATACCCAAAAATAGTAAACATGATAGTGCAAATATATTGAAGTTGGGTTCATCAAACATTAAATTTGTTATTTTGTTATCTTAGAACATTACCAATCTAGTCTTATAAAGATGAAAGAGGCATTATACAAACTAAATTCAACATGGAAAAATATGTTCTTTTTGCTAAAGCTTATGAAATTTACTATTTTTGCACAAGATGGTAGATATATAAACATGTATTTATTCAGTATTTTTGATGTAAGATGTAAAGATCTCATCAGATTTTATGGGTTTGTGAATATATTCTAGGCTGTTTTGTTCATCTACACGTTTTCAGTAGAACTAAATGATAATAATTAATCAAAGAATTTACACAAAAAGAACTTTGTACAATAAATATTATGAAGCAAGTTAACACTATAGTGTTATTGGTATACAGTATTCACAAGATTAAACATTGAATTGTAATTGGCACTAAATTGAGATTTAAGAATACCTTTGAATTCAGTTGAAGTGGAAATTGGGATCCTAAAATAACTTCAAGATTCCTGGTAAAGACAAATGTGCACAGTATATTCAGACATACTATTTATACATTGACATTGAATTTGTTTGTGTTGTGGTTTTAAATTAAAAAAATTAAATTCTGTAATTTTATTTTTAAATTTTAATATCTTTTATATAATTTCTATTACATTGTCTTTTAATATCATTGAGATTTGAGTGTGTTTGTGTTGTGTTTTCAATTTTATTGTTGTGGAAATTGTTTATGTATATGTATCATGTAATAAGGGCTTTTTGCCGTAGAATGAATAAATAAATAAATAAATAAATAAATACAAGATAGTTGAACTTATTTTTCTAATTAATATAAGAGCTTAAAGGTTAGTGTTAGATTATAAACCAGTGGTTAAATAAAATTTATATTGTTTGCGTCAACACTAACATGATGTATTTTCAGAGTCTAAATTTGGGCTTTAATATGTTTAAATATTATATAATATACTAAACAAATTATTTGAATATTAATTTCTGTAGGTGGGCAATAAGAAACGAAAAGAACGCTTCTTTAACATAAATTACACATGTAGGCAGTGGACTAGTAGTTATGCTTATTTAGGAACTTTTACAGATATCCTAGACTTGCCTAGCATCCATTTTTTAATAATATTTTTTTATTATTTTACAGATATATATAGTATTTCATCTACAGATTGCAGAGAGATTTTAAGTAGGGTTAGATTACATCTGGTGTTATTGTATACTACAGTACATTTATTTACAGTTATTTTAATGTTTGAATGATGTAGGTAAGGTTAGGTCTAGTGTTTTTATGCTACAGTTTTGTGTACAATACAAATAATTAATATGAAACAACCAAACTTAAATCATTTCCCAGGTAAAGTACTGTATAATTGTATGAAAATGAGTTAGGGCCACTGGAGAAAAAGAATTATTGGAAAAAAATATAATAAATATTTTAATAAAATAATTTCAAGCATTAATTTAACAAACAGATTTTATTTATGACTGTTCCCTAATAAGTACCTATCACTTTTTTGTTTAGTAATAGTGAAGACATAAACAAAGCTAAGTTATTGTTACTGTGATATATGCCGGAGAATTTGCCAAAAAAGGCTTTCAATTGTGGAAACATTTCACTTAAAACTTGAAAAGATTTCCTAATGATTTTACTAAATTAACATTGTATATGGATGGTGTATTGGATTTTACTATCTGAATTCAAGGGAATGGGATTTCAAGGGATTTTACTATCTGAATGATGAATGTGTGTTACGGAGATGGAAGGAGTATTTCGAAGATCTGTTTGAATGTGATGGTACAAATGAGAATGAGTATGACGACATTGAAAGCAGTGTGAATGAAAACGATATGATAAGACATGAATGAGATTATGAATGCATTATAAAAAGCGAAGTGCGGTAAAGCTGTAGGGTATGATTGTGTTGCCGTTGAGCTCATCAAGTCTGGTGGACCGGGGGCTCTCGCGTGGTGCTTGGAGCTTTTCAACGATTGTTGGAGAGAAGGCGTTACACCAGAGGATTGGAGGAGGGCTATCATCTGCCCCCTGAACAAAGGGAAAGGCTCTAGACTTGAATGCGGGAGTTATCGGGCTATTAGCTTTCTGAGCTCAATAGGGAAATTGTATGGTAGAATTTTGATTGAGAGAGTACGAAAGATAACTGAGTGTAAGATATGGGATGCACAAGGAGCGTTTTTGAATGGCAGAGGGTGCACCGATCAGATCTTCTCCCTGCGAATGGTTATAGAGAAGTTTCTGGGTAAACACCAGAAGCTTTTTTTGCGTTCGTGGATTTGGATAAAGCATATGATCGAGTGGACCGGGAAAGGTTGTGGCGCGTGTTGTCGGAGTATGGGGTGAGCAGCCGGTTTATCCGCGCAATCTCTTCACTTTACGTGGGAAGCTCCGCTTGCGTGAGGGTAAATAACACTCTCTCGGAGTGGTTTGTCCTCGCCAAGGTAGTGAAGCAAGGTTGTGTCATGTCTCCGTGGCTGTTCAACCTATTCTTCGACTACTTTATGCGACCTGCGAAAGAGATGGATGTTGGTGTCGAGCTGAATGGGTTTCGGGTGAATGCATTGATGTACGCAGATGATTTGGTGTTAATGGCTGAGAGTGAAAGGGACTTACAAGAGATTGTTACGTGTGTGTATGATAGTTGCAATTTGAATGGTTTGAAAATGAATGTTATGAAGACGAAAGTTCTAGTGTTTGAAAGAGAGAATGAAAAAACGATTTGCGAGATCAAAGTTGGTGACGAATGTTTGGAGCAAGTAAGTGAGTATGTATATTTGGGAAGTATGTTTGCGAGGGATGGAAGATGAGATAGGGACATTGAAAGAAGGAAAGTGGCCGGTGCTAGAGTAAACGGTGCACTTCGACCCATTGTCAGCAATGGCAATGTGTCGAACATGGCTAAAATGCTGGTGCACAATACCATTCTGGTACCGTCACTTACGTATGCAAGCGAGACATGGACGTGGTTGAAAAAGGACGAAAGTGGAATAAATGCAGTAGAGATGCGATCGTTGAGAAGAATGGTTGGTAAAACGCTGCGTGATAGAGTGAAGAATGAGGATATTAGAAGAATGAGCGGATGCAAGAAGAGTGTTGTGGAAAGAATGCGCGTGAATAAACTACGGTGGTTTGGGCATGTTGAACGAATGAACAAGGTAAGAGTGACAAAGAGGATATACTTATCTGAAAGAAAGGGTGTGAGGAAACGCGGGCGTCCGAGAACCACGTGGCTTGATCACGTGGATCAAATTCTCAAGGACGGCCGCGTGTTGAGTAAGAGGAACCGACGTGCGTGTATGTGAAACTGTATGAATGTGGAGGAAGCGAAGGAAGTGTGTAAAGATAGATCTGTTTGGCGTTCCGTTCTCTCTGCCTATCCCACTTGGGACACGACGTGAGGGTATAGTATAGTAGTAGTATAGTATAATTCAAGGGAAAAATTTTAAAGAAGCAATATATCCAACATCATAAAGTTGAATGTTTGCGATATTTAGGGTACGTTGAGAGAAGGAAGCCGGAGAACCTGAGAAGAGTAATTATAACTGGGGCTGAAGTGAGGCGCGGAAAGGGCAGAGTACCAGCAAGATGAAACAACCAAATTAAGGAGGCCATACAGAGATCACTACACGGGGCCTTGCACATGGTGGAAGATCTATCAAGGAGGAAACAGTCTTCAGAGCGAGGGATGATGGTCACGATCCTCAGAATTGAGGAATCAACGTAAATGGTGATGATGATAAAGTTGAAGACTAACAATATGTAAGAATTGAGAAAAAAGAAGTCTATTTTTGTAAACTGTAAGAAGTTAATTACCAAACAAATTCTATTAAAAGCAAATCTATGAGAAACCTAATACAATGCAACAAATCCCAATATAAATCATCTGTATCATTTTGTGCACGTAGATCTGATAAGAAATTCTCAATGCCTATCCTACTAGACATAATATATGATGCAATTATTTAAAATAGTGTTTATATGTAAGGAATAAAAATCTATGAGAAACCTAATACAATGCAACAAATCCCAATATAAATCATCTGTATCATTTTGTGCACGTAGATCTGATAAGAAATTCTCAATGCTTATCCTACTAGACATAATATATGATGCAATTATTTAAAATAGTGTTTATAGGTAAGGAATAAAAAAACTAAACATAATTATATGAAAACATTCCAAAAATATGAATGTAGTAAATTATATTGACATCACTATGAATTATTCTGTAGGTAACTTTGTAAATAACTTGAATTCTTGAAATCCTGAATTGGATTGGATTGGGCTTATTTGGGCTCACCATCTCTTTATTATTATTTACTATATGAATGAATGTTATAATGGGAATGTAATGTACCTGTGAGAATATGTGGTGTGGGAGGTTAGCCTCATTGTGGGACTGCTGCGACGGAGTCCTGCTGGCCCGATGATTTTCTGGAGATTCTTTGGAGATGTTCTTAAAAGTGTTACTTGACTGATGCATTTCATCGCTCATTATATTTAAGCAAATAAATAACACAATAAAGACACACTCCACACAGAGTAACACTACAACAAATGATTCGCACTCAGGACTTAAATCATATCACAATGAGTAAGAAGTTACTAGTTAATTATAACTCTTATTTACAAATATGTCTGCTGTGTCTTGGATTTTAGAGATATTCTTATCTTCATTGATTATTTCAAAATATTTAGGTCTTGTTGTTGATTTAACAAATTCAAGTATATGTGAATTTGGTTTAAGTATTTCTGAAATGAAAAAGGAGAGACAACATTATGGTAGTGGATAATACATACAAACTAATTTATTGATGTACATAATACATTTTTGTAAGCAATATTTGCTAAGCAAATGATGGCAGTTTAGTATAGAAACCATTTTCATAAGTTCAAAAAAAATATATTAATAGTATTTCTATAGATAATATTGATACTGCCACTGATTTTGGTACCATGAAGAGATGTGGCCTTCAGTCAATGACAACAGTATAGTGTGTTGTGTAGGTACAGAAAACTATTGATTGGAAACAAACTACCCTTTTAGAAAGTAAACTGTTACACACTCATGTGTACATTCGATACTTTTCAATACTTATAACAACCAATTATTATGTAAATGTCACAATTAACTACACGCGCTATACTCGATATTAAATCATATAAACACACAAGGAACTGTCAACTCTAGGACCTTGCTTATGAAAAAACTGAGAATGATTGTTTAATACGTATAACAGGAGAAGCTCGTGTTTAATAAAACAGTTGTGAAAATCGTCATCCACTAATGCAGGGAACGATAAATGACAAATCAGAGCTTGACTACTAAAAATTTTAGGCATAACGTTGTTCTACTAACGAGCGTGGCGAACTTTCGCCTAAAAAATGTTTAGAAACAAACATAAGATGTAGGCGATCGAGTATACCGTGACTTCTACAACTAAAATTAAGGGATAAGGTCATTTTTTTACAAAAACCAACTGTTACCTGGCTCTCCATCAAATTATATTAGTTGCCAAATATTTCGCAACACCGCAATAACGCGATTGATATATCACACACATCTTTTATCAAATTTTCGAAAAAACACCGAATCTACTCTCGAGATTTTTAAAGTAACTCTTACGCAGAAGAAAGATATTTGACGGTCATGAACAAGTACAAGACCATGTCGTATGAAACATTCGCAAGCAAAAACATCGGGCACGTTCTATTTTGATAAGTAGTGGTGGAAAGAAACCGAAATACAGAACTAGGAACTAGCAAATCCGCCATAGATTTCTCCTAATAACCATAGACAAAATTACCATGTACGTATCTATGGACTAATAATCAGCTGTCACCGGTAAACGAAGTAAACGTATAAAGGGGTATTCACACTTTCCTCCAAAACGAATAGGTATGAATAAATTTGAAATTTTAGGAATAATATCCATTGTGAATATTGTGATCACTAGCAATATTACTACCCGAAATAATTTTGATGAAAGGTTCTTTCACTGACATGACCATAAATAAGATGTTTTATCCAATTATTTGTATTATTATTATTATTTTAAATATTTATTTAATTAATATAATTAACAAATTTAGGAACAAAATTATGCGTGGTATTTTGTTTATTATTTTAATTACTGACAATAAGACGATTTTTACTAGGATCAGTTACGTATTCAGAAAAAATCAAGGGGTAGACGCAAAAATTATACACATATTATACACGACAATGCCATTTTATCTAGACTGCGATTATACCCATACACAAAACAATATCGTCAATAGGTCCCTCAAGGGGGGGGGCTCGCGCCCTCCATCTGTATCCGCCACTGACAAGGATCATTACAGCTAGGGTTGCCACATTTTTTATTTGCAGTTAAAGTATGGTTACGATAGGCAAGAAAAAAAGTACATAGTATCAAAATAAAGCACAATTTATTTTTCTTTATTTATTATGTTTAAAAACATATTTGTTATTGCTTTTTGCAGTTTGTATCAAATTAGTAGGTATCTCTACTAAACAATTGCACAGCATCTATACCAGAGATGCACAGACTTATAGGGAACAGGGGCCATTCGGGAAGATTATGAGCCAATGACGGGCCGCTATAAGAAAGTTAGTACTAAAAGTTTTAATTTGTAGAAATGCTCACACATTACAATTTCTAACCCCCCCCATCACCGAATTTTCAAAATGGTATAGGAATTTGAAATATTTCAAAAACTCCTCGGTTTTCTTAAAAAATATTTTCTCGCAGTACCTTTTTCTACAATGTACCGGGTATTTGTACCGACTATTGTTTTGTCAATACCGGATACTAAAAATGTTACGTATTTGAATTTCTACCCCCCCGTCGCCGAATTTCCAAAATGGTATTGGAATTTGACATATTTTAAAAATCATCATCATCATCATCATCGCCCTCAACGCTCCTCTCGGGAGCACAGGGCAGAAACCAGCCTCCTCCATTCAGAGCGTCTCTGTGCCAATTGCGTCACCTCTTCCCACGACATTCCTTGCGCTCTGATATCGTTGTCATAGGAACGGTGTATTGTGAAAGAGGGACGCCCGGGCCGACGGAACCCCTGCGGACGGAAAAACAGTGCTCTTTTTGGCCAACTATCATTGGGCATTCTCAAAACATGTCCCAGCCAGGACCATCGTCTCTCTTGTATTACGGAGATTACAGGTCTCTGCTGGGTGCGCCGGCGCACAGCATCATTTGTAACATGTTCATACCATCTGACATCCAAAATCCTTCTAAGACACTTGTTTTCAAAGCTTAGTATCTTCCGCTCTTGAGCCTTGGTTAAGTGCCAAGACTCGCAGCCATATAGAAGGATTGGGATGATGCACGCATTGAACAAGCGACATTTTGTCCTGATGCTGAGTCCAGACGCCTTCCAAACTTTGTTCATGTTGTTGAAAGCCCCGCTAGCTGCTCCTATGCGGATTGGTAATTCCGACCGGAGATCACCCTCTGGCGTTATGGTTGCTCCCAGGTACCTGAATTTACTAACCTGAGATATTTGGGAATTGCCAACCATTAGTGGGGTGTGAGTACTCGTGCATGTACTATTACATATGTACTCCGTTTTACCAGCGTTGATACGAAGGCCAAGGCGCAAGGAATTTTCATAAAGAGCATTAGCGTTGCACTGTAATCCGTCCACAGATGTATCAAAAAGGGCTAGATCATCCGCATATTCAAGATCATGCAGCACTCCCACAGACGTCTCACTGTTTTCACGCTGTGATAAAGGCACACCGCCAGGGCCCAGAATAGATTTTCTGAGCAGGTAGTCCATAATTATGGCAAAGATAAAAGGTGCCAATATACAGCCCTGCCGGACTCCAGTGGTGATCCTGAAGGTGTCAGTTGGACCACTTGATGTTCTGACAGAACATTCAGAGTCCATATGCAGGGCTTTGATCATGGTTACCACCTTGGGCGGGATGCCATACGCTCCATAGTTTTCTTAAAGAATCTACTGGAATTATTAAGTATCCGGTACTTTTACCAAATACCCGATACTTATCACTGATATTTTTTTAAATTATATAATTTGCTGGCGGGCCGCGGTTTGTGCATCGCTGATCTATACAGTCTATATTAAAATTAAAGTAAAATGAATAATTCATTTTTTATCAAATTCAGAGACGCTTTGCACCAATCGATAAATTTCGTTTAACGAAAAAAAATCATTCATCGCCCTCAACGCTCCTCTCGGGAGCACAGGGCAGAAACCAGCCTTCTCCATTCAGATCGTCTCTGCGCCAATTGCGTTACCTCTTTCCACGACATTTCTTGCGCTCTGATATCGTTGTCATAGGAACGGTGTATTGTGAAAGAGGGACGCCCGGGCCGACGGAACCCTTGTGGACGAAAAAATACTTAGAAAGAAGAATCATCATCATCATCGCCCTCAACGCTCCTCTCGGGAGCACAGGGCAGAAACCAGCCTCCTCCATTCAGAGCGTCTCTGTGCCAATTGCGTCACCTCTTCCCACGACATTCCTTGCGCTCTGATATCGTTGTCATAGGAACGGTGTATTGTGAAAGAGGGACGCCCGGGCCGACGGAACCCCTGCGGACGGAAAAACAGTGCTCTTTTTGGCCAACTATCATTAGGCATTCTCAAAACATGTCACAAAGAAAGAAGAATACTAACGAAAAAATACTTAGGACTAAACTTTTCAAAATCCCAAAGAAATCAAATCATGCGAAATAAAGTATTTTTTGTACTTTATTGTTCTCATAAAGTATAGAGTACAATTACCTGAAATAAAGTACAATACTTAAGAGATAATCTTGAACGATATCCAAACGACAACACAATTACAATATATTATTATGTATCTTCAATTTTTCTTCTATTAAAGATATCAATTTCAAAATTTCTATTCAAACATTTGAATAGCCTTTCCTACTAGGGAATGCAATCTCGATCTCGCGAGATCTCGAGTAATTTTTCAAGATTTAATCTCGAAGCTAGGTAATCTCGTTTTTAAAATATCGTTCGAGATCTCGACCAAATCAATCGAGATCGAGATTGAGCATGAAAAATGTACTTATTATTAAAATATTGTTTTATTAGCTTTCTCCAAATTTGATAGCTTACTTCACTAATTACTATTTAAACATTGGATAGTTAACCAAGTGAAATAATAGTCTGAGAACAATTCAAGCTATGTGTACGAGTATATGGACGTAATTACAAGTAAATTGAATCGAGTGCTAAGCTTGAGGAAGATTTGTTAAGGTCGGTAGAAAAAGATGGACAGCTTAATATAGAATCCTGCGGCAGGGCTACTCTTGACACAATCTAAATACGATCTTAATCTAGTCTTGATCTTGATCATACGACGCACGAAGGGACTATTGTCAAAAATACGCGCATACCGATCACGCGGTAGCGGTAGCGTGGTGTTTTTGGCCAATAGTCACTTCGTACGTCGTATGATCAAGATCAAGACTAGATTAAGATCGTGTAAAGATTTTGTCAAGAGTAACCCTACAGATGGAGATGATGGAAGTGATGAAGAGGATGACGATGACTATGGATTTCGTTTTTCATTTCCATTAAGGCAAGTAGATTTGGCTTTGGAACATCGATTAATTATATCGAAATTTAGAAAACTCGTCAAGATTTTTAAGAACTCGCCGGCAAAGAATAATGTCCTACAGCCTTTTATCTAGGATGAAATAGGAAAACCCCTCCAACTGACAATAGGCTGTAAAACTCGCTGGTCAAGTCTAAAGTGCGAACATGATTGATTGAGTTGTACCTACGTATAGATATCTTTTCTAATGTGTCCATTACATTCCCCAAATTTCAGTGCACTAAATGTTGTAGCTTGCTGAGTTTGTATAGTGTAAACGCATATCTGCATTTACAAACTCACTCAGCATGCTAAGATATTTAGTAAACTAAAATTTGGAGAGTATAATGGAGAGTCAGCACTTACCTTTTCTTTAATAAAAGTTGATTTTTAAAATTTCTGCTCAATTATTTATTATTGTGTTTTATTTACAAAAACTATAACAGTCACATATTGTGATGACCCTACCTATCTCAAACCATTCTAAGCTCCGAATTTGCAACATCCTAGCTTCTAAACTATAACTTCTGTAATAATTGATTCCCAAACTAGAAGTGACAACCCTATTCAGCTAGCTAAGAATTGTATGAATTTTCGCATTGTTGCAAATATACGTACGAAATATCGCATTCCTAATTGAATTAATTAACGAATTTTGGCCTTTCGTGATCGTCTAGATTTATCTATTAACTATTTTCATAGATTTGGACCCAGTACGTTGTGTTTTGACGATAATTTTACCTACGTTGTGTATTTTTAAAAACGCAAAATAAGTCACCTGAAATATACATTTCAATAATCAAAAAGAACAACAAAATCACAAAATCAATAAAACAATTTAAACATGAATTTTGATACATATTAACTCTGAGATCAACTTTGACGTCAGATCACTTACCTTGAGATACTGTAAAATAACATAATAAAAATAGTGCACAATAAAACATAAAATATAACTTAACAAATCATTATAAGATAAAATTCAAATAATATTATTCCTTGTCATCACGAGAATGTTGTATGGTAACTAGTTGCCGACCCATGACCCTACATAAGATAACCATTTCATAGTATCTATAGTCAAGACATGTACCTATGTTCCTCAATATAACTAATAATTCGTTGCGTAGAAAAAGACAGTGGCGCACCTGAGAACATTATTTTATTACTTTTAAATATTAATTAAATTTCAACACGATTGCTTTGACATCATTTTCGGAGACTATAACTACTGGTTGTTAATGCACGGAAAGCATGCTGTGTCCATGCTGAAGGGGCGCCGCCTTCGCCCCTTCTCGTCTCAAAACTCGCCATGCCGTACTTTGAGCCCGTGTGCACTAATCTACACCCCGGATATATAAAATAATAAATAATATGTATACTCATTTGAACATGCAGCTATATATAATAAGAATAATTATAAATATATGTTAAGAAGCTTTGTCTAGGACCCTGGCGGGAAACGGGGCAAGACCCATATTGACCCTTGTCTCAAAAGCTGAATCGAAGAGATAGGAGCAGGGCTTGCTAACGGTACACCTACATTTCGAAGCAGGATTAGGACTGAAATTGTTAGTATATAGTATATGTTTCTACAAAGTACATAATACGTCTCGTGCATAATTGTATAATAATAATGATAAATATGTGGTTACGAATAGATCAAACCCACACTATAGACACAAGGTAGCTAGTCTAGTGTCGATAGGCAGAAGGGATCCATATCCATAAGGTAATCTCGACAAGATTTAGCTATAAAAGACTACATATTTATGGTGAGGTGAATTTAGGTATCATGTAAGTCAAATAAAAATATATTAAGACCAATAAATACATAAATATTACTTATGATTAGTGTCATGCAAAATATCAAATTTGTTCCTTCCATGATATCGCAGCAATTACAGCATGTTGAATAAGTAGAAAAATCCAGTAAGTTCGTAGAATACAAATGACATTCGACGATAAAATATGTAATTAAATTAATAATCAAATAATATCCTAATCAACGTACAACTTCTCTCCAAACTGCATAATCTTTCGTTATGGTAAAATAAATTAAATAAAAGTATAATATTAGGTGGGTCGGTACGTCACTGCCGTCGGTCTAGTATTAGGTTTGTGGGACGGCGCTATATAAACTCAGTCATAGGTACATACATACATATAATACTACTGAAAATAGGCATACATAACACATAATTCCTTTGTTTTCAAAATCTGTAAAATTAAATAAATCCTTGTGTACGACGACTACTTTGTAGACAACAATATCCTCCTAAATATCACGACACCTAGATATAAATAAGTTAATAATATTGAAAAATCTTATCTTATGACAGCCGGCAGGATCACGGATTTTAAATGTTAAATAAAAGTAATTTATGATGATCTTCATATATTCCCTAATGAGGGAATATCACTAAAATATAATGTATTAATTACTACGAAGGTGGGTAAATAAAAATATTAAAATATGTCGAATTCAAACACAGAGATTAATATGAGTCCCACCTCTCCTAGGCTCAAAACTAAACTGCCAAGAGTAATATGTGTCCTCTCTTCAGATCCTGAAAATGTCGACCCAAAGCAACAAAAAAAAACTACATCCATCTCTTTATGACACACACCAAAATATACCTGTCTCTGTCTCCTACATAGATAGTTGTGTTCAACAACCACTTGAAATCAAACTAAGTTCCATCCCCTTATTACCTATTACAAATATTCGATCTAGGTATATAAAAATAATATATACCGTCTTGTATATATTCATTTCATGACAATATGTATGTAGTTTTTTTTATTCAATTTAACATTTTTTGAACAAATAATAAGGTGTTTTTAAAAAGTAGTCTAATCTCGATTTAATCGAGATCTGGAATGACTCAATCTCGAATTCAAATTTTGAGACGAGATCTCAATTCGTCAATCTCGAGTCGACATTGCATTCCCTACTTCCTACTGGGGAATACGCCAATATGTTTGTTCTGCTTTGAGGCTGGTAAAAAATGATGTTGCCGAGAATGTCCTTATATGTACATCGAAAACATATAATATATTATATCGAAATATTATTGTTGAGTAGCTTGAAAAAGTGACGGGCACAGAATACATCTCGGCGATGTTCCAAAGTATTATATCCAAGGCAAAATATCACGAACGAAGATGGAAACAGGTAGGAATATTATCCATAAATCTTCCAATGCAACATCCGCCACGCTAAGCAAGCTTAATTATTGGTACGGGCTCATGCCCAGTTAGGTAGACATTAGTGACTTATCTTTTAAAAACTGTTTTGTAAATAAAATAAATAAAAAAAAAAAAAAAAAATCTCAGACTCCCCTGCAACCAGTCGGGGGTAAACCCGGCCCACGCAGAAGATCCTACCTAGATACCCAGGAATCTACAAATCTCTCGAAAGCCCTGAAATTCTGAAAACATAGTAACACTTCTCCAAACCAAACGGGTCTGGGGGTGCTATCGCTCAATTCTTTTAGCATAAGATCTCTCTCATCCATCATCACCGGGCACTCACAAAGGGTATGCTCCGCATATTGCGCCCCCATCCCACAAATACACCATGGATCATCTACGAGCCCAAGATCAAAAATCTTGCCTCTCAAATCCCCATGGCCAGTTATTAACTGCACAGTGAAATGATCAAATGACAGGAAGCGCTTCTTCATTCGTTCACAAACATTCGGGGGGAAACTGTAGACCAAGGGTGGCCAACACGTGGACCGCGGGCCGCATGCGGCCTGTTGGGTGTCTCCGTGCGACCCGCGAAGCATATGCACACTTTTTAAAAAAAAATAGTCGGTACAAGTACCCTTTACTTTTGTGAAAGAGGTATTTCGAGAAAATATTCTTAAAGAAAACCGAGGAGCTTTGTAACATTTCAAATTCCTATACCACATAACGAATGTGTCAATATTGACTCGACTGTCTGTAATATGTAAAAGACATATATTAAGCTTTTTCGGACATATTATAAGACGTGAGCCAGACAATCTGGAAAAAATATTTTGTCTGGTGGAGTCGAAAGAAGAAGAAGCAGGGGCCGAATACCGACAAGATGGTCAGATCATGTGAGAGATGCTGCAGGTGGTACAATGTGTGAGGCGTTTAGGCAGGCGGAGGACAGGGCGCGGTGGAGGAGCTTGTCGCTTGGTTGGGGTTACGGTAGTCACTATCCTCAGCATTGAGAAACCAACTCGGAAGAAGAAGAAGGATACCATTTTGTAAATTAGGCGACGGGGGGGGGGTAGAAATTTCAAGGTGAAGTAAAATTATTAAATGTTCCATATATGGAGTATATTGTTGTGCGGCCCGGTAGGAAATCTCATTTCTAAAATTTGGCCCGGCTGCTGAAAAGGTAGACTAAGCATGTCAAACTTATAACTTTGCGGCCCACAACGTATAACTTTGCGGCCCACTCATAACAGTACAAAACATAACGGTACAAAAAATACTCTTGCATAACTGTACAAAAAATTAGGAAAATTTATGTTTGGAAGAACTTATCTGTGCGAACAGTTATTTTCTCTTATGAAAGGAAATAAGTCTCCAATCAGATCAAGAATCACTGACAACCATCTCGGGTCAGCTTTAAAATTAATCACTGCAAACAAGATTGCACCCAAAATAGAAAAGATGGTTGCAGAAAAAAGATGCCCAATATCTGGAAAAAAAAAA